>LNAC01000819.1:308709-332506 GCA_002007465.1 Ailurus styani
TTAATATTGATACAAACCCTCAGATCTTTCTAGAATTGGCCCCAACCATTGTTGAGGGGTTTCAGGGAAGGTCATATGGGATCTTAAAACTGTCTTCCTTGGGATTCCTTGTGAGTGTCCAAATGCCACTGGAAGGTGACATTTCACACATGGCCCTCTTGCCTCTGGGCACCCTGGAGTCAGAACCCTGCAGGTAATCCTGAGATGCCATGCTCCTTGCCCCCTGAAGCTCCCGTGCTTGACCACATAGGCAAGCAGGTGCGAAAAGCTCCTTCAGCTTCTGAGTTTATCATCTCTATCCGTAGCTCTTAAGATTCAAGTCAAAGGTTCACAAACTTTTAGAATGAAGGGCCAGACGGTACGTAATTTCATCTCTGTTGTCCATACCACGCAACTCTGGCAAAAAACAAAAACAAAAACAAAAACAAACAAAAAACCTGGCAGAGGCATTATGTAAACAGATGGGCATGCTTGTGCTCCAATAAAACTTTATTTATAGTCTCCAAACTCTGAATTTCATAGACTCTTCAAGTGCAATAAAATAGTTTTCTTCAAAAAACTTTTTTTTCCAACAGTTCATGGGCCACACAAAGTGTTTAGGTGCTATGTGTCAGGCTGGATTTGGCCTGTACCCTGTAGGTCAGCCCCTGCTATAGTGCAAGGGGAAAGGCCAGAAAGAAGACCAGAAGGAGAATGTGTGCTGGGCTAAATGGGGAGACTGGAATGGGAATACAGCATGATCCACCTGGATCAGGGTCTTACAAGGCTGCAGTCATCGGCTGGTCCATGTTCTCATCTGGAAGCTAAAATGGGGAAACATGCACTTCCAAGCTTATTCAAGTTATTGGAAGAATTGATCTCCCTGTGGTTGTATGATGGAAGGGTCTATACTTTCAGTGGCATTGGCTGGAGGTCACCATGACGGTCTAGATTTAGCCCAGTTCCTTGCCATGAAGACTTCTCCACCCGACTATGGCCCCCTCTTTTATCAAACACACAAGATAAGTCTGTCTCAGGAAAAGCCTACCCTCTTTTAAGGGGCTCGCCTGATTAAGCTGGGCCCCGAAGAGCAAGATAATCTCCTTTTCATTAACTCAAAAATCAACTGATTTGGGACCTTAATTACACTTGCAAAATGCCTTCACCTTTGCCATATTCAGTTGTCCAAGGGCAAGTCAAGGCTGCATCTTCTTCAAGAAGAGTGGATCACAGGATGTGAACACAGGGGCAAGACTCGTGGGGACCACCCTCGGGTCTGCTCATAGGAGGAGCAGGCTTCTCATTGAAAGAAATGTCTCACTGAAAGCTGGTAGAGGATTACAACTCAGCTAGTTGAAGCCTACAGGGAAAAGACTTCTAGGAAGAAGGGACAGCCTGTGGGAAGGCCCTCAGAAGGGATGGCGATTTTGTGAAGCTGAGAATACTCAGTTTGGTGAAATGGTGGTTCTCATCCCTGGCTGGGCACTACGTGGAGAACTCAAAAACGGCAGTTGTTTTCTAAGAACCATTCTAAACCAATATAATTCCAAAATATACTGAGGGCTGGGCAAACATGTTTTGTTTGTCTGTTTTCCCTAAAATTTCTCAAGTTACCTCCAGGTAGGACTGGAGTTAGGAATTGCCTGGGTGCCAGGAGCAGACAGATGAGGAGTACCTATGTTAGCTCGAATGAGATGCTGTTTGGTTAAGGGAGGCAAGGAACAGCTCATTGCTGTTTTCAAAATGTAGACATCATTTACGCATTCCTTTGAGGAGATCATAACCCACGTCCTTTAAAAAGTAGTATGTCCTTTGACCAAACGCGTAGATTTTGGTTAGAGTCACACAGCACAAGATTTCGCCAGAATTGGTCAAGATGCTGTTCCTCATGGCTATCTCTATTTTAAAAATATCTGATCAAGTGTACTCAGGTTTTATTTAAGTCTGCATTTGACCCAAGAAGCGGTGTTGGAGACAGAGGATTTTAAAGCACCTTCAAAATGAGGCTCTGATTTCGAAAAAGTGAGCATGTATCACTCTCTGACCCTGTTTCAGCAGCTCCATCAGGCATCATCATGTAAAATACTGTATTTTACACACCCAACAGCAGAACAAGAGCACAGAGGAAGAAATGGAAGCTCAGATGACAACTGACGAGGTGGCAGATGGGATAGTGTGGGAGCTTTGGACATGGACAAGGTTGACTTCTTTCAAGTCCTGCCCGCTTCGTCATGACCTGTGTGAACCTGGGGGGTTTGCTCACTTCCTTGAAGCCAAAAACCTCCATTTGTCAGATAGACCATATGAGCGCCAACCTTCCGGCATGGCTAGTGGACAAAATAAGGCAGCCGGCACAGTCCCAGGAAGAAGTGAGTTCTGCCTGTTCTCCTGACCTCCACCAGGCATGACAATGGACAGATTTGGGATTCCAGGCCTGAGATTCCAACTCCAAGTCCAGTGGACTCTGCATGGAGTCAAAGGAGAAGCACGTACTTTTTAGCAGTTTGCTAGAAGATTCTTGCCTTGGAACATGGAAGATGATTACTCAAGTGCGTTCAGGAGTGAAAATATGTTTAATTTGTCATCTTTAAACATTCCATTTAGAAATCAAGCAGTGTCACGGATTTCAGATTAGGAACTGGCTAGATTTCCACCACATTCCTTTCCCCCAACCCCCAGGAGGAAGCACTCTTCTCTGAGACTCAGTTTCTTCACAGTGAATGACGATAGTGATCCCTCCTTCCCTATGTTGCTGCAGGTCCCCACGACAGACTGTCTGCACCACATTGACCCAACTCGCTGGCCGGCTCATTGGCATCACTCAATGAGAGGTCTCTATTACAACAAGGACCAAGAAAGGAAGAGTAGATGGAGGGAATTGGTGCAGATTTCCCCTGAATCATTCACTGAGCAGTTGTATCCACCAGTCCTCACACCAGCGACTATTTGGATCTCTCTTCCCAGCGTCCCCTACGTGACGTGAAGCAACGTGACACGCAGGGCGACCCTGTGCCGCATAAACAACAGAAGCTCTGACATGTGTCTGTAGTTCATATCCACCTGTAACACGGTGCTTGGTGTCTAGAGTCAGGCATGCGGCAAACCTGCTCGAGAAGCAGCTCCCCTTCGGGGGCCCCACTGTCCCCCTCATCGTGAGGCTGGAAGGATGTGGCGTGGGGGAAGGCCTTTGGCAAATCTGCTTTTAAATTGCACATCCCCTCAAACCTGGAGCACATTCTGAGCTTGTAAATCACCAGCCCATGGACGAGGACAGCCAAGCTTGATCCTTCTGGGCCCCCCGCCTGCCCCCAAAGATTCACAGTGCTGCCATTCTGGAGACTCGGGGCCTCCCGCCACCGCATGGGCTGAGTGTGTGACTGTGAATTCCTCCTGACTCCAGTGCTATATCGGGGATGTTATCTTTTAAAAAAGCAAAGAAGAAGGCCCCTTGACTCCTAAGGGCTATTTCTGAATGCACGTCCGCTGCTCTGAGAGCAATGGAAACCCGCTTTGAAACTGCAGCCACTGCCGCAAGAAGCAAGGGGAAACTGTGGGGCCTGAGTCTCAGAGTGACTTCAGTTCTTTCACGACAAGATAGAGCATGTGTCTCTCATTTCGTTTTCCCCCATGCCACCCACCATGCCAACAGAAGGCTTGAATATCTGAACTCTGGAGGAAAAGCGAATGCACACTGATGTTGAGCCGGTGTTAGCAATGATTGGTAAAGGGTCTTTCTGGTCCCTTGTAAATATATGTAGTATATAGGTAGCACTGAAAAAAAGAAAAAAATATAAATATAAGTTATGTATGCTGGGTTTAAAAAAAAAAAAAAAGGCCTGTTAGGATTCCAGGAAAAATGTATATTCACAGTTCGATTTCCATTTTTGTAAGGAAAATGAAATGTTTTATTTGTTTCTTAGGACAGAAATGATTACAAGACAGATATAAGAGAAACTGAAAACTTATTTTCCTTAGTATGCCAAGTCTAGGCAGCAAAGGAGAAAAAAATAGGAAGTGAGAGAGAAAAAGAGGGAAGGGAGGAAGGGAGGGAGGGAGGAGGCTGATTTCTCCATGAGGTATGGGGCATCCAATATCTAGGACCCACAGTACTTTTCAGGGCCCACAGAAAGGTTTTAATTTTAATTTGTTTTAAAGTCAGAAGAAAAAAGTGAATATCATTGTAATCATGTAATATTGAATCCTGCCTAGATGGTATTCATCTTTACATGAATGCAATCGTAAAATATAACATTTGGATTTTTTTTTTATGGAGGATGGTGCCCATGAAGGCAAACATGCATAGGGTCTAGGGTGGAAGAAAGGGGTGGTGGGGAGGGGGTAGAGGAGGAAGCGACAAAGAAAAGGAGACAGAGGTATACAGATACAATTGTGAGGCCTTGTGGGTGGTGATATCGGTTGAGGTTGATAAAGATTCTTCCGGAGGTAGCTTCTACCTGCGTTATCTGGCTAGACAGCCTGGCTTGTGACTTGGATGCAATTACTACAAGTTGTATTTTAACATTACTGTGGTCATTAATGCACTAGAAAAAGATTTACAAAGGCGATAAGTTACTTTGTCTCGCCCCAGGTTTCCTCCCCTTGTCTCTTCTGTATAGCACATGTGTTGCTTTAGATTACTTAAATCCTTTCAAGTCCTACTTATCATTATTAAACTTTAGGAAGACTGAAGACAAAGGCCAAATCTTCACCCTCAAGAGATGGGCTTCCTTTTTCTAGCAGTGTAATTGCTGGGTCTCATTCTTGCTAGCTTAGGAACCTAGAAAAGCCCAACCTTCCTGGGCATCTTTCATCCTTTCAAACTTGGGTTGTCATTTTCCGGATCCTGCATCCAGCTAACTGGTTGCCATCCTGGCTTCTCCGCTTCCATGGGGGATGCAGGGAGCTGCATTCCCACCAGGCAGTCTTTCTGAAGCTGACCTCTCTGGAGTCCCTAAGGCTCTGCCCGGAGATAAGGGCAAACAGCCCTGTCAATGATGAACTAACCTTCTATAGATGAATCCAGTAAAGCAAAATTTACAAGGAAGTGTCTTTCTGAGTTTACCCAGGAAAACAGTATGGTACCATGAAACCCAGCTCAACTATTTAGTGGGTGGGTAACTATTGATGCAAGTCGATCCGTGGCTCAGTTTAAAATGTGACAAGCTATATCTTCTGTACAAGGTTGTTGTCAGGATTAAAATTAAATTATGTATCTGAAGCACTTAGCATAGGTTTGACAAGTATAGATGTTAATCAAAAGATGGCTTTTAGGGGCAGTTGGCTGCCTCAGGCAGAAGAGCATGTGACTCTTGATCTCAGGGTTATGAGTTCGAGCCCCACATTGGGAGTGGAGAGCACTTAAAATTTTTTTTTTAATTTTTAAAAAATTTAAAAGAAGGCTTTTATTGGCGCTATTGTTATTTAACTTTCCATTCTTCTTCCAATTACTAAAGATATGATACCTATTATACAAAATTTAAAGTATTGAAAAGTATAAAGAAGCAAAAAAGAAATCACACCCATAATCACCTCACCTAGAAGCAGCTAATTGGACGTTAGGGCATGCTGCTACCCCACTTATGGTTAAAAGCATTTCAGATACAGAGTATTGAAACTGATAAGAGTTCACCAGAGTTTCTAGATTCAAGCCCATCCATCAACAGTAGCCCAAGCTTATTCATCAGCACTACCTCATTACTAAATGCATATTGAAATCCGTGTTATTTACGATGGCACCTAAATCATACTTACAGAAAAAAAATCTAACAAAATATATGTAACTCTAGGATAAAAAATAGAAAATGTTATCTTAAGTCATAAAAGAAAATCTCAGTATAGGAAGATATAGATCATGGTCATAGTGAGCAGATTATAAACTGGGAATTCTTCCCAATTAATCTGTCTTTAAATTCAAAGTAATTCCAGTCAAAGCCATAACAAGGAACTTGAGAAGACAATACCAAAATTTCATACGGGAAATGAAAGAGGAAAGTAGAGTCAAGGTCATTTTGAATAAAGAGAGCAAAGTAAGAGACTTACTGGGCATAAAGTTTTATTATAAATCTCTAGCAACTGTGGCAGTGTTACACAGAGAGAAACACAAACCAATAGAAAGCTCCAAAACAGAGGCAAGCATTTATGGAAACTTGACATAGAATATAATGGGCACAAGAATCGGTGGTTGGGGGGATTGACTGTGTAATCAAGAGTCCTGGGGGCGCCTGGGTGGCTCAGCCGGTTAAGCATCTGACTCTTGGTTTCAGCTCAGGTCATGGTCTCAGGGTCATGAGCTCGAGCCCTGAGTGGGAAATAGGCGCTCAGCAGGGAGTGCTGCTGGAAATTCTCTCTCTCTCTCTCCCCCCCCCGCCCCTCCCCATGCATTGCTTACACTCTCTCTTTCTCATAAGTAGATCTCTTTTTTAAAGTACATGTATCAAAATGAATTAATCAATCTCCCAAACATACTATGAAATGAAAAAAGAAAGTTGCAGAAGGTTACTGATCATGTAACACTTAAAATACAAAAATATTGCTATTATATCGTTCATGGGCATTTACATATTTAGTAAAAGTATAAAACCATGAGGCAGAAGTAGAGTCACCAAAATGAGGGTAATTCGTTATTTCTGGCAAGCGAAGGATGAAATGGGGTAGATACAGTGGATTTTAACTGGGTTTCTAAGAATGCATTATTTAGGGAAAAAAAGTGAGTATGTTCAAATAAAAAGGTAAGATTTCACAAAGTTGAGTGAGGACTGCACTAGCTAAGTTATATTATTCTCTGTATTTTTCTATATACTTGAAATGTTTCATAATCTGGCGAATATGTATATTTTCAGGCATATGACAAATGTGTCTATTACAATTGTAATTAAAGGCATAAAACCCAATTATTCACAAATACATCAAGTGAAAGGCGTATTGTTAGGGAAATAAAGGTCCGGGAGAGGAAAAACTTCCCAAGGAGGGAACCTCTAAATTAAAAAGTAGAGCCTTTTTCTTGATTGACTGATCCCCTCTGGGATTTTCTCCTATTAAATTGCAAGTCATTTGTACCAAGTGTGGCTGCCTAGGGGAACTGAGAATCACGAATCCAGCCTCTTCCCCCAGGCGTCTATTTCCTTGCCCCTAGGGAGGGGTGCCTGTGAAGGGCTATCACAGAGCCTGTGGGACTTTTCCCCATCATCACTACCAGTAAACACAAAGTAGAAACACGGGGACTTGGATCGTCCCAAACAAGAAGGCCAAGGGTGTGCCCTAATGCCACGTGGTTTACATTCGCTAAAGGCGATTTGGCTCTGAACTTCCATGAGACCAAAGCAAGGAAGGAAACAAGATCAATCCCAAGCTTCGCACTATCCAAAAAGCAAAATCAAAAAGGTTTTCAGGGGAAGCACCACAGTTTCAGGAGACCGGGGTCAGAAAGAAAACTTTCCCACATTATACTACAGATACATAAAAAGTGAGAAACGAAGCCATTTCCCCCCACACAAGGCTTGGGCACTGGAAAACGAAACCGCATCATCATGACATTAATGTTCCATCGCCTCCGTTAACGTCTTCGCTCTTCAAGGAGACACTTGTCCATGCAGTGATTCTTCACTGCACGGCTTTCCCCCAAGACCCACATGGAAGGTGTCAACCAGACGTGTAGTGACCGAAGAGTCTCTGAATCCTTACTGTCGTGGGTGATCCCTACCCATCAAGCCTCCACAGTAAAGGAACTACCTTAACCCAAACTTCCAATTCTCAGTGAATTCTGACCTTGTCTCGTTTTCTCTGCGATGTTGCCAAAGCTCTGTCGGGGTGGTGTTCTCCCTTACCACGGCAAGCAATAAACTCCGCTTTGCTTTATCAACAAGTTGTATGGTGATATTCAGGGAGCTGGCAACAATCTTTTAAACAAACAAACAAACAAACACCCTCTGCAAGAGATTGAATACCCTCCTCCTTTTCTAGGACCTTTGGAAACTCTTACTAACACCAGGGAGCCCATCACCTGGGCCTGCAGCCCTCCAAGGCTCATTATTTCTGCCTCCCTGTCAGCCCTCCAGGTTCCAGCTCTTGCCCGGTTGGGTTTCTGGGAGCTCGTTGGAGGCCTATAGAACGGTCTGGGCATGTCTGTGACTCTGCGTTTTCTGGGCATTCTTGCTGGCAATAATCAGGGTAATTATAGACTGTTCCCTCATCTTCCTGACTCTTGGGAGCTCTTTAGCACCAGAGAAAGAAAAATTCAGAAAGCCTCCCACCCAGGCTGCCCCTGCTGGGAAGCTGGAGAAGGCATCCAGCAAGGTTTCTTGGCATATCTTTCAAAGGAGGAGGAAGAGAAAAGGAGGAAGACAAATGGGAAGACATATATTGTCCTGTCAAAGAAGTATAGGAAGTGCTACTTTTCAGTAAAGTTGGACACTTTTTGTAATTGCAGTATCTTAGATCTCTTCCATACTGTAGCTCTGACCTTGACCATGCGTTAGGATTACCTGATGGGAATGGGGGAGGGGAGCAGACCATTAAAAATTAAGATACCAAAGCCTCACCCCAAGAGATGCGGATTTCACTGGTTTAAGCTAGGGGCTGGCTGATTGTTGATATTTATTTTAAGTTCTTCAGGTGATTCTAATGTGCAGCTTTCACAAACCTCATTATTTTTTTTTGTGCTAATGTGCTCTGAAATCTATAAACCCCTTTTCTATGTATATTTGACTATATTTATCTGCCTCTTTTGTACCTTGTATGACTGGTATAGTTTTCAGTAGAAAACACATTTGGAACTTGGGATTTTTTTGTCACAGATGTTTTTCCTTTAAGTGGAAAGAGGGCATGGTATGGGTGCTGACATCCAATACTAAGAAATGAGTGTCTTTTTCAATTTCAAATTATATTAATGCCAACCATTGGCACTGGGTGAATTCTAAAACTTTTGCATTTGTTTTCTTGTTTAATCATTAAAACATCTCTAAATGCTTGATATTGCTATTATTCCCATTTTACAAATAAGAAGACTGAGGTTCAGAGGGAAACAGCGACATGCCCAATGTCATACAGGTAGTAACAGAGTTTGGGCTTGAATCGGATGGCCTTAATGCCTGAGTTCTACAACCAGTATGCTCTACTGTCTGTCTGTCTGTCTCTCTCTCTCTCTCTCTCTCTCTCTTTTTTCCCCCTTCTTTTTGTGATCCAGAGGCCCTTGGGTGGCTCAGTCATGTAAGCATCTGCCTTCAGCTCAGCTCAGGTCATGATACCAGGGTCCTGGGACGAAGCCCCGCATCAGGCTCCCTGCTCAGTGGGAAGCCTGCTCCTCCCTCTTCCACTTGCCTGCCACTGGTTTTGTGCTCTCTCTCATGCACTCTCTCTCAAATGAATAAAATCTTAAAAAAAGAAGAAAAAACAAAGCAAGAAAAAAAAAAGACGTGGTCCATACTCCCACCAAATTCTTGGTTCTAGCATCCTAGGATTCATCTAGTTCTCTAGAGAAACATCTGTCTCTGAAATGAGTTCCGCAAAACAGCTTTTCTGAACCTGTGATTCCTCTTTTCTGAACCAGTATTCCTCTTCGACCCACTTCCCTTTTTCCCAGTTGACTCAAAGTAGAAGGGATGGCCATTGTGGCCCAAGCTCCCGGAGCCCCCACGAAGAAGGCAGCCTGGCGACCACAGAGCGCAAGGACCATTTGGCAGTCTGGGCCACGTGGTCGTGGGCCAAGGCTCGCAGCGGCCGTGCAGTGGTTTGCAATCAGTCGCAAGTGATTACACATTGTTTCTCATCGATAGGCACGAGGGAGCCCTGACGGGATAATGAGACGCAGCTGATGGAAAATCACAGCTGACTGTCAACAGCGAGTGGGGTTTTGCCCAGCCCTCCAGTGCTACAATCAAATCCTCCCCAGTGCAAAGGCCAGAAGCAAATCTGAAGAATTTTAATGCTGAGCCACCTCACGGTGCCAAGGGAAGTTGACTGGAGGGCCCACCCGTTCAGTACTGGATAAGTGGGTTAGGACACAGGGACCGCCCTGGACAAGCCACAAAGCCTCCCAGACTTGGGTTCCAAATAATCTTCCTGCGAGGAGAGCACCCAGCCCAGACGGCAGGCCGGGAGAGCACTGGAATCCAGGCCAGCAGAGGATAGGGTCCCTTTGTTTTGTCAGACTCCCAGAAAAACCAGTCTCTTTGACTCTGTGCATTACCTATGCAGGGCTAGGGAGTGAGGCCGAGTGTTTTCCTCACTGTGCTCAATGAGAGAATCTGTTTAAACTATCTTTCTATGGATCAGTTCACTAAGGGCCAACTTGAGCCCTGTTTACCCTTCTGTTGTCAAGGAAAAACAGCTGTTTGCTTAAATTGAGGTCTCCTTCTTCCATGACGGTCATTACCGCCTCCCCAGTAAGAGATAACGGGCTTGAATTTCCCAACTAGATGGGAGCTGCTCAAGTCTTGACTCTCCTGGTAAAGGCCGTCTGTAACCCAGAGTGGCCTTCCTGAGGAAGGTACTACCCGACTTAATCTTCATGCTTAATTACCCTTCCCAATTGATGTGCAATGAGGTCCCTAATAAATGAACTTGTTAAGCTCACAGCTGTGTTTCCAGATCTTTAACCCAGTTTCCTCACATAGCATTTCCATCTACTGCCTTCAGACTGCATTGCCCCTGAACAACTTGTTGGAATCGTTTATAATGAACTGAGAGAAAACTTGGCCAACCAGTGTTTGACCAGTGAGTGCCTAAAAGAACAAAATAAAGTGCAAATGGTTGCAATGGGTCAAAACTTTAAACAGTTTTTCCTGTTTTGCTGGCAACAACATTATGCTATTTAAATTAAACTTTTTATTTTGAGAAAATGGTAGGTTCACAGGCAGTTGCAAGAAATAATGCAGACGTCTCATGTCTACCTCTTTCCCACAGTGATAACGTCTGGCAAAATTGTCGTCGAATATCACAGCCAGGATACTGACGTGGATACCGGACACTCATTCTCAGGTAACCCTGTTCTATGCTTCAGTTCTATGCAGTGTTATCACGAGAGTGGGTGTCCGTGTCCAGCACCACGCTCACGACTCACAGCAGTTCCATCAGGGCTAAGATGCCGCCGACTGCCCTTTTAAAACCTCTCCTGTGTCCTTGTCCATAGCCCCTGGCAGCAACTAATCTGTCCTTCATTTCCATAATTTCTCCACTTCAAGAGTGCTATATAAATGGAATCCTACGGTATGTGACCTTTCGAGGTTGGCTTCTTTCACTCAGTGTAAAATTGTCTGGATTCATCCAAGTTGTTGCATGAATCAATAGCTCATTCCTTTTTATTGCCGAGCAGTATTGCATGGTATGGATTCAGAGTTTGACTCTTCACCCGCCGAAGGACATCTGGGTTGCTTCCAGTTTGGGGCTATTATGAATAAATCTGCTCTGAATATTCATGGACAGGTTTTTGTATGAACATACATTTTCATTTTTCTGGGATCAGTGTCCTCGAGTGAGTATAACAAATAGATCACAGGACCATTGTGTCTTTAGCAGTATAAGAAGTTGCAAACTGTTTTCCAGAGTGGCTGTACTGTTGTTTTATATTCCCACCTGCAATGTATGAGTGATCCATTTCTCTACCTCCTCACTGGCATTTGGGTGCGTCACTACCTTTCACTTCAACAGTTCTGATAGGTGTGGTAGTACCTCATTGTGGTTTTAAGTTGCACTTAGCGAATGCTTAATGGTGTGGAACATCTTTCTGTGTGTTTCTTTGCCATCTATTTATCCTCATCAGGATTTATGCCTATTTATGCCTTCTGTCTATTTTTTATTCGATTGCTTGTTTTTTGGTTTTGTTTTGTTTTTTGTTGTTGTTGTTGAGTTTTAAGTTCTTTGTATATTCTAGATACTAATCCTTTCTCAGATACACTGCAAAATTTTTTCTCTCAATTGATAGCTTGCCTTTTTATCCTAATGGGATCTTTTACAGAACAAAAGGTGTTAATTCTGATGAAGTCCAATTGCCCAATTTTTTCCTTTTGTGGATATTTTGGTATCAAGTCTAGATCAGAGATCCCTTTGACTAGACCTAGATCCTTAAGATTTTCTCATATTATTTTTCTAGAAGCTTTATAGTTCTGTTTTCCATTTGCAACCATGATCCATTTTAAGTTTATTCTTGTATATTCTTGAACCTCAGGCTGAGATTTCTATTTTTTGCTGGGATATCCAGTTGCTCCAAGATCATTTGTTGAAAATGCTCTCCTTCCTCCACTGAATTACTTTTGCATCTTTGGCAAAAATCAGTTGGGTATATTTGTGTGGGTAAATGACTCCTAATACAATAGCAAGTTTCAGATCAATAGGTATAGTATGACCCCATTTTTATTTAAGAACATAAACATATATATTTCCACATATCCATACATATTCATAATGATGTAATTATTTATTGTGATTATTTTAGTATTACTGTGGTTATCTCTGGAGGTTATGATTAGAATATTTCCACCTTATATACTTGGGATAATAGCTAGTTTGTTGAACATTTATTATGTGACAGGCGCTATTCAGCATTTTACAATTAATTAAGGTGCTATTGTAATAAAATAGTGATGATATAATGATCCTGATTGCTGAGTTCTTACTGGATCTCATATACTCAAGTACTGTATTTAAATGCTATAGATAGAATGACAGGTAAATAGATAGATATCCTCTCTCTCACTTAGTTATCACACCATTAGTTAATTTATGTTGTTTGTGTATTATGGTGAAGTAACAGAGGCTGGAAGAAGCTGGGTGCCCATGGCCACAGAATAAGAAAGGTGCAGAGATGTAAACTCAGGTATTCTGATGCTGCGACCAGCTCCATGAACCCCTTACATTATACTGTTTATTATTTGAATTATTTGACAAAGTAAGTCCTATCTTTTGCAATTGCAAAAGGAAAAAGATAGCTTAGAAAAATGGAATCCCTGGGGAGCCTGGGTGGCTCAGTCAGTTAAGCGTCTAACTCTTGATTTCATCTCAAGTCATGATCTCAGGGTCCTGAGACTGAGCCCTGTGTCAGCCTCTGGGGCAGGTGTGAGGCCTGCTTCAGATTCTCCTTCTCCCTCTGCCTCTCCCCTCTGGTTCATGCTCTCTCTCCCTCAGAAATAAAAATACAATAAAATAATGCAATCTGATTTGCGAAAGAACAGACATGCCCTCTCTTTGGCTGGTTTTGCTGCAGTATCAATTTGCAAGTTGTCTTGAGTCTATGGGATATGTATGGTCTCTGAGAATATTCTCTTTAGAATTTTTTTACCCTAAACAAACTTTAAATGCTTCTAGAATATTCTAGTATGTTAGGGTTTTTAAAAAATCCTTTTTAAAAGAATGTATTTCTTTCTTAAGAATTATGCTTGGCTGGTTTCAGATGGCTCCTGAGAATTAAGTGGTCTCTACAATGTCTCCTCTATATTCCAAATAAACAAGACAAAGCCAGAAAGCTCTGCGACAGGACATGACCCAAACACTCAAGTCTTTATGGCCTAAAGTCACCTCGCCAGAATGCACTCAAAGGCAAACAGACAGCATTCTTTAAATATTTCTGGTTTAAAAAAAAAAAAAAAAAAAAGCAAGACTTTATTTCATTCCTGTTATTAAGTTGCAAGCCCCTAGGAAGGAAATAGTAAATAAGTGTTAAAATGTATATTGATTAAAATATGTACGTATTCACGGGAGTAAAAACTCTCAGTCACCCCAAATCCTGCAAAGGAAGACACATGAGGGCTTGGTGTGAGAATTCCTGAGTGCTCTTACCACCTCAATCTCTTTATTTCACACTTTTCTCATTCATTGACACCTCCCCATGTTCTCAAACCTCCATGAAAAACAAAACTTATAAAGAATATTTAAAAATAAAGAGTTATCTAAAGTATAATTCCTTTTCCAAGTTCTGTCACTTCTCCCAGATCTATTTCTTCCATTACTCATATTCTTTCTATTCTGATGGCCACTGCCTTAGTTTGGGCTCATGTCACCTGTTTTCATCTGTACTCTTAAAGCAGTGTTCTGACTTCTAACTCAGTCCTACCCAACCTTCCAGATTAACTGTAAGAAAACACAACTCTAGGTGTGTGATTCCCTGACTCAGAGATCTCCAATGGCTCTCTACGGCCTGCTTTTGCAAGTACAAACTCCACAATTTGGAATTCAAGGGTATTCACAAAATTAAGTCAACCCAACTTTCCCTGACTTTCCCACCACCAGCCTTGACCCACTGTCACGTGGTCCTATCTGGAGGCAGAACCATTCCCAAGATTGGTTTCCCATCTTAATGCTTTTCCACAGGCTGAGCCTTTAGCCTGGGTTATCCTCATGGGGCCTGTGGCCTCACTTCCTCCTGCCAAGCCATCAGAGCTCCTCCCCCATAAAGCTTTCCCTTCATTTTTTCCAAATTGGCCAAGACCTTGAATATGAGCTAATGAAAATCCAGCGATGTTCAAGCAGTATTTAACAACCAGGGCTCAGGGTGGGGGGGAGAGAGAAAATGTGGTATGTATACATATACACATTTATTATAAGTGTTGCTGGTATAAGGAACATAAAGCCTAGCATTTAAAATAATAATGAAATATTCAGTACTCTTTTTTAATAAATTCCACATAGCCCATGAATTCACATAAAATGCTTTTGTTGATATTTTTGTTACACACTTATAACTGAGCCTCATCTATGGTTGCAATAGAGAGTGAAGATATTTCCCACGTGAATGTTTGTTGATATTTGTGTTTACATAAATGGGTGAGATGAAAGCAAAATGAAGCATCTATTTATTAACGTTGTGTGCGATACTGGAAGAAGTTTTCTTCAAATGTGTGTGCTGTTTATAGTGTCATAGTTGCAGACACGGCACAATTTTGAGGTTAATCTGCGTTATTAACATTGTTGCCAATATATTCTTAACTCTGGAGAATCAAAATAACAACATGTTAAGCCTTGATTTGCTGTGCTGCCTATTTCCATGGTATAAATATTCCTATCATGGCTGATTTCAGGCTACCAACCTGATACCCATGGACACTGAGTTTGGGAAGAGATGTACAGTCGCGAATCGTGATATAATATTTCTGCCATACAGGTGCAAATAAATGAAAGAACATAGTTAAATGTCAAATAATTAGAAATGATCGATTAATTTTTGACAAAGGGACCAAAGCAATTCAGTGGAGGAAAGGAATATATCTATATGGAACAAAAAAATGAACCTTGACTCATCTTACACCATCTACAAAAATCAGTTTGAGATGGCTCATGGGCCTGAAAGGAAAGTCTAAAACTACAAAGCTTCTATAATGAAACTAGGGGAAAATCTTCACAACCTTTAAGTGAGGAAAGGCATCTTAGAATACAAAATGTACTAACCGTGAAGGAAAAAAAATAATAAAAATGAACTTCATGAAAATTAAGCACATGCCCTTCAAAAGACACCTTTAAAAAGTGAATAGGTGTGTCACAGGCTTGGAGAAAATCATCACAGTACATATCTCTGATTAGGAATCCTACTCAAAATATAAAAATATATATGCAACCTCTAAAACTCAATATAAAAGATGAATGGCACCATTTAAAATAAAATGGACAAAGGACTCAAACAGGAACTTAAGAAAGAAAAATATCAAATGGCCAATAATCACATGAAAAAATGTTCAACATTAGTCATCAGGAAAATACAAATTAAAACCATGAGATAATATTATACACCCACCAGGATGGCTAAAAAAAGAGATTGACAACACCAGATGTTGATGTGGAACTGGAATGCAAAATGGCAAAATCACTTTGAGAATCAGTCTGGTGATAGCATAAAAGTCAATGCACTCCTACCCCATGACCCAGCAATGCCACTCCTAGATGTTTACCCAAAGGAAATGAAGGCATATACACACAAGAAGACCTGCACAGGGATGTTTAGTAAAAATTCATTAATAATATAAGTAACTACAGTGAGTCCAGATGTCTAGCAAATGAAATAGATTAACAGTTTGTGATACACCCTTATGATGGAATACTACACAGCAGTAAAAAGTAGCAAATTACTAAGACACACCACAGCATGGGGGAACCTCCAGAGCTGTTTGGACCAGAAGAAGCCAGATGCAAGAGTAAACACTACCATCCTTATGATAACACTCAATCAGGATCGAAAGAAGCAAAACTAATCTCTGATGAACATAAAATATCTATTTTTTAAAAGATTTTATTTATTTACTTGACAGAGAGAGATCACAAGTAGGCAGAGAGTCAGGCAGAGAGAGGAGGAAACAGGCTCCCTGCAGAGAAGGGAGCCCAATGCGGGGCTCGATCCCAGGACCCTGAGATCATGACCCGAGGTGAAGGCAGAGGCTTTAACCCACTGAGCCACCCAGGCGCCCCAATATCTTAAATGTTTTTCTTCTTACCACCAAAAATACCAGTCAGTGTAAAACCTTAAACAGGCATGTGTGTGCTTGTGTGCGCGCACACACACACACACACATGCGTGCGCCCCGCAAACTTCCCTTCCGACAGATGATACCAAACCTGACTTAGTCTTCTCCTTCACTGAGATTCAGAAATTGGATTTTTTTTCCTTGCTAGTACAGAATCCTATATACTCAAGAATGCAAACTGTAAATCAATACCCACGTCTTAAAGGTGACATTTCAACAACTGTACATCCTGGAGCCTTCCAGGATCTCAGGATCATTTTGTCCCTGTGAAATGTCTAACTTTTTAAATAATTTATGAGCATCCAACTCCACATCTTGTGATCTAGGATGAACCGTTTTCATTTTGTATGTGCATGTCCTCATTCAAATAGCCAGTCATTCTTTTGCTAAATGTTATTGAACACCTACTATGTGCTGGGCATTGTACTGTGCAGTATGAATGGAGTAGTGGAAAGGGCTGTCACAGTCTGAGCCTGGAATTTACATGGGAGGGAAGAGAGGGTAGACATCAATATATGAGTTGCACTGATAATTGTTAAATTTCAATTGTAACTAGTGCTTAAAAAAAAAAAAAAGACGTGGCAAAGTGCAGGCTTCTTATGAACATGTTTACCAAGAAGTCCTGATCTTGTCTTGAATGGAGTGAGTGGGAATAAATATCAAGGAGTTCTTCCTGGAGGAGGAGACTTTTGAGCTGGGCTTTGAATGGGGAGCAAGAATATACTTGGAGGGGGCTAAATTTCAGGTGGCAAATGTGTTGTGTCGATGGTCCTGATACATGAAGGGGCATGCTGTTTTTACGATATGGGAGAAAGCTTATCCTTGCAGAAACTGGAGATACAAATGAATCTGGTAAAACTGGCAATGTCTGAAATAAGCTGGGCTTTATTAAGAATTTTAACTTTATCGATTACTAAAATCAGCGGGAAGGTACTAAAGACATATGTACTTCCAATGGATATCATCATCTGGCTTCTCTGTATTGAGTGGACTGGGGAGCATGTGTCCAAGCTGTGGGGAGACTAGCTTGAGGCTAGCACACATACATAATAAACGCGTCCCCTATTTCCGGTGAAAGGCATGCTCTGAATTCTGTGAACTCTAGAGGTAACTTAGCCTTACTTTGAACAGGTAGCAAATACACTGAGACTCCTTTGCAGAGAGCAGACATGTGGGAGGTTTAGAAGGAGTTAAGGAACTAGCCAAGAAGAGGACATGAGGATGGACAGATCAAAGAAGAAGCCTCAGGAGGCAAACACCTAAGTGCCAGGCATTTATTTTTAAATTTTGATTCAGAGTATGCAACTGAGAGCTCATTCTGCCTCACAACTGTACCAAGTGCTTTATACCTATCCCAGTTAATTCTCACCTCTATGTACAAGGCAGGTAGGAGTATTAAATACTTTCTTACAAAAAGAGACCTAGAGGTTTAGAGAGGTAGAGTAGGCTACACAAGGTTACACTGCATGTATGAGGTAGAACTTGAACCCAGGACCCTCTGATGCAACGCTGGCTCTTCACCACCTCCTTCACCTCTTACACATCCCCATTCTATTCGGGAACAACGTCAGGTTTTGCTGTGCTTTGGTGTAAATATGTAGAACATTAGCTCTAAAGGGGTCTTCAAAATCTGATCTAAGTGAATCCTCTTACTTCACAGGGGAAAAACATGAGACAGGTATGCTGGGGGTCCACCCATGGTCCTCCAGCAAATAATGGGCAAGTGAGTTGCAGAACCCCTAGTCTGGCAGTAACCCACGCTGCTTGTGCAACCCATCCACTCTCTTGAGAGCTTTGGAACTTTGCAATGACGAAGTTGTACTGAGTCCGTGGCCCAGCTCGGTGGAGGGGGCAGTTCTTAAACATTGGTCTGTGAACAGAGTAATCATCAAAATGAGTCTGAGGAAAGAGGAACTAAATCTAGTTAATGATTTTGTCTAGCCCCTGCCTTCTCCAATGGGAGGAAGAAATGTTACTTAACATGTATTAGATGTTGAACATTTTAGAACTTGCAGCTATGCTCGTTGCTTCATTTTTCACCCATTGCATAGGGCCAAACGCTGTCTGCTGGGGCACAAATGATTCTTTGGTTACCTACCACTTCAGTGCAGATAGGACAGCTTATCTCACAAGCAGCGAAGCATTAGCCTCCATGAGGTACAACAGTAGGTTAGTTAAGATTTCCAAAAGGGCAAATTGCATTATTTATACTTCACATCCTTTGCTGGTAGCTAAAATGAAGCACAAAGTACCTAGAAGATGTTTGATGACCTTGTCTTGCATAATGAAATGCAATTAATAGGGAGCTATTCCAGCTTCTGGAACTAACAAATCTCTCATCAACTATTGTTGGCAGAGAAGCAACCGCACCCATCCCAAATGGGAATGGTCTAGACTGGGTAGGAGCAACCCAGATTTGGCAGCAGCTAGTTTTAAGACCCAAGAGAGACTCTTCATGTTACCAACAGAAGTCTTGGCGAGCAGAAGTAGTCTGGAAGTTCGGGGGCTACCAGAATGCCAACGCATGGTTATTTTAAGAGAACCCCTCCCTCTCAGAGAGGCAGTCACTTGTCTTTGTGTGCACCTGGAAAGAAAGTTTACATTCTGTCCTGTAATTGAATTGATACTATATTTTTCAAATACAGAACATTAGCTTTCACAACTCAAAAGAAAATCTCTGCAGGCCATTTTCCCCACATCTCTGTCAGAATCCTCCCCTCCCTCTTTGATGAGGAGTATATATTATTTAATTTCTGGCCCAACAAATGTCCTCTCGACCTATAGAGAGACAGGAGGCTTTCTTCTTCCTTCTGGACCCTGCTATGACTTTTCCCTGACTATATTCTCTACTATGGAAAAACTCACTCAGAGTTGTAGCTAGGAAACAAAATCCCAGAGGTATTAAGAAAAAAAAAAGACGGGGTAATGCAATGTGTGGAATTTGGATTAAGCTCTGAAAAGTTTTTAATTCCATCTCCACTGATTACTAGTTGCGTGACCTTAGACAAGTTCAATTACTTCTCCAAAGCTCAGTTTCTTCATGGATATAACATCTTTTTTCAGATGATCATGTTGATAAAATGGTACCTACTCCGATATAGTAGGGATCTCATACAGTCCTTGGCAACAAATTCAACCCTGCAGTTATTCTCTTTTAAAAAATAATGTGAGCCCAAGCCCAGATGTCATTTTATATATCCAAAACAGCTACCCTTATTTCAAATAAGACACTGTGCAATCTTTTTAAAGGGAAAGACAGGACAGAAGTTGAGAAAAGTTCTGAACAAAAAGAGACAACTACCCATAATAGGATTTGTCATAATCGTTTCTGAAGATCTTTCCTGAGTAACGCAGAGCTCTTGCACAATGGCCAACCGTGAATTTGACAAACAGAATGATTGTTTTGGTCTGTGGTAGGTCAGAGAACAACAGTAGACCAGAAGGCCATGGAAGAGATTTAAATTGGTAAATCTTTCAACCTTTTCTGACAAGTTAAGTATATTCAGCCTTGACAGAAGCTGCCAGTGGAGACTTCTGGGTTTCCAAGGACCCCCACGCGGGTTGACACCCTGGATGTTAATAGGCATCCCTGTGTTTGTTTTGGATGTGGTAACAAGTGTAAATAGAATGAGCCCTTCCCTGGATTCTTACACATAATCACTTCTTGGATTTCACTAAATTGAAAAATGAGGTTTCTTATTGAGACTGCAAGACTAGAGAATGAGGTCATAGCCCCTTTTCGGTAGCTGCTTTGGGCCGGAGACCAAAGTCAGACATTCAGCTTAGATCTAACACATTCAGAAGAAAAGAAAAGAAAAGAAAAAAAAACATAGTGCATAATCTATACTATGCATTTATTAGAGTGAGTGAGACTTCTGTGCTTAGTTTCTTCCTCTCCTTTCTATGCACACCCTCAAAATGGCTGCCACCAACACCCTTGTTCTTGGTGATGGACCCAGATGGGATCTCTGGGAGGCTGGCATTTCTGTTGGCTGATGGCGAGAAGGAAAATATTATATGGGAGGCCGTCTGTCTCCCGCCACCCCCGTGATCTCAAGATGAAGAAATGGCTTCGAGAAAATCAAGGGAAAAACCAGAGTGAAAAATGTCAAGAGGAAATCTGAAGAGGGAGTCCTGCTGGTAGCAGTAGCGATGATGATGGTAAGAATGACAGGACTTGAACCGTTTCCGGAGCGCACGTGAAGCACCATGGGTGGCAGTTTGGCATACGTTCTCTCCAGTTATTCTCAGCATAACCCAATTGTTTTCACCATTTTCCACATGAAGAGGATGAGGCTGCAGAGGATCAAATAACTTGCTGCCAGGCCCACAGCTGGAAAATGATGGTGGAGGGATTTGAACTCGTCTCCATAAAATCCGTTACCCACTTCGTGGGCTGAGGTTAAGGATAAACTGTGCAAGCTAGTTGTACATGCAGCCATTTGCTCAGGCAGGGATCATTTTTGCCTGTTGACGTGTGGCCAGATGGGAAAGGCGAAGAGAGAAAGATGCATTCAGCTCACCAGTGTTCCCTCAAGAGATCAGGGAGGGAGGTCCCAGCATGAACGAATCTCTGCGTCCTGTATGGTGATTGAAATGACAGGTTTTGGTACCATATGCCCTGGATTCTTTCCTGGCTTGAGTGGAAACACATCGGAGGGAGAAGAATCAGATGAGTAAAACCACAGAGGCAAGAAGGAGTAAGTGAGGTGTTTGTGAGTGGTGGCCAACAGCTGTGTGGTGAGGGAGGCACAGAGGTAGCCCGAGGCGGGTGGGAACACTGAAGGGGTGGGCCAGGTTAGATCAGGGAGGATCTTGTGACCTCAGCTATTGAAGTTAGCCTGCATCCTCCGCACATGTCAGGCAGTTGAGTCATAGTGCGGCAGAGTAGGATTCAAGTTCTAAAACTGTCTCGCTGACCCCAAAGCATAGGTTCGTCTGGAGAGGAAGGGCAAGATTGGAGACAGGAAGCCTGTTTAGGGAAGTACTGGAATAGTCCAGGCAAGAGAGGATGAGGGCTTGAGCTGCAACCGTTATAACTGAGATCGAGTGCATTCATTAGGCATTTGCGAGGTCAGTCAGCAGAACTTGGGGACTAATTGGGGATGGCTTCAGTGTGGAAGGAGAAGGAGAGGAAGGATCTCGGGTGAGTCTGGCTACACCATTTTCGGGACATGGGCTTATCCTGAGACCATCCCACTGAGAAGCAGTCACTGAAAAGGAATGCCTTGTTCTTCTCTGCAAGCACCTTGATTTCCGGACCACTCCCAAATCCTACTTCCTCATGACTCCCATACACATCCAGGACTTCACAGATTGAAATAGAGACTTCTCTCTCAATGCTTGTGGTTGGTCCACAAGAGATGGTCAGACTAGTCAGTGTCTAACCCCCGGTCCAGCTCTACAGCCAAACCCCAGCCTCCATCCTTGGGGAATCAGGGCTGGATAGCCACAGAATCTGTCTCCTACAGAGCCACATGACTTTTCACAGCTTCCAGGTGTCATGATCTATGGAGAGTTGAGTCATATCTTCCTAGTATGGGAGATTGCAATGAACACTTCCTTTTTAATTGGCTGTTTTGATCTGCATGTGTTGATTCTGCCTTGCCATTTGTAACAACATGTATAGCTTTCACTTTGGGCTTGTTTACCCTTCCTTACCCATAACAGACTAACTAGTTAACTCCCGGTTAGTCAAGGAGAAGCCCTCTTTAGCATGGGATTTGGCGGTTGGGGAGGGACTTGGAGATTGTATGGTTCAAGTCCTTTCTCTTTGTAGGCTCTGAGGACCCTCAGCGTGTCAGTCCACAGGGTCCTTTCCAGTTGTTCGTAAGAACAACTCCCAAGGAGAACTGCCTTGGGGACATTTCTGACACAGGTGGCCCAGAAGTCTGATCAGAACATCCTCAGGCCCACTCTCTAACCCAGGGGCAGCTCAGATGATCTTGCTGAACTCTGTATGTGATCTCTCATTCTTTGCTATTCCCCTCCTCAGAAGCAAGTCTGAACTTTGCTAAAGAAGAGCCACTGTATGATGTCCATTATCATGAGCTGTGGGAGCAAAACCTAATGGACTGTTCTCTCCCAGAACGGCTCTAGCCTGCAGCTACAGAATCTAAAGAATCAACACACATATAGACCATACACACAACCGTTCAGAAAGAAACTTGGGCAAATTGATAGTATGGCTGCCCTGCTCAGTGGTCCAGAGTTATGAGGACTTACAGATTTCTGCAGACCTCTAGCAATCTATGTGCCAGCCCCCGGTGAATGACTTCCACTTCACTCCCGAAGGATTCCAAGCTCTCCTTCTCCCCGAGACCTGTGCAAACACTACCTCCTTTGGGGGCTGATCCTCCTCATCCTTTTCATGGAAGCTTAGGAGTACTCCCTGAGACCTCCAAATTGGATGAGGTGCTTCTGCCTGAGTTTCCAATGTGTGGCTCTGTGTTGGCTCTTGCTGTCCTGTTTCAGAATGATCGTTTTACCCTTCTGTATGCCTAAAGTCCATGCCTAGGGGTCACCATGTGCCCCTAGAAGTTTTTACAGTAAACTACCTACAATATATACTCAGTCAGTGTTGCATGTTGTTGTGAAGGATGGGAGGATGGTCTGCCCACCCCCTCACTTCTCAATCAGTACGAAACCAGGAAGAGAATGTGACCTTCTCTCTGACAGGCCCCATTCTGTGGGATTTTTCTAATGGGGTGACTCCAGCCAGAGCAGAGAAAGAAACCGTAACTGACCTTATCCAGCACTTCCCCAGCCAGGGTGGGCTCATGACTGTGTTTCAAGAACCACTGCCATAGCCGTGGGCCTAAGACAACCCTGGCCTCTTAGAGGACTTGAAGCTCAAGTTTGGATATTGGTGAGCTATCCCTCCAGGAAGGCCCAAGCATCTCTCCTTCAGACACTGGACATGCTTTCTGGGTGGAGGCCTTGGAGAGAATGTCCAGCCACCACCTCCTCCTCTTAATGCTCTACACTCAGCAACGGTGATGCCCCTGCCCAGTGTAGTCTCACAGATACCAGCTTGTCGCTGCGATCCTTCAACCCATTAGGCTGTCGTCCTGATTGGTATGGTGGGAATTACTTTTCCCTAGGTGGGTCCCATAAAACACTTGTCTCTTCCTGGGCCCACTACCAACTTGTCTCTTCCTGCAACCTTGTCTCTTCCATTGGGGCACAGCCTCCCAGGTGACATTGGCACGCCATATAATATTTTTGGTATTCGGTTCTGCCTCTCCTGTAATGCCTTTGAGGGCACAAATTCAGTCTTACTTTTCTTTACCATCGTTTTTTTTTCTTTTTTGTTTTGATTAACATATAATGTATTATTTGTTTCAGGGATACAGGTCTGTGATTCATCAGTCTTACAC
>LNAC01000819.1:333274-357669 GCA_002007465.1 Ailurus styani
ATATATATATATATATATATATATACCATATCTTCTTTATCCATTCATCTGTTGATGGACACCTAGGCTCTTCCATAGTTTGGCTATTGTGGACATTCCTGCTATAAACATTGGGGTGCACGTACTTTTCTTTACCATTTTGATAGGAGTCTAGGACCAGAGGCTTACACATATTTGGCAATTGATACATATTTATGAAAAGAAATGGAATGGAAAGAGTCAGTGAATGAGGCATATGCTTTGGCATACCAGCCAGCTACAAAAGAATGGGGACATTTAAAAATCACTTTTGCAGTATCTTTGATTCTTTAACATGGTCCTGATAATAATTTGCTTTTGGCTCAGTAGTAAAAGGAAGCAAAAAAAATTGTATGTAAAAATCATTGCAAGCCATGATGTACTCCCTAGAATGGCTGAGAAGGTCAACATCAAGTGATGGAGAGGAGGTGGGGCAACCAGCCTCTCCTACAGGGTTGATGGGAGGACAAAAAGGTAAAAAACAAAACAAAAACAAGCAAACAAACAAGCAAACACACACTTTGGCAAACTGTTTAACAGTTTCTTACAAAGTTAAACTCACATCCATCTAATGACATAGAAATTCTCCTCTTAGGTATTTATCCAAGAGAAATGAACATGTAAATCCACAAAAAGCCTCATGTATGAACGTTCATAGCACCTTTTCTTGTAATAATCAAATGCTGGAAAGAGACCAAATGTCCACCAATTGGAACATGGATTAATAAACTGTAATATATTCATATAATAGAATGTTAGTCAAAGGAGCAGAAAGGTGTGATAAACTACATACACACAACAGTGTGGGTGAATCTCAAAAGTAATGTGCTGAGTTAAAGACGTTGGACCCAAAAGTACTGTGCACATACTGTACAGTTCCATTTATATGAAATTCTAGAATATGCAAAACTAACCTACAGCGATAGAAGTCAGATCAGCGGTTGCCTCTGGGGAAGAGAATTGACTGGAAAGTGGCACAAGGGAACTTCTTGTGGGGATGGAAACATTCTGAGTCCTCGCTGGGGGCAGTGAGATTACACAGTATATGTGTTTGTCAAAACCAAGTCAACAGTCCAGTGAAAAGCATTTCACTGGCATGTAAATTATACTTCAATTTAAGAAAATCATTTTGGTTGTTTTCTCAAATCTCAAACAAAGAAAAGTCTAGGATTGGGGGGCAAAAAGACCAGGAGGAATCATGTGCTCCTACTCACAGTGTAGTTGGAGAAACTTGGAGAAGGAGAAAAGGAGAAGTAACCTGTTCAAAATCACACAATTCAAAATCACACAGACTTGGGGGCCAAGGCAGGAATAGAACTTAAGTCCCTTATCATACAGGAGGGTTGGGAGCCTTTCTGAGTGACCAAAGCCAAGAGGAATGCTAAGTTCTTCTACCAGGAACTCTACTTGCTTTAATATCATCAATTAATTAGCCACTGGACCTCAGTCAGCCTCCTGTGACCTTCTGCACCCCCACACCCTGCCCTGTGCCCCTCCACCACCCCTTTGATGCTATGTCTCCAAGGGGGATGATTTCCCAAGCATCAACCCCATAAAGACCAGTACAGAGCTAGGCTAGCTAGAAGGAACTAAAATTGCGGTATCTCTGGGTACAGACACTCTGGTTCTCAGGTCATCTTTAGACTATTGGAGAGTCTCTAAAAGAGATTCAGCAGCTTAGAAGGTGGGTAGAGGAAACCCTAGTAGCCAGAAATCAGAAGAAGTATCCCAGGACCAGACAGAGGAGAAACTCAAGCTGCTACAGAGACTGGGGAGAAGTCACTGAGTCAGGCAAAAACTGAAGTGAGGAGAATTATATCACCTACACAAACCAGGCCAGCTGACTTGCTCTGTTCTAAACTCTCTTTCGGGGCCTGGATGGCTCAGTCAGTTGAGTATTCAACTCCTGATTTCAGCTCAGGTCATGACCTCAGGGTCATGGGATGGAGCCCCAAGCTCAACAGGGAGTCTGCTTCTCTCTCTCTCTTCCCCTCCCCCTGCTCTGGCTCTCTCTCTCTTTTTCTCTCAAATAAGTAATCCTTAAAAATAAATTGATAGGTAGGTAAACTGTCTCTCTAACTTATCAGACTGAGACTTGTTCTCTCTTGGAGAGAAGAAAGCCAACTATGCAAAACTTTTTGTAAGCTCCAAGGCGCCATTTCTTATTTCAATGCCAGGCACTTAGTAGAGGCTTAAAAAAACATACTGATTGGGTAAAGAATGAGTGAACATTTGTATTCTGGGGGAAGGAACCAACTTGAGCTTTGGAGCTCAGACAGTCTATTTTTAGGGGCATAAATTACCATGCTGTGTATGGGCATAACACATAACTTCTCTGTGCCTCAGTTTGCTCCTTTCCTATATGGGGAAAATAATATTTAACTTAAAAGCAGTTTAGCCTGGAGTCCATAGACCCTTATGGAGCCTTTAAACTGAATATAGTTTTGGCGGGAGGGTGCCTGGGTGGCACAGTCGGTTGAGTTGACTCTTGGTTTTGGCTTGGGTCGTGATCTCAGGGTCGTGGGATCGGGCCCCATGTATGGCTCCGCACCCACGGGAGAGTCTGCTTCAGACCCTCCCTTTCCCTCTGCACCCCCCCACCTGCTCTCTCTAAAGTAGATAAATAAATCTTAAAAACTGAGTATAATTTTTTGGTATATACATATATTTTTATGAAGGAAAGAATTTTATATTTTATCAGATTCTTTAAGTAGATCAGTAACTTCTTAAAAAAAATGAAAAAGAAACCACTGTGGCCTTAGACTTTTTTGTGAAGATGGAGATAACATTTATAAAGTGCCTGAGAATGTAAGAATCCCTTTTAGCTGTTGTGCAATCACTGACTTGGTGGAGTGAGCCTTCTCAGCCTTGTACCAGGATGTCCCAATCCCTTATGTGTCCGCAGCTCTAAAGATATGCCCTTTGAGCAGCCAACTAGGTCATCTTATGCAAATTCTTTAATTTGCCTGGCTTCAGTTTCTTGTCTGTAGCATGAAAATGTTGGACTTGGTGTTCACCCAAACCTTGCAAATGTTAACACCCTGACTCTGTGGAGATGAACAACAACATGATTAGCAATGTGCTTAATTTTCCAGAGGGCTAGGGAGCATGGCCTCTGCTCTTTACCTCCAAGAGTGTCTCAGTTAGTGAATGGAAGTCAGTTTCAGTGCAAAGACAAGTAGGCATCTTAGAAGAGGGTGGAAAGGTATTCTCATGACTGTCCAAGGAGCCAAGTAGACTGGGGCCTGCAGGCTCCTCCACTGGAAAATGGTGGTGGGGTGAAGGTGTCAAGGTTTTGGAGAAGCATATGGGTTCGGAGAGGCAGAGTTCAGATAGGGGTCATAGCTTCAGTACTTTCTTCCAATCACTCAATCATCTGCAAAAGGAAACTGAGGTAAACAGTCATGTTTAGAGGACAAACCACTGATTTGCATACATTAAGGCAGAAAAGAACTCCCTTGGTTCTCTTCCTCTTTAGCTTGCTTCCAAGGGCTCATAAAGATCTCTTCTGAGAAAAGCACACTTCCTATAGACCCCTAAATTGGGTAGATTTTCCCACTCACCCTCTAGATGGCTTCATGGAGAGAAGAGGGGAGTCTAAATCACCCCTTCCCAATGCTTGATGGCTACATTAAAGGCCTGATGTAAGCATCCAAGGGAAATGCCCAGAAAACCTAGTCTTCCTTGGCTTGTTCTTCCATGGACACGTTACTAGGCCAGAGAGAGTTTCTTACGAGAGGAGGCTATGGGAAACCCTAAGGAGAGAGTTCTCCATATGGGGACTTCATCCAAATACTCTGGTTCCCACATTAATCTACAGGAAGTTGCACTATTCCCCAAGTAGGGGCTGAACTTTGTCTATGTAGCTCACCCCAGACAATGTGAGTCACTTCCACCATGTTTGGGCTGAATTGTGGCTCTTCTCCTTAGCAGCTCTGGGATGCTAAGCCACAATCTTACAGAGCCTCAGCTTTCCCATCTTTAAAATGGGAGAATAAAAGTACCAGTCTTAAAGGATCAAAGAAGTTTACATGCAAAATATATCTAGTGCCTGCTGGCCTCCAGTTGATATTAGGCTATTGCATTAGTTATCTCTTACTTCAAAAAAAAAAAAATTACCCCTAAGCATTCTGACTTCAAACAACAAGACTTATGACAGTTTCTCAAGAATCCAGCATGGCTTCACTGGGTCCTCTAGTTCGGGACCTCTCAGAAAGCTATTAATCAAGATGTCAGCTGGGGCTGTAGTCATCCCACAGCTAGTGCAGGAGCCACTTCCAACTCTCTTATATGGCTCTTGGCAGGACTCAATTCCTTGTGGGTTGTTGGCCAGAAGCCACCCTCAGTTCCTTGCCATGTGGCCCTCTCCATGGGACAGCTCACAATGTGGCAGCCAGCTTCATTAGATCAAGCGAATGAAAGAGCAAGAGAGAGAGAGTGCCAGATGGAAATTGTGGTCTTTTGTAATCTTGTAAGTGACAGCCAATCACTTTTGTTAGATTCTGTTCATTAAAATCTAGCCCCAGCCCCCCTTGAGGGGGAGAGAATTACACGAAGGTTTGAATGCTAGGTAGGGATCGGGGGGAAACTGTAGAAGGCTGGGTTAGACTGGGTTGCAATTTTTTTTTTATTCTTCCAAGGTATTTTTATTTTTATTACTTTTTTAAGTTTTTTTTATTTTAATTCCAGTATAGTTAACATACAGTGTTACATTAGTTTCAGGTGTATAATATAGTGATTCAGCTCATTTTGACAAGTGACCCCCTTAATCCCCATCATCCATCCCCCATCCCCCCACTCACCTCCCCTCTGGCAACCATCGGTTTGTTCTCTAGAGTTAAGAGTCTGTTTTTTAGTTTGCCTCTCTCTCTCTCTCTCTCTCTCTCTCTCTCTCTACCCCCATTGCTCATTTGTTTATCTCTTAAATTCCACATATGGAGTGAGATCGTATGGGTTGCGACTTTAAATAAGATGGCCGGGGTGAGCATGAGAAGGTGACATCTAGGCCAAGAGGTGAAGGAAACCTGTAAGGAACTGTGTTTAGGCAGAGGGAACAGCGAGCACCAGGACCCTTGGTCAGAAGGTGCCTGCATGAAGACCAATGCCTCCTTCATCCCTGCACTGATGTGGGGATGACGAGGACGATGCAGCGTCAGCCTTAGGGTGCCAGCCCAGCTTCCCTCTGATCCCTGACCCACTGGTGTATTCAAATTAAATAGGGATCTCAGAGTGTCTCCAATATCCCCTAACCCCCTGCCTAAGTGTACATAGCTCTAACCAGCTGTATAATAAATCAATACATTCTTGTGGCAGACAGACCCCTCCACTGATGTCCACATCCTAAACCCAGAACCTATGGATATGTCATCTTACATGGCAGAAGGGACTTTGCAGATGTAGTTCTCGACTATCCATGTCGATCCAATGTAATCACAAGGGTCTTTACGAGAGGGAGGCAAGAGGGTCAGAGTCAGAGTTGTGAGAAAGGCAGAGGTCAGAGTGACACAGACAACAAGCAAAGGAATGCAGGCCTCTAGAAGCTGGAGGAGGGAAGGGATAGATTCTTCCTGAGGCTTTCAGAATACAGGCCTGCAGACACCTTGACTTTACCCCATACACCCATCTCAGACTTCCAGAACTTCTGGAACTGCTGACCTCCAGATCTTCAAGGTAACAAATGCTTATTGTTTTAAGCTGCTATGTTTGTGGTAAGTCATTACTGTGGCAAAAGGAAATTAATATAGTTGCAAAATTATCTTACTTCATAAAGGCAAACCTAGTCTTATGTAGCGTAAGACCCTGTTCCAGCCCTTTACAAATAACAACTTATTATTTAATCCCTGTAAGAATCCCTTAGAGCAGGTCCTGTCAGTGTCTTTGGTTGGTGGATGAGGTAATCCAAGCACAGGTTTATGTAATCTGTCTAGGGTCACGTGGCTCTAGGTGTCATGGCCAGGATTTGAACCCAGGTCATCTAGCTTCAGGGGCAATGCATTTCTGCTCTGACTGGGTTTCTCGCATTGGCCTTTGTGACCTCAAACTGGCCTTTGTGACCTGGCTTTCTGGAGCCTAGCTGATCACGTCTGCTCTTTGGCACTCTCACCTCAAGGGGACCTCCCCGCTCCCCCAGCGCTGGTGCATCTGTGGACGGTGCTCAGAAAGGACCTCAGAAACCACCAAATCAGTATTGAAACTAATACTTGGTGTCTATTTCTGTGGGAAATACAGGAACATAATAATAGAAATAAATAATAGAAACATAATTCACATATCATAAAATTCACTCTTTAAAATATACAATTCAGGTCGTTTAGCATATTCACAAGGTTGAGACACGTAAGCACTAACTAATTTCAGAAAATTTTGATCATTCCCCCAAAAGAAATTCCATATTTGCAAACAGTAACTCCTCATTTCCCTACCCCCAGACCCGGCACTACTACACTTCCTTTCGCTCTGAATTTGCCTATTCTGGAAATTTTGTATAACTGGAATCAGGCAAAGTGTGACATTTTGTCTGGCTTCCTTCACCAAGGCTGCTCCATGTTGTCACGCATATCAGAACTTCAGTCTTTTCTCTTGGCTGAATAGTACTCCACTGTGTGGTCACAACACTAATGTGTTTACCTGTTCACCCACTGATAGACGTTTCAGTTGTTTAGACCTTTTGGTAATTATGAACAGTGCTGCTGTGGACAGTTACGGAATCAATTTTATCATGCCTCATTAGAAGGGACTTCCAGATGGAGCCCCGTAGCGTCCCGAGCCCTGTTGACAGAGCCTTGCAGGAAGACGCTGTTCTTCTAGTCCGTGACCCTGCCCTGAGATGCCAGCCCACCCGAGGAGTACACCTCAGGGTCCAGGGAACAGTGGGTCCGCCTGGAGGGGCGGCGACGCTCTCTGTCCCAAAGGGGAGTGGGGGAAGATTCAGGAGCACACTGTTCCCACCCTGCTCGTCCCTTCCATGCCGCACGGACTCGAGCACGCCCCCTCCCCTCTGGGCCTCCGTTTCCCCATCTGTCAAAGGAAGGGCTTTGTGAAATGGGAAGTTTAAACTCAAAGAGGGAACACCTCCATGGAACTGAGTCCCCAGCTGTTTTGCTATGCTAGGCCCACTGAAATGCATTATGTGACACTGGTTTATGTTATGCAATTCATACGGGTTGCATGCACTGAAGAGGATACTTGTATCTTTTAAATGTAATATGATACAGAGTTATTATGACACTTTTTGTTTCCGACATTCATTTTGAATAGAATTATACAAGGCGTCTTAGGGTAGTTTGGGGGAAGGAAAAAATGTTTCTGTCTAAAAGCTCCAGCAACTAAAGGCTGTAGGTACATGCCTTTGTCAATAACAGAGCAAGGCAACTGAAAAGTCTTAAAATAATATCAAGAAGAAGGGGCTTGCATCACGACGAACTCTTCCAAGTTCACCTCTACACCAACCCTGACTTCTTGTAGCCTCGGAGGAGGCGTGTATCCCATGAAGTGAAGCCAAGAGTCCCAGGGCTGTGACCACAGCCCCCACTCGTCCAAGTGCACCCCAAAGGACATGTCACCCAGCAGCATTGCCTGGTACAGCAACATAATAACATCCATTTTGGTAACACATGGAATAAATGCTGTTTTCATTCCAAATACACTGGCAGGAATCAGTGCAGCACTGGCCTTTTCCTGCCCCGATGCAAGTTAAAAATATTGCCTGCTTCTTTGCTAACTCCCGTCTTAGCCCTGCACATTTAAAAATACACCCGTCAGTGGCTCTGCATTTGAAAATGTATTTTGCATCTGATAATTATGATGCATTTAAAAGGGCAAAATTAGAAAGCACAAAATTAGGCTGGCAGGCTTAATTAGCCCATTCTTTTTTTTTAATGGGTGGAATTTGGGCAACTGTCTGCTGGAGGGGCACAAAGACCCCTAATGGGGTTGGTGGAAATTCACCGGCTCCTCTGTCAACCCAGTCACTCAGCAAGCCGGATGGGGATTAACTGTTCACCGAGAAATGTGAGACCCACGGAGCTCAAAGATTACACCCTCTTGTCCTCAAGAAAAGGACATGAGTGTGATTACAAAGTAATCTATCAACAGATAATAGAGGGCTGCGCACATGGCTTCCCAGAGGCCTGATGTAATCGAAGTGGCGACACGGGTTTCTATGTAAAGGGATGAACTCCACAGTTTGGCACGCTCGCCGGGATAATGACTACCCACATCTGCACCCGAAGATCCATTTCCCCAGAGCCCTGGTCTTGCTCAGAATTTATTGAATGCCTTCCTCTGTACACGGTAGCTGGCCACTGCTCCCAAGGTGGTGAGCTGTTCATGGAGAGGCACACGGAGCTGGCCAGGACAGGTCTGGAAACTTCTGAGGACCTTCCAAGCGCGGCAGGCTGGATTCTCTGTAATTCGATTCCCCATCCCTGATAAAGCTATCCCGGTGGTTGCCCCGAGCTCTCTCTGCACCCAGACGGGTGGGTCCGTCCCCAGCATGCAAGAGGGAGTTTGCTTTTGTCAAGTCCCCATGGTCCTTCACAAGCCGCGACAGGCCACGGGAAGCCGAGTAGAGGCGAAGTGGTCCCAGGTCTGAGTCATCCTGATGAATCAGACGTGTCCCTGCTTTTTTTTTTCAAGCCGTGGGTTTCTTCGTAACAGAGGCTGTGTTGTTCTGGTTGCCGCCCAATCGAGAAGGCCTCTGTACCCTGAGAAAGGAAGCGCTCAACTGTGCCGTGTCCACCAGGCGGAAGCCAGGATGGGCCGCCCCCACTCAGGCCACATGGAATTTTCTGAAACAATCCTTGGGGCAGCTGCACAGCTATGGAAAGAGCCTGAGATACGAATTTAAACCCAGGCTCTTAAGACCTGGGTGGTCTCAGGCAAGACAATTCACCTCCCTGAAGTGAAACCTTGAACTTGTCAAATTGCTGCAAAAAGTCATTCCGTGAAGAGGGAGGTCCTCAACCAGAGGTCACCATGCCCCCCACGAGACATCTGGCAATGTTTGGGGACAGATCCGATTATCACAACAATTGCCATCTTTACCACCCTCTATGTGGCATATTGGTGCTCCAGAAAAAAGTCCTTTGAGTTGCTAACAATGGGTCAAAATTCAGGCATTCATTTTCAGTGTTTCGAAATCTTTGTAAAGAAAATGTGTATAACCCCCCAAATTATGTAGATAGAGAGTTGGGGAACAGAGCAGGGAATCATGCTCCTGTTCTATTCATATTGTCAAGGTCATATATACATACATATATATATATATTTTTTTTTTTATTTGGTTAACATATCTTCATGACACTATTTGGCCATTTCTGCCCAAAGAGCCAAAGTGGAAAAGAGAAAGAGAGAGAGATGAAGGAAGGGAGGGTGGCAGAGAGAGAGAGAGAGGGAGAGAGAGAGGAAGAATAGGTCGCTAGAAAAGGTATAAAATATTTCTGTTTCTAAAGGTTGGTAACTGGAATTTCACTGGCTCTGAGCAGAATGGCTTTACCCAGAGTCTGGCTGAATGACAAAATCGTACCTTCAACCAGGTTTCCCGAAAGAGAGGGTCAGGAGCTGCACGCAAACACGCGCAGCGTGGCAGACCTCAGAACGATGAGAAAAATCGGGAAGGTCTCGCTCAGAATCTCCTGGGGCCTCTTCCCTCTTTGTAGAGACACCTTCCCCTACAGCAAACCCTCACCCCTTGTGTGTGCAAGACAGTAGCAGAGGAAGGACGAGTGGTGTTCTGTTTGTCTGAAGGGAGAAAGGAGAAATCCAGCAAAACCCCACCATGGGATAAAGACAGTCCAAGCAATGCTGAAAGATTTCCACATGCCAGGTTTCTGGGTGCTTGATTTACCATTCAAGTGAGCACAGCTGTGAGGAGGGGACGCGGCTCCGAGCCAAGAAGGGGAGAGAAGGGGAGAGCGTGAACAAGTAGGAAGAGGATTGTTTGCAGACTAGACTATTAAATTGACTTGGAAATAGTTCCCCTCATTCCTCCCTGCATAAAATAGTTGTCTATTTCAGATGGATTACCACAGACTCCCTGCTAGAGCCCGTAAGTGCTGTTTATACAGTGAGCTAATTGCGGTAATAGAGCCCCCCAGTCATTGCTCAACTTCGGTCCAGTTTTCCCTCATGAGCTTCCTTAGTGGAGCCCTATTTGTGGACCTTTCTCTCAGCCCCCAACAATGAGCATGGTGGGAAACGTGCAATTATTCACTTCATTGCTATTGATGCCGCCGATGCCCGTGTCCACGGGTACCCTCAGGCTTTTGGAGAGCGGGGACGCTGCTCAGGTGAAGCCGCTCTGTCTGGAGTCAGAATGACCTTCTTTTGGGACAAGGCCTGAGGCTCACTCTCATCAGAGTGTTGCTTGCAGAGCTTCTAGGAGCTTTGGCTTGAGGTTGAGCTCACATTATCATAGGAACTCTTGCCTCATTCTCTGGGGGGTCTCACCTATGCTGTTCCTTTAGGTAGCTGTCCATAGCTTAGTGAAATGCATCTGTCACTGCATAAAAGTCAAGGCCAACCGGACACTCAGTGTACATGCACTGTGACCACCACCTCTTTTCAGTTGGAACTTGCTCATTGGTGCTTTTCATTCAACATCCTTCACCTTTATTACACCTTTAGCTCAAGAAGCTTCCATCCAGATCCCATCTTGAGGCAAGAACCAGTCTCTCCTGTCCTGAGACCTTGACTCCTGTATCTCTTTCTTATGGCTGCCAGAACACTTTGACTCCAACAGTCTTAAGACAACACACACTCATCGTCTTACGGTTCTGGAGATCAGAATTCCAACGTGGGTCTCACTGGGCTGCAGTCTATGTGTGTGCAGGGCTGTCTTCCTTCCCGAGGCTCCAGGGAGGATCTCTTTCCTTGTCTTTCCCAGCTTCTTAAAGTTGCCCATGTGGTCTGGCTCCTGGCCCCTTCCTCCACCTTCAAAGTCAGCAGAAGCAAATCCTGTCCTTCCCGAGTCACATCACCCCAACTCCTTCCTCTTTTGCTTTCCCTTGCACTTTTAAGAATGTGTGTGGTTTCACTGACCCCTCCCTGATAATCCAGGATAATCTCCCGATCTTAAAATCAGCTGCTTGGCAACCAGAATTCCATGTGCGACCCGAATTCCTCTTTGTCTTGGAACCTTTGTCTTTGACTCTGGGCGATAGAAGGTGGGCATTTTGGGGGCATCTGCCTACTTTAGTTCCTCTTCTGAAGATCTGTATCTCATCCGCTCCACTCGGCAGTTGCACAACTAATCTTTCAGGGGATGTCCTTCTGAGATGGACCCTGGGACACTCGTGCTCAAAGATAGAATATACCTTACATGCATACATCATGCACGCACACACACATACTATCCATCCCAGCCACCTGGGGTGAACCAGAACTAGAATTCAAGCCCCAGGAGCCAATTTGGGGTTGTAGTCTAAGAGCTTAGAACAGCAATGGGTATATTGCAAACACTCAATAAATATTTCTGGGATCAATCAATCAGAAGAATAAGTTCCACAGCAGGAATGGCATAAAAATGTAATACCTGGGTCCTGGAGTCAGACGCCGGGTTCATTTCTTGCGTTCATTCTTGTTCATGTCTACTTAAAAGTTCTAGAAGTCTCTTAGGGGGCCTCAGTGACCCCCACCTCTAGAGGGAGGATCTAGTCTCCTGCCTCACAGGCCTGCTGTCTGGATGAGAAGGCCTAGGTTGCCCTAATTCTCAGAGAGCGGATGCCACTGTGGTCTCCCTCGCCCTAGCAGTTACCATCTCAGACAGAACGCAGACATGGAGACAAATGAGTGCCTCAGACATTACAGGTGCTTAGGGGGAAATGTGTTTGCATCGGTCACTGGGAGACAGAGTAGGAAATGCTCAGTTTCAACCTCAGGGAGGCTTCATAGATGTGTTAACACTTGAACTGAATCGGAAGCAGCGAGTAGGCGTCAGAAAGATGGGAGAAGGGGAGGCGGCGTTCCAGGAGAGGGACCAGCATGAGCACAGGCCCGAGGGCATGGAGCTGGACGCAGGGTTATGGGGGTGCGGCAAGGGGGTCATGAGGGTGCCGGGCAGGACCGACAGTGCGGCCGGAATGGAGGAGGGGTGTGTGGGCCGCGGGGGACAGACCCCACGTGCTGTGTGAAGGGGCTTTGCTGTCTAAAGGCTGATCTGGCACAAATGCTTAGCCCGGACACACTGGCTCCAACTCTGTGCTTTTTGTCTCTCACCCATTCACACCACTGACACTCACACCACACACACATATGGTAGTTTTTAAAAAAATCACACATGGGGCACGCACACCCATTGGATGCACACACAGTTTACCTACTAGAATGACACATGCGTGTAGGGCCTATACCCTGTATGCGTATGCACCACAGTCCACGAGCCCAGGTACACAGAGCACAGGGACCTGGATGCCTCGCTGGCCGTGTGGCCAAACATGCACGCACACGCAGGGACGTCCTTGGAAGCGTGCTAGCACTCATGGACACACTGGCCATGCACGTACGGTCGCACATGTGGTCAGGCAGCACACAGCCACGGGCCCATGAACAAAGCACGCGCTCACACCACCCTCGTGTACGTGCAGAACCAGGCCCTGCCTAGCTCCCCCCACACTCACTGAAACGTCCTCTCTCAACACACATCCCTACGGAGCAAGGACTCGCACCATTTAATGAAACACACACGCATGCACACGCATTCACCATGCCCACGGAGCTCCCTCATTTCTTTCTGGAATGTGTCTGGGTTCCAAGGCAGGCAATTGTCTGGCCTGAGGGAGCCGGCTATTGCTCTCCCAGCCGCATCAGGCAGAGCAGCTCCGAACCCTGCTTTGGATTTCAGGGTTTCTGTGCACCTCTCTCCCCGTGGGTGAGGGCAGCGGGCACAAGGAGCGCCTTAGCGTTCCCTGAGCACCCGCTTCTGTCTCCCTACCAGCCCAAACCCACTCCAGTCTCCCCAGCCTGTGACAGCTGGATGTCATCCAAGAGCCTTGCTGCGTCTTTCACACGAGTTCCCCACGTAAGACTCACTGCCCAGCCTCGTTCCCAAACTGAGCTGGCGGGGGGCCAGGCCGCCCTGGGGGAGGGGGCAGAGCCAAGTGCTCGGTGGCTCCCAGCCCTGGGGGGCCCTCATCAGCTGCTCTCCCCGGGGCCCTGTTTGGGCGATGAGCCCAGCCAGCGCTCGGGCTTTGCGGAGAGGAGTCCCGCACAACATCTGCTTGGCCTCTCTGGGGCTAGTCAAGCACGGCTTCCTCTTCTGCCTGCACTCATCTCGGAATTGGGTTCCAATGAGCTGGAACCTTGTGTTTCGCCTGAAGTTTTGACAAGTTGTTGTTTCCTGGCAGCCGCCGGGATGGGGCTGTGACCTCCATCTGGGTTAATGAGTGGAAGGCTTACCACGCACCTACCACACTGTCCCAGTCCACTTGCTCCAAGGAGCTGATAAACAGGGTCACGCCTCATACTGGGTGCATGGCCTCCTCTTCGGAGACCATCTCATGCCCTCAATCGAGCCTCGTCAGATGGATCCCCCCTCTTTGTGAGAGAAGGAGAGAAATGTCAGCACCGGTGCAGGCTGGCCTGGAGACGTTGACAGTGTGACTCAGGTGTTATCCACAGCCCCCGTTCCTAGCAGATTTAGTTAAAATTAGCCCAAACCCTAATCCCACAGATTTTCAAAAACCCAGAGTTGTCCCCACAACAGTGCCTCCTCAGATTTCTTCCAGCTTCCGAGCTCATGTGGCTTCAGATTCTACCCTCATCAAGCTGAACCAGAAGCCCGTACATTAAAGGGATTTCTGAAATAAATCCACTCACCTGAAACACTCGGAGTGCAGGGGCTTGACCGGAAGTTTGATGAGCCTGGGAAGGGATGCGTCGCCGGGGTGAACGGCGCACCTGCAGACGCCCCCCGGCATCAGGCCCACACTCCTCCACCTCCCCGTCCTCCCCTCTCCTCTCTGGAGGGACCCACAAGTCTGTCCGCATCACCCTCGGCCTGCTCACGTTCAGGCCCCAGATCGGTTCCATCACCTATCCCCAGACAGACCCTTGCAAATATTCTTCTCTCCTAAAGGTGGGCGTCTGCTCATAAGAAATTTTCAGCACAACTGCCAAAAAAATAAAACACTCCCCATGATATTCCATAGTAAAGCTGTGTGTTCGGCAAAGAAATTCCCCCAACAGAGGCGAAGGGGCGTCACAAAATTTCGCTCCCACAGTGAGAGTGCTTTCAGTTTTACGGAGACACCCATTCAGCTCAGTGAAGAGAGATTCTGGGAATTGGGTGCCCAGCCTGACTCCCGTTTATCTAAGCAATGGTGAGAGGCGCCCCTGATCGGGGCCCAGGAAATTTCCCTCCAGCCAGGGTCTGAGGCTTTGTTCCAGGCTGACAACAAAGGTCTGACCTTCAAGCATCCACCCCCTCCCCCCCCAAGTCATTGTGGTTTCTCCAGGCCAAGAGGGGGAAGAAGGGGCAGGAGCAGGTTACAAGGCCTCCTCCAAAGAGCTGACTAGTGGCCATTCATCGCAGGAGGGCTTCCTTTCAACAAAGTCTGTTTGTTTCCCCCAAGAACCCTGGGGACTCTATGCCAAGACAGAATGACTCACTGGCTCCCAGGCCTTGCCTCCGTCGGGGAGACAGTCAGCAAGGGCTCTTCTCCCAGCAGAGCGGGAGAGAGTCTCCATCTGGCTCCGCATTGATGTGGGCTCTACCGAGTGAGCTTGGTGCGAACTGCAACCCGGGGAGGGTTCCAGGTGAGGCCTTGAGGCCTCAGGGCTAGTGTGGGATTCCCCTTCCTTGCTTGCTGGCTCCCTTCAAGGATTCAAATATCATCACGTTAAACATGAGTCTGGGAGCCCACTCCACTGGAGATCTCTGGAAGTAACGGCCAACCTTGGAGGCAAAAGCATGACTCCTCATGCTGGATGGTTTGAAAAATCTCCTTTTTAATATTTGAGAAGCTTTCAGAAAAGCTTTGTCGATGACAGAAATTTCTTTCTTTACATCAGTCAAGATCAATTAAAGGCACCAGCAAGATATTTTCACTGATGGAAAACTGGATAAAATCCAACCAGTTGGGCCTATTGTGCTTCAGAGTCATCGTCTGTTGAATTAGGACTCTACCTTACTTGCCCCAGACGATTGCTGTGTGGTCACGATCAAGACAAGGGGCTTGGTCCAGTCCAAGCAATGCTCAGACAGCATCTGGCCTCACACCCATAGCTCTGTCACAAGTCTCCGGAAGTGCTGGTATCTTTATACCCATTTTGAGACAACTTAAGGCCCACAGAGATTAAGCTGCCCAAACTCACACAGCTAATATCAGATTACTCAACCTGTGAGTCGGGCAGTAAGATAGCAAAAGGAGAGTGCTCAGGTAACCTAGAGGCCCGGAAACATTCAAACACCTTAGAAGCCCATGTATTAGGTAGCAATGGGTATGCTCATTAGAAAGCGAGTTTGTCGACTAAAAACAATTTCAATATGTCTTCAACCATATTGGCCCCCAGGCAAGTTATTTCCTAAAATAGAGAGTTATCAACTTCCAGGTAACCTTGGTTGGCTTTTCTCCTCTTTCTTCCCAGCAACGGAGATGTCACTTCTTCATTTGACAAGTCTTGACATAGCACTTCCTTTGGGCCCTTCCTTCTGTTGAGGCTGGAGATAAAGTTGGTGACCAAAAGGGACATGGGTCTCAGTCTAGGGCAGGCTTACCAACCTCAGCACTGTCAAACTTCGGAGCTACATAATTCTTTGTTGGGGGGTTTGCTCTGTGCATTCTAGGATGTTCAGCAGCATCCTGGCCTCAACCCACTGGATGCTGGGAGCAACCCCCCCCCAACCCCATTGTGACAACCAAAAATGTGTCCAGACGTGGTTCCTGGGAACAAAACTACGCCCATAGAGAATCAGTGCTCCCGAAGAGGAGTCATTCATCAAACACTGGTGACTGTCAGTACAGGAGACTCCAATGACCAGACTTGAACCTGATTTTCTTAGTAGAGGTGACATCTAAGTGTTGCAGACCTTTGTGGAGCCAGGCAGGAAAAGCCCATTGGTGGGTGAAAGAGTTGGGCTTTGGAAACATATTTCAGGGGCAGAGGGACAGCATGCCCCTAGGCATGGAGGGAAATGTAATCCTGATTTGAGGCCTCTGTAGTTGCGCGTTCACATCAGAGCTCTGCTTACAGGTGAAAGGCAGTGTTATTCAACATGGAGTTGACACGATGTGGGGAGAAATGACAGAGTCTGTACTCTGGAAGGTCTAAACAAGTTAGATCCATGGGCCAATATTACGATGCACCACCAGGAAGGAACAAATGCAAACTCCTGCACTAGGGTTCAAAATATCCAACCATTAAAACGGAAAAGGCAGAAGATTTTAGAAGGTATTGGGTATAAACCAGCGCATCTGACATTATCTCTTGGGAGGCTTGTTAAAGCACAGATTTCTGGGCCCCACCCCCAGAACTTGTGACTCAAGATTTAGGTCCTGAGTGGAGCCAGAGAATTTGCATTTCAAACTAGTTCTCAGATGATGCTAATGCTGCTGGTCTGGGGATTAACTCTGGGGAACCGCTGGTAGAAGCCTCTTTTCCAAAGATGTTAATAACGATGGGGTCAAATTAGTAGGTGTCTAGTGTGAGGAGGTGAGAACCTCAGTGCTCCAGCTACAGCTGGGATGCCAGGAAGAATGGTGAGCACTGTATTTTCAGGGGATCTTTGAGAAACAGGAAGGTGTCCAGAGAAAAGCGAGAAAACTAGATTATGAAAAGTGATTGCAGAACGTGGGGTGTTTGGCCTAGGAGAGAGGAGTTGTGGGATGAACCCCGGGGCTGCTTCGGGTAGTGCGGGGCTGTACCATAAAGAATGGATTTGATTCATTCTGATTCCCCACAGTGAACCACATTAGTTCAAGATAAGGCAAACCATGGTGGGAGTGTCTGGGACACAGCTTTGGGTACAACATAAAGTGGAATCTTGTAGCAATTATAGCTCTAGTACAGCACTGTCCAGTAGAAATACAATGTGAACCATACATATAATTTAAAATTGTCTAGCAGCCATAATGTAAAAAGTAAAGAAACAGGTGAAGTTAATTTTAATAATACTTTTTTATTTAACCTAGTATTTCCAAAACATTTTTACTTGGACATGTAATCGACTTAAAAATTTTTAATGAGATAGTTTACATTCTTTCGCTTGTCCCGTGTTCTAATCTGGGGTGCGCTTTGCACGTACAGTTCATTTCCATTCCATTCGAATGAGGCAGAGGAGAAGTGTTCCTTCATCCTATGGGGCTTGGGGCTCCCACCCTGCATGGCTCAGCTCTTATGAGCCATGAATTGGTCACAGCGAAGTGAATGATTCCTAATTTTAATCAGTTTCTCTGCCTGTGACTGTGTTTTGGATTTAATGACATTTGTATCCCACTCATATATTCCTATTTTAAATTGAACTAATTCTAAGTTTTTCTATATATTCTGAGAATTGCATAACGTGCTTTAAGTTGTCTGGAGGCAGCCTGGAGAGCTATACATAAAGATGGTATTGGGACTCTTGCGTAAAAAGTGACGGGAGACTCGATGCAACCTAGATTAAGAACATCCCAAAACAACGTATTGGCTTACACTTTGAAAAGTTCGGTGGTGATGCTGGCTTCTGGCATGGGCACACAGATATATCAATAATGTCATCAGGAACTAGTTCCTGTTGCTTCCCAATTCACTCACTCCTGTTGCCTTCATCCTTTGCTTGGATCCCCCAGAGGTAGAAATATGGCCACTGGAAACTCCAGTCTTAAATCATCCTTACAGTAAACATTCCCTACAGGATGAGCTTCTTTTTTTCAAATAGTTCTAAATAGTCCTGGATTGGAAGCTTTCTTGGCTTGGCTTGGCTTGCCTTTTCATCCCAGAATCCAGTACCATGGAAATGTATTTGGTCAGGACCCTCGCTTCTGGAGCCAGGACTCTAGGGAGCCAGCCCCAGGAAAACTTTGAGAATGGGGTTGGGGGTGGGATCCCCAGAGGAAGGGGAAGTGTTTGATGGACACAAATATCAGATGTCCACCAGAGATGGGCATTAAGGATAGAGACCAATGGCCATTTTGTCCTGGAATATGAAAATTACCTTTGAGAAGGGTCTGGCTTCTCTTTCCTATGAAGGCACTGCTTGGGATTTCATAGATGAGGACCTCAATTTAAGAGTATGAGAGCTACTCTGTGACTCTTGCTATGCTTTTTTTTTTTTAAGATTTTATTTATTTATTTGACAGAGAGAGAGAGATCACAAGCAGGCAGAGAGGCAGGCAGAGAGAGAGGAGGAAGCAGGGTCCTTGCCGAGCAGGGAGCCCGATGCGGACCTCGATCCCAGGACCCTGAGACTATGACCTGAGCTGAAGGCAGAGAGGCTTTAACCCACTGAGCCACCCAGGCGCCCTCTTGCTGTGCTTTTGACCAATCTATTTTAAGAGGCCTTGTCCTGTGGCTGAATTTAGGTGACACACTGAGATCAGAATGAAGCATGGGAAGGTGAAAGAATAAATCTAAATTTACACACTCCTAGACAATCTGGAAGAGTGAAACTTGGTTAAGCCAAGTTGGTCTGTTCTCCTTCCTGCTCTTCTGTGCTTCTTCCTTCCTGAAAACAATGAGCTTTCAACCAAGATGGTGACTGATCTCACACCAAAGATTTCTGTGGTCAAAGATGAAAATCTCACAAGGCTCAAAGTCTAACTGCCTCTGATTCTTGAACATCCAAACATGAACAAGATATACATGTCATGTGAAAACCTACAGTTCTCACTGATGGACATTCTGTGTTTGTGCTAGTTACTCATTCTACCTTACCCACTAATTTCATTTTGTTTCCTATAGTTAAGAGTCTCTTATGGTTTATCCCCCTCCCTGATTTCATCTTATTATATCCTTCCCTCCCTTCTTCTATGATCCTGTTTTGTTTCTTTAATTCTACACTTGAGTGAAATCCTGTGATAATCCTCTTTCTCTGATTGACTTATTTTGCTTAGCATAATACCCTTGAGTTCCATCCACGTTGTTGCAAATGGTAAGATTTCATTTTTGATGGCTGAGTAATATTCCACTGTATGTGTATACCACATCTTCTTTATCCATTCATCTGCTGATGGACATCTGGGTTCTTTCCACGGTTTGGCTCTTGTGGACATTGCTGCCATAAATATTGGGACACAGGTACCCCTGTGGATCACTACTTTTGTATCCTTTGGGTAAATACCTAGTAGTGCAATTGTTGGGTCGTAGGGTAGCTCTGTTTTTAACTTTCTGAGGAAACTCCACACTGCTTTTCCGGTGTCAGCCCTGGCATTTCTTAACCATGTATCTAGAACACTCTTAAACTTGTCTGGGTCTCAGTTTCTTCATCTACAGAAAATTAAAAGCCTGTCTTGCTGGGTTACTTTTTAGATACATGAACAAACATGTGTAAGTTCTTTGGTGCATAGACACTTCATATAGTAACATGGTAATTATTATCATCCTGTACTGTGGGTACTGGTTTAAAAGTCACTAGACTCTTCCCATTAGGTTCTGATCTCCTGGAGGACAGGAACTTTGTCTTAGTAAACTTTATGTCTCAATCTTCCCCATAGACATACATGTTTGTTGAAATAATAACATAAATAAATGAATGAATACATACAGAGGGAGCCAGAAAAGTTAGTCCACAGCCAATCTGTAGGGGACTGTGGCCCTAGAACATTAATATTATACCATACCAACCTCCTTCATTTTCAGCTGAATGATGAGACCTTATTAGACTGAATCACTTGAAATATTGCTGAAGAAACAGTGTCCATGGCCAACATGAACAATCGTATGTGATTCAAACTGATGAAGAGCTAAGAGTCTTAATTTTCAGTGTCTTTCAAATATGATATGATTTCAAGTATGATTAATTGTATTAAGTATCCTCTTCATCTACCTCCTTCCAACCACAGTGACCAGTCAGAGACTTAAAATCAAAATAACATTGTTTGTAAATTGAAAATGCCTGCCTGCCAACCAAGCTATAAGTATCCCAGGTCCTGAAATCTCAAAGTTGGCTTTCTGAATGAAACATACCCCCTCGCCCCCGTTAACCATGCCCCATTTTGGAACTAGGAGGCTCCCTATGTATTTGCAACTTAAAAAAGGCACACGCTCATCCCATTAAAGTCTACCATATAGCATCACCCCTGGTACCCTTAAAACCTAAAATTTCAAGCCAGGAAGTGAGGAAAGGCAGTGGGCACCCAAATCACTTCTAGCCCAACTGACTCAGAAGCAGTTGGGCTGGGTAAACTCCCTTATAAAAAAAAAAGTCATGCCTTATTTGGATTTGAAAACCCCTTCAGTCCATGCTGTTAATCTCGTCCTAACCATATTTTGTAAATACAAAGCCTGCTTCAATGGTCCCACCGAGACCACATTTCCCAATAATGAGGGAAATGGTATTTACAGGAAGGTCTGAAACTTTCCCTCAGTAGCCTGCATTTTTGTACGTCCCGTATGAAACCTCCATGTGGGCAGCTCTAATGGATCCACCTAATTAAATTTTTACAACATTCCAGGGCTGGAGTGTCAAATGTTTGCTTCAAGCTTGTCTCCTTGTAACACTGTCAAATAAGTCTCCCATCCCCCTCCCACACACACCTCTTCTAGGGGCTGTAGGCTGCATTCCAATGTCATATGAAATCAGAATTTGGTTGATGGGGATGAAGAAATGGATTGCCACACAGTTTTTGTAAGCCAGCCTACCTTTACCCATTTAGAGAGGTTAAAAGGGGAAAAAACAAAAAAAACAAAAATGACCCTCCTTCTAGCCAAGGTAGGATTCTGTATGGGAGGTGGAAAAAGTCACTTTCAATGGATAAAAAAGGTCATTGCTGTTGTTTATAAATTCTTACTCAAAAGACTAGAGTATGCATTTAGCAAGATGGAATTTTAACTTTGAAAATATAATTAAAGTCAGTAGATTCTATGGACTTCAAGAAAAAGAAAAAAAAAACTCCTTGATAATCTACAATACATGTTTTCTTGATCTTTGCTGTGTTAGACCCCTAGCCCATCTCCTTACTGGAAATTGAGGATTTGTCACAAAACAGGTAGATAATTGACAATGTGTCTGGAGCTGCTCAGTAAAAAGAAGAAATAGAATTTGATTTTAGTATCGAATATCAGACTCAAAATTGGGCACTGCTGGTTCGAGGCAGTGAGCTCCCTCAGCACTATCATGGCACATGTCAGAGGAAACTACTCGGAGATGAATGCTCAGGATGGACACAGGTCGGTGAATCCCTGCATACCTTCCACGCCAGAGCATCTCCAGGAGTGGTCCGTGTCACGTACAGCTGAACCACCAAGACCTTGTTAAAATGCAGATTCTCAGACACCATCCCAAAACTTCTGAGTCAGAATCCAGAAGTGGTAAAGGAAACTTTACATGCTAAAAAGCTCCCAGACAAGTCCTGCCAGCCTGAACTTGGAGATCCTTGCTCTGGGGCTGTTGGGAAGGTCATATCAAAACTCCACTCAAATGAAACGAGATGGGATGGGGAAGGACACAAACCATAAGAGACTCCTGATCTCACAAAACAAACTGAGGGTTACTGGGGGGTGGGAGGGTAGGGATAGGGTGGATGGGTTATGGACATTGGGGAGGGTTTGTGCTTTGGTGAGTGCTGTGAAAGATGTAAGCCTGATGATTCACAGACCTGTACCCCTTGGGCAAAGAATAAAAATAAAATTAAGAAAAAAAACACAAAAAACTCCACTCAAAGCTGGTGCTGGAGGTTCCAGGTGATAAGCAAGGCATAGAGTAACCAAGGGCAGATGGGGACCCTTCCCGGGGAACCACATCACTAGTGCCAGGAAACTTGTTTTCATCCAGTTAGGCGAGCCCTGTAGACACAGAGAGGCTCACTTTACCCCCAAAAGAGCCCGAGATGATTCTTCAGGAATCAGTCATAGTGGGGACTTGTCATCTGCTGTCTTCCACTATGCCCACTCCAGTCAGCCCACCCTCTATGCGAGTGTTCAGAAATACACATGCACAAATACTCAGATGAGTTCACTTCCACATATACAGACCAACAGACCCACTCTTGTAAACAGATGTTTGCGTGCATGTGATTTGTGCATATACTACTGCACACGCACACCTAAGCATGTACAGAAGCACCCCCCCCATGCCGCCTTATCTGAAGTTTCCCTTCGTGGGTTTCAGTGACCCGTGGTCAACTGCAATCAGGAAGCAGATGATCTGTCTTCTTTCTGACATATCATCAAAAGATCCATGGTAGCCTAAATAAATGGTAGCCTAACCGTAGATCACAATGCCTATGTCATTCGCTGCCCATCATTCCATTCCACAGGCATTTTATCATCTCATGTCATCACAAGAAGGGTGAATACAGTACAATAAGATAGTTTGAGGAGAGACCACCTTCAGATAACTTCTAATACAGCATATTGCTGTAATTATTCTATATTATTATTAGTTATTGTTATTAATCTCTTACTATGCCTAATTTAAAAATTAAACTTTATCATAAGTATCTATGAACGGGAAAAAAACCAGTCTATACAGAGTTTGGTACTATCTGTGGTTTCAGGCATCCCCTATGGGCCTTGGAACATATCCCTTGTGGATAAGGACTACCGTACATTCATATACTTCTCCATGTCTGCTCGCCCACAGGTTCTAACACAGAGATGCTATACCTCAGCTCTTGATGAGCCAAACTAACCTTCCTTCAAAATATTTTTCTTTCTAATTCGTCGTAGGAAAATCACTAACCACAAGCTATTCTGGAAACCATTTTCCTCCAGGAACTCCATCCTAATGTGGGAATCAGCTAAGTCCACAACAAGTGGTTGACCTGAGTCAGAGTATGATGAGATTGTCAGAAGTTTGTGATGCAGCCAAGAAGGATTTCTTGGCAGTCATTTCTCTTGGGTCCTGATCCTGGGAGAAACTCAGCACCATCCTGGACAAAGAAATAGGGTAGTATGGTAGATCAGGAGGACCTAGGAATCAGGTAGCCCCACGGTAAGTGTCTTTGGCTAACTTTGGCTGTATGAGCTTGGGTGAGTCATTCGGCATTACATTATTGAGCCTCAGGTTCCTTTTGAATGACACCATGTATGAAAGTACCTAGTTACTCAGTAAAAAGAAGCAATTGATCTGTGGTTGGCGTGGCAGAGTACGCATGTTCCGTAGGCTTCAGATTCAAAAGGCTCTTGCCTTGAATCCTAGCCTCTCCACCTATTGGTTGGGATGTTTTGTGCAAGTTTCTTCTCTGAATATCAAGTTTCTCGTCAGAATAAAAATAATGCGCCCACCAAACTCACAGAGCTGTTGGAAGAATTGTGTTTGTGAATCATGAGAACTTAGCACATTTGGAAGAATTTATTTTTCCTTCTTCTCTGAAAGGAATATCCCATAGGAAGGAGGGATAAAGGCAGCTATTTCCTCCTTCAGGGGACGCTCTAGACAGGAGACTGTTAGGGAAGGATTCATTCCCGAAAACACAGGCCACCTAGTGATCTTTCGGAAAAAGCGAATCCCTATTTCTTGTGTCACCTGGGCTGAAGGAAACCTCCCTTTGCCTGCAGTCTGTCTTTGGATCAAACTCTCCCGAAAAGGGAAAGCATCTTTCTACTTGTGCTGGGGATGGTTCTTTATGAAGAGCTTTTCTTTCTTAGGCAGGGGAATGGACAACCTTTAAAATCTGGTGAAATGACTTCAGTAGGTCTTTGGACCCAGTAAGTCTCGTTACTTCTTAGCTGGGTATCCTTGTGCAGGAAGAGTCATCTCTCTGAATCTCTATCTCTTTATTCTTAAAAAACTGGGAGAATAATGCCTGCCTTAGAGGGTTTTCATGGGATTAAATGCCTAGTGTCATTTTTGAGTGCAAGTTAACTATCCTGGTGATGGAGAAAAAGAGGGTTCCATGGGGGTGTCTACCTGTCTACAGCCTTCTCAGTCCTGGGCAGAGAGCCAACACTAGCTCAGGAGGTGGCCCCAAGCTCATCTTGGGTGGAAGACATATTAGCTGATTAGAATGGCTGTGAAATGAAGGCCTTAAAAAATTATCGATTCTTCTAAAAGTTAAATGCAGAACTACCATTTGAGCCAGCAGTTCCATTTCTAGGTGTATCCCCAAAAGAACTGATGGCAGGTCTTTGAATAAATACTTGTACATGAATATCCATAAAGCACTCTTTACAATACCCTAAAGGGAGGAACAGCCCGGTTTCCATCCACAGATGAACGGCTAAACACAGTGAGCATGGGACAGCCATGCAATGGAATAGTATTCAGCCATAAAAAGGAAATGGATTCCTGCTGCGTG
>LNAC01000819.1:366654-392578 GCA_002007465.1 Ailurus styani
CTCCCTCCCTCCCTCCCTTCCTTCCTTCCTTCCTTCCTTCCTTCCTTCCTTCTTTCCTTCCATAGGCACCATGCCCAGTATGGAGTCTAGTGTGGCGCCGGAACTCACAGCCCTGCAATCAAGGCCTGAGCCAGGATCGAGAGTTAGACACTTAACCAACTGAGCCACCCAGGCGCCCATAACTGAGGGTATTTCTAATCCTCTGTTGTGAAATTTAGAGCATGGGCAGGATTGTGAAGACGGGTGGGCAATGAGGCACTGTTCACCATATGAGTAAAGGCAGAGTTCACCATGGCAAAGGGGCTTTGTCCTCTGTGTGAGCTCCATCTTCAAGTGCTCCATGGAAACTTCGAGGACATTTCCTGGTAGAAGTAAGTTTAACAGCATCAATGACCGGGGGTGTGTTAGCAGCTTCTTTTCCCTCATTTGGTTTTGTGCTGGGTGTCTTTGTTGCGCCCCATCTCCCCTCCCCGGGTCCATTCTCCTCCTTTCCCTATGTGGCTCGGTGCTCCAGGAGGCCGATCTACACAGTCGCATGAATGGACTCCCTAGGCACCCTGGCTTCTACTTGGGTCAGGACTCTGAGTAACCCTGGAGGCAGCTGGGAGGAAGGGAGAGAACCATCTCTTGCCTCCCTCCCTGTGCCATCACTGTGTGGTAGTTGTGTTCCTTGACTGAAGTTGACAGCTAGACTCAGTTTACACTGTCCACACAACCATCTTACTTTCTCTCTGAGTTTGGATCCACTCCCTTTCCTTATGCCTTCCAGCAGCAGGAGGTGGTATTCCCACCAGGAAAGTAGCCCCGGGAAGCTATACTTTCCTGTTAGGATGCCCTAAGCCCTGTGCCCCTGTGCTCTGTAAACATTCTCTCTATTAAACTTCCTTTTGCCTTAGCCATGTCAGCTCCTTCCTGTTGACACCCAAGGGATACAGGTTTGGGGACCAAGTGAATTCGCAGGAAGGTGCTTCCCCTGCGGTGCCCCAAGATCGACATGTACTAGAGCCTTCCTTCTTGTCACTTTTTACTTCTCCCCTTGGGCCCAGTCAGGGCTCATACAGAAGAACGTGATTGACCTTTACCCTTTTCCTGGGAGAGACTAAGCTGGGGAGATAAGCTCCTCCTCAGGTCTTGCTCCCCTCCCGCAGCCCACTTACCCCCTCCAGACCCCTGAATTGGAACCAGGCTGTCCAAAAGGCAGCGCATTGGACCAAGAGTCCAGCACTGGATCAAAGCTCTTTTCTTACCCTGTGATTTTGGGTCACATATGTGCTTCCTTCTTGGGGTCATCTGTCAAATCAAGATGACAGTCCAAGTCTAGTTCCTCATCAGGCCCTTGAAGGATTAGAAGGATATATGAAGGCAATTTAAAATTCACTTTGCAGGGGCACCTGGATGGCTCAGTGAGCTAAGTGTCCAACTCTTGATTTCAGCTCAGGTCATGATCTCAGGGTTTTGAGATAGACCCCATCATCGGGCTCCATGCTAGGTGTGGACCCTGCTTAAGATTCTCTCTCTCCCTCTCCCTCTGCTTCTCCCCTTCACTTTTGCTCTCTCTCTCTCTCTCTCTCTCTCTCTCTCTCTCTCTCTCTCTCTCAAGGAAAAAAAAAGTCACCTTGTAGTAAGCCAATGCTTGTGCTCACTAGGAGTTCTTTGGGTCTGAAATTAAGGCTTGTGCACAGTTTTTTATTTCTCTGTAAGATCTACCCCAGTGCCAGGCACCTGAGAGCTTATGAAACCATGGCTGACCTGCAGCTACTATTTCCCTTGTGATTTTTACAGGAAAACAAAAGCCAGTGTTCTGGGGCTCCTAAGAGGCAGGCAAAAGGTGCCCGCTCATATTTACATGAAACTTAGTGGCAGAGTTACTGCACCAAATTGTGGAATTATATAACAATTGTGCAAACTCAGGTCATACTCAAGTGGATAGTCCTAAAATAAATGAATGTAAGGGGGAAGTGTCAAATACTGGAGGTTGACTGTCTAACCTACTTTGTCCTTTTCTGTGTCCACTGTAGAAGTTGATAAAGCTAAAAAAATGTTTTTAAAAGATCATTTTCCTAAATCCCTTTGCAGCTAGGAATGGCCAGTGACTCAGTTCTTACCCATAAGACATAAATATTTCAGTGGTACCATCAGTTTTTCATTTTTCCCCCATCTTGGAATACAGACATGACGGCTGAAACTTCAGCCGCTACCCTGGGAAGATGAGGTAGCAGAAACAAGGAAAACCCATGAGAATTGCAGAGATGTTGACCTTGATCTTATTAGGCCACTAAACTAATTTAAGCAAACAACTACCTCCAGAACCCCGTGTGGTTTTGGGGCGGAGGGGAGGGGAGCGTTAACCCTTATTTGTTAAAGTCATGGTTAACTGGTTACTCTGTTCCTTATAGCAAGTGACACAGTGAACAGTATCAATAAAATAACTTACTCTCCTCTAACACCTCCTTGGCTTTGTAAGTGGAAATCTGTGTACTGTAGGACTTTTTTTTCAGTGCAAAAGCTCCATCAGGATTAATCCGAACCAGATTCACCCCAACCCTGCCTGATGCCTACAGCCCCTCCCAGCTTCCTCTCCACAACTCCTGGGGCTCCTTGAGAGCAGATGCTATGTTGGCATTTATATTCTTAGATATCAACACACATTTTTCACATAACAGGCATTCAATTAAAGACTGAGGCCTAAAGAAAGAAAATAGCTTCAGAAGGTCCAAAGAGAACATTCCCAATAGCTACCATTTACTGAGAAGCCAACCCTATGCAAAGCACTTTCCAATCACTAGATCAGACACGTCATATCTTTATGAAGCAAGCGTTTTTAATCCCCAGTCTAGTGGTGAAAATCCTGAAGCTCAGAGAGTTTTCTTAATTCAGCCGAGACCCTGAGGCTTATGAAAGACGTGAAGAAAATGTGAACCCACCCCCAGCTCCATCCATTACGGATGTCTTCCCTGTGAGAACAATCCAAACTATCACCCGTAGGACTTTGTTTTTCTCACTTTAGCACCTGAAGGTGCCAGCCAACCCAGCCAACTACACCTGCGTGTAACAAACTGTGCATGAAACCTTCAAAGTGCCTGGTGCTCAACCCCGGGAGGGTTCAGAGGGTGATGGGTTGGGACCATTGAGAAAGTGGCCCATTTGCACTCTCTAATTTGCATGCTGGATGTCTATTGAAAGTTGCTATGGTGATCCGTTTGACCAGAAGTTTCCGCTGAATCATCCCAACACATATATAAAAACATAAATGTGGTTAGGGGACCCAGAGCCTGACAGCCGGGAGAGATGTCTCCATCTGTCGCTTGTGACTCACTCGTGGTCATGCGTAGGCCCAGCTGTAAGCCTCTGTGGGCAGGTGTCACTCCCTGGAGAGGTTTTGCACAGCAAGACACATTGAAATTGCCTCTGGGGAACCTGGAGACGGAAGGAGACATGGAAGCCACCCCCAGCAATGCCCTGCTCCCCTGGGTGGTGCCAGAGCTGGGGGTCTTTTCCGGCAGGGTCCCTGTTTGCAGATTCCTAAGAGCAGAGGCGGTGACAGGCCCCCAGGAGCCGCACCTGGGAAGGGCACGTGGGATTCGGAGGCAGCAAGCAGGGAAAGCCGCTGGCCTAGAGCAGTGTGCAGTATGGCTTCAGGTGGCCGCCTGGGGCAGGGATCTGCTCTAGGAGCTGTGCTGGAGGCCTGGGGACAGGGCACGGTGGTGGCGGTGCCAGGTGACAGCGCGGACAGACTCGGGTTCAGAACTCGCCGTGGTCGCTGCAGTTCCTTGGCAAGTTTCTCAACACTGACGCAGATTTCTCTGTGTCGAGAGAAATATAGAAAGAAATAGCTCGCGTGTCTTCAAAGAAAGAATACATTTGAGGGATGCCACTGAAAGGGAGGCAGGGTCATTTGTGTGTCAAGGGGAAAACCAGGGCAGGCTGTCGGAGTGTTGTTTGGGAGAAAGACTGTCCTTTGAACTGATGTTGATTTTTAAAAACTGTAGAGCACATTATATTAGCAACCGTGTCAAACAACAGACACAACTTCTAGAAAGTACTTATTTTATCATGGGGTGGGTGGGTGGCTCAGTCGGTTGAGGGTCAGACTCTTGGTTTTGGCTCACGTCATGGTCTCAGGGTCCTGGTATCCAGCCCCTAGTCAGGCTCCACGCTCGGTGTGGAGCTTGCTTAAGACTCTCTCTTTCTCCCTCTCTCCCTATCCCTTCCCTGCATGCCCCGGTCATGCATTCTCTCTCTCTCTCTCAGATAGATAGATAGATCAATAAAATCTTTAAAAAAAATACTTTGTCATATCAGAGCCCTAAAATATTTATACCTTTTACTCAATGTATAAGCCAGTATTCGCCAGAGAAACAGAACCAACAGGAGACATGTGTGTGTGAATATGTCAGACATATATATGTATCTGAAAGAGGAGTCCCTCTAAGGAATTGGTCATATGATTATGGAGGCTGGGAAGTCCATCAGTCTGATCTCTGTAAGCTAGAGATGTCGGCAAACTGGTGACATAATTTGGTCTGAATCCAAAGACCCGAGGACCCAGGCTGCTGATTGTGTAAATCCTAGTCTGAGGGTAGACGATGAGATGGGATGTCCCAGCTTACACAGTGAGACAGAAGAAAAGTGGGATGAATTCCTCCTTCCTCTGCCTTTTGTTCTACTCAGACCCTTCATGGGCTGGCTGATGCCCACCCACACCAGGGAGGACCATCCCCTACTATACTGATCCCACAGATTCAGATGCCAGTCTCATCTGGAAACATCCTCAGGACACACCTAGAAATAATGTTTGATCCAGACACCCCATAACTCATTGAAGTTGACATGTAAAATTAACTACTACAGCTTAGTGACCCTAATTTTTTATATTTATCTTAGGTAAGTTATCAGATATTCAGCAGTTATGTACAAAGATAGAGATCAAAAGGTATGGACATGACTGAAAAATTGGCAACGGTTCTAATGTCCCAAATAAGCAAAATAATCAAAATTTTTTTATAATCACAGGATTAGATGTTATGTGGCTGACAAAGCTGTGCTCAGTGACCTAGGAAAGAATGAGCAGTAGATTATGAGCTGAAAAGTTAGATGCAAAGTGTAGATTCGATCTGATCCCAGTTCTATTAAAAATATTCTTTAGTTATACGTTTATAAATCTGTGTATGCATATTCATATACTCATTACAAAAAGTAATTTTCATACTATTGACAACCACTATTTCTAAGCACGTCTTCATTTTCTTCTCTCTCCTTGTGTTCTTCAGTATTTCTATAATGAACATAACCTCCCGTCATAAGCAGTAAATATGATTTACAAAAAATGTGAAAGAAGTCAAACTTTTGAATCCTGGTCATTTTTCTTAAGCATAATCTTTCCTTAAAAATGCAGTGGCATCTGCTTCCAAAAAGTTAGGGTCTGGTGAGAGCGGTGCCATGAGCATCAAGGAAAAAAGTGCCTTGGTGTGTGGCCTCCGACCCCAAGGACAGATGGGTGAGCAGGGCAGTCAGGTGGAAGGGGCAGGAGGGGGTGTGCGAATACAGTGAACGACAGCTGCCAGAGGACAGCGTGGAGGGTTGGTCACTCTCCCGAAGATGTGAAGGGGGTGTGGCACTTTATCATGCCTGCTATTGCTTGGGCCCTTTGGGGGTGCAGCTCTGACTATGAAGTTTCCAACATCCTGATGTTGTATCTTCTCCATTTTCTCTCTCATGATGGTGCCTCCATTCCCTCCCCCCTTCCTCCTCCCTGTGGCCCCATGCCTATGTGGTCCAGCTGACTCATCTTGCTTTTGGCCCAACGGGCTACTCATTGACACCGGGGTTCTCTATGGGACAGCCACTGTGCCTCCCTCATTCCAACATCTCACAGCCCTCATCCACAATGCCGGAGAGTTAGAATGATCACTGTTTTACCTGCCATGGGGATTTCAGAGACCCACTAGACAGAGACCAGGTGGACAGGTAAAAACATAACAGAACTGTAGTCAGAAGACCTTAGTGTGAATCTCTCTCTACCAACCTGGCAAGCTGTGTCACTTGAATAGGTATCTCACCTCCTCTATATTTCAGCTCCTTGACCTATAACCAAAAGAGTAATATGCAGCTTCCTGGCCGACGATGGGAATAAAGTAAGTCTCTTGGAACTATTATAGAACTATTTTCAAGTGCCGCATAACAAACACCACAAATTTAGCAGCTTAGAACAATGCCCACCTATTGCATCATAGTCCTGTCAGTCAGAAGTCCAAGTGGGCTCAGCTGGGTTCTATGTGGAGGGACTTATACAAGGCCAAAATCAAAGTACCAACTAGGATGAGCTCCTCACTGGCGACCCTGGGCAAACAATCTACTTCCAACTCACTCAGACTGTCATAAGAATTAATTTCTCTGGAACTATAGGATTGAGGGGCTCATTTTCTTCCTGGCTCTCAGGTGGGGACCATTCTGAGGCCCCAGGAAACTGTGCTGGCAATTAGAACCAAAAGAGCAAAACTCTGTCCCCAAGCACTTTTCCCTTTAAACTTCAAATTGCTCTTGAGATCTTTACGTTCCTTCAACATGGGTTCTGTGCTTGTGGGCCCAGCTTCTTTCCCACCGGAGAGAGGGCCAAAGGATAGACACCAGTCCAGGTTCTGGCTGGAAGGGATTTTGTGGTAATGCCCTTAAGGGCTCAAATGTCTAGTAATCTTAGTAGTCATCTGAGCACCACCAAATCATTATTATCAGCTGTAATACCTACGAAACAACCCATGGACCAGGAGGAAACAGAACAAAGATGGAACCTGCTATCCGATGGACAGTCATGCCTGATAAACTTACAGGCACCCCTGGCTGCCAGACCTCCTCCAAAGGGTTTTTATAACTTCCTGAAAATGCTTTAGCATTGGGCTTTAATTAAACATTTAATGTGCGTCATGCAAATTTATTGATTCTGCCAGGAGGAAAAACATGAAGCTTGTATTTGGACCTCTCCAGCGAAGATGACTGGTGTTTCCACGGGGTTTACTAATGGGCCTCGGGTCGCACCCTGCCAAGTTGGAATAGCACTGCAGGAGCAGAGGAGCCTCCTGGATCAGAAAGCCAATGGCTCAGAGCAACTGCGTTCATTGCTCCTTCTCATACTCCATCCTAAGGCTGAACATGCAGGAAGTGCCAGCTGTGGTGATTCACGTGAAGCACTTACAAATGAACCCCCTCTTGTCGGAGGGTCTCCTTCTCTCATCATCTGCCTCCCCTTCCCGTTTCCATGACTATTCTGAAGTTCTGACCTTTGGGGAGGATGGCCAAGCAGCCCGGAAAAATACCTTGAGGACATGGCTTCCTCTGTAGCAAAATCATAACCACCTGCCTGACGCCGGGTGGTTGAGAATCCCATTAAATATGTATTGACTGAATTTTTGGAATAATGCAGATTCTGGTAAATCAGATATTCTTCTTAACTCACAAACTCTTCTGGATTCCAATTTTATTGTTAAAATGTCTTCTAAATTCCTATAGGTCTCAGTTCCTGCCTTATTAACGAGGAATCGGGTAAAACTCTGTATTTAATGAATAGAGATTGCAAAATGCCCTTGGCTGTTCTCAGCACCCACATTCAGTGAACAGGACAATAGCAATGGGGAAGTGGCTCTCAAATGGACCATTGTGTATCCCGCCCCCACCAAGGGACTTTGGTAGTGTCTGGAGACAATTCTGGTTGTCACAACTAAGGAAGTTGCAGTTGCTACAGGCATCCAGGCGGTGGAGGCCAGGGATGCATCAAAGCCCTACAACTCGCAGGACAGCCTCCACCAGAAAGAAGGATAGACCCCAACTGTCAATAGTGCTGAGGCTGAGAAACCCTGATACAGAGATAGAAGAGGGTCTGCTCTACAGCTTAATATATTAGGAAACCATCTAGAAGGAGGGATTAAAAACAAATAAGCACAATCTTTGATATTAAAAATCTTGTGGGGAGTCTGCCACCAATGAGCTGTGTGGCCCTGAGCAATATATTGAATATACTGCCTTCAGGTTATGTCCTCGTTCATTTGACCAGCTTTGTAAAGAGTGGCATGTTCCAATTAAGGTAGAGGACACAAACTAAATGACAGGTGCAAGTCTCAATCAGGAAGGAGCCATTGTCCAGGGAAGGCCTGAGTGACGGAATGATAATCAACAAGATGGAGCCTCAGAGCAGACCCTTCTGGACTTTTGAGACCTTAAGCAGGTGTGCTTTTATTCTAGGCGTAATGAACTCTTCAAGCAGGAGCAATATAACCCAGGTGATGCTTTAATGCCCCCTTACTAGATAGTGTCTTGTCCTTCTTGTTCACCACACAGGCTCTAAAGGGGCCTGTTGGAGGAGAGACTTTGCTCCCACCTGCTGTGGTGGGGAGACCTGACCAGAGGGAGGGAAAAACACGAAGGGGCAAGGAGAACACTCAAGAGGGCATTGTGTGGTCCTGGGAAAAGAAGATGGAAAATAGCCAGGCAATTTCTCAAATAACTAAACATTGTATGATCAGATGACCCAGCAATTGTGCTCTTAGCTATTTATGCCCAAGAAAAATGGAAATATATGTCTGTTGATAGCACCATTATTCATAATGGCCAAAGGTGAAAACAACCCAGATGTCCATCAGCAGATGAATGGATAAAGCAAATGTGGTGCATTCATATGATGGACTATTACACAGCCCTGAAAAGGAATGAAGTACCAACACACGCTGCAGTGTGGATGAACTTTGAAAACACGTTGCCAAGTGAAGGAAGCCAGACACAAGGGGTCACATTTTGTCTAATTCCATTTATATGAATTGTCCAGAATTGGCAAATCTATATGGACAGAGAGTAGACTGGCAGTTGCTGGGGTTGGGGAGAAGGGAAGGTAGAGACTGAGTGTTAATGGATCTGGGTGTTTTGAGGAGGTGATGCAAATGGTCTATATATAGACAGTGGTGATGATTGCACACCCTTGTGAAGGTATTTTAAGAAACACTGAACTGTACACTTTACTGTACACTTTACATGGCTTATACGGGGTGAAGGCACATGGATGGATGGTGAAGACAGAGATGCATGGGAACCCCAGGCTTGAAGACTGACGCCATGTGGAGGAGGGAAAGAGAAGGATTTCTGCTGCAAGGCTCAATCAGGAAAGAGCCATTGGCCAGGGAAGGCTGCTACAGCTCTTGACCGTTTCTTCCTGGTGCCACATTCAATAACCACGGGATGGTTTTTCTCAAAATCCACCTCTTTTCTTATCACTGGAGGGTCAGGGGGAAATATTTTGGGGAAGGAAAGCTGCTTTTATTAGAGAGATCAAAAAACTTTTTTTTCCCGACTTTTCACTCTTCTTTGCCAGAAGACTTTGAACTTGGACCCCATGGATGCTGAGGGAGTAGGCTCAGGTCAAAAAACGTTGAAAATGCCTCAGGTTTTGCATGGAGAGGATGTGGTATGTTTTAATGCAGCTTCCCCAGCGGGTAGTCAATGTACAGAGAGAGAGAATCATGTTGCTTCCTTTACTTAGAAATTTATCTTAGCATTGTTGCACACATATAAGTATGATTTCTGGTAAAGTCAAAAAAAAAAAAGACCATTCTTTTGTGCTGATGAGAAAAGAAGAGAGAGAAAAAAAATGACCCAGGAACACATAATTCATTAACGTTAGATATGGAGCTCTTGTGTCATTTTGCAGGAGGATGCATTTGAAGCTGGTTTTAGCTATACCAACAAATAACAAAAATTCTTCGGACCTCACAGGCATGTTCAAGGTCAGAGTTGAAGCTAAGTGTCCTCATTGGGTCCTGAGACAAGGAAGTTCCTTCTGGCCTGAGGGGCCACCCAAGAAACACACTCATTTTCTCAGCAACGTCTGATTTCCATAGTTAATGACTTTCGTTCCTCCGTCTCTCTCTTCATGCAGTGAAGCATATGCTACCCTAGGCGTTTGGAGATGTGAACCTAAGATCCCATGCCTGCCCTCAGCAAGTTCACAAGTATATGGAAAAGACAAAGAGTCCATGATAAACTGTATAAAAGAAATGTTCAAAGTACAGGAAACACCAGTTCCTTGGGAGGAGGGGCATTATGGAGATGCAAGTGGCCTTTTACTGGGTGTCCCATTAACCAGGCCCTGGGAGTGTTGCAAAATAAAGTAAGTGACCTGGATCACTGTTTCCTTTTCTTATATTCAAACATCATCTAAAGTCTGCCCCAGAGTCTGAGGACCTGGGGTCATTCTCTTGGGATTTCACAAGGCTTAGGTTAGACCTCAAGTCCAATCATTCCAAAGCCAAGTGGTTTGCATGGCTCCATGCCCCCCACCGGCCCCCTCGGCTGACCCTGGCTTCCCATCAGGGGAGACAGTGGGGAGGTGGGTTTTGTTTCCCAAGCCCGTGCCTGCTCCCCACATTCTGCACCCCGCCTCCGCAGCGCTCAGTCATCCTGGCTCCTAGTGTGGGAGGATGTTCGCCGCATGCTGGTCTGAGCGGGCTCCTGGCCCCCCCAGCCCGCCCCCGCAGCCCCACGGAGGCCCCGAGGCCCGGCCTCTGCCTCACCTACGCCCTCCTTTCCCAGGCGCTGCTGCCACCACCTCCTTGGCAGGTGGCCCGGCTCGGCTGACCGACGGAGGATCCGTGATTTAAGCCGGGACGGGCGCGGCAAGGGAGAGCCGGGGCTGTGGTCCCCCTCGCTGTCCCCGGGGCCCCTCCCGACTTCCTGGTTGCTGGCTTCGAGGCCCCGAACGAGCTGCCAAGCCATCCCATCTGAAAAACCAGCTTGGGAGCAGAAAACGGAACAAGTTGAACACAGAAGTCACCGAGACAGGATAAACAGGGAAGCCTGCAGACTGTGTTGTCCTCACAGAGTGACTTTTCCCATTACTCTCAGACTTCAACCCAATTAGAACTTGGCTAATTAGCTTTGTGCGCTGCACAATAGTTGGGGGAAAAGGTCACTTTGGTGTATGATTTTCTTTCTCTCTCTTTCTAAGCCACAGAACTTCCTCCAAGGAACAAGCATTAACCTCTGGTTCTCAGAAGCAAAATGAGCCAAGTCACACATTGCTATGAATTCTCGCAGTAACCTGATGATTGGTAATCATAGCTGTAGCCCTCCCTATCTCTTGATCGAGTGCAGATTCCAGACTCATCACGGATCTCGCCTGTCCTGGAGACTCCCAGAGGCTCGGGCAGGCCAGTTTCCATCCAAGGAAACCACACCTGAGCGAGGATAAGGAAGAGAGGAGCTGTCCTCTAAGAGAGGGTAAGCCGGAAGTCAGGAGAGTCAGGATCCAGCCACCGTGGCTTGGCCAAGACTTCTCCCATGCAAATTTCAAAGCCGTTGTACAGAAGAGTTTATTAGCTATCACGATAAATTACATGTTGGATGATTTCATCGAATCTAAGTGTTTCTGCAACAGAGATGACCCTCCGGCTGGTATATTGACCCCCCAGGGCCTCCCAAGATGGAACTAAGAAAACCAAGTGTTACTTTTGGCGACCAGTTACCACGCACCGTGTGGGCTGTTGCCACATGCTTTGTGATGAAAATAGCTTTGAATAATACAGATACAGGTATAGACAGAGAATCGTAGACATCTAGGTTGGTAGGAGAAACAGAAGTGTGGAGGGCCAGAACACCTCCCCCAAACTCCCGTGAACATCCCATCCTCACTAAGACAAGCTGTAAGTACCCACCCCTCCCAACAGCGAGAAAAGCCCCATCTCCGAACATGGCTGCAGTAAGTATTTGTTGAGTTATGTAAGGCTATGTGGCCGCAAGAACTTCAGATCACTGAACTTGAAAGCACAGCACAGCATCCTGACCCCTTCTTTTGCTTCCTCTGTGGTGTCTCTGCTCTGTGTTCCTGCAAGACTCCAGCATGAACACGGTTGGAAGCCCAGCCTGTGTTTTTCCCTGTATCTCTCCTCCTGCACTTTCAGTGCCTCAGAAAGACCTTTTCTCTTCCCTACTTTGTATTGCAAACTGTAGGAATTTGGGCAAAATCTGCATAGACAAAGTGTGCAATCTGTACTTTCTGTGAGGATATAGCGCTGTATTTGAAGGTATGAGGGGGCCAGCCAGTTAGATTTTTATTTCTAAGAGCTGGAGGAGACCAGCACAGCGCAGAATGATGGGAGCAATCACCCTTTGGCTCATTCTGCTGTTTTGGGTGAACACAGTGGTTCCTAAACCGGGTTCTTTTAGACACACCTTTAAACCTTCCAGAGAGTATTCGATTCCATTCAGATTGGCTGGTTTTCACAGAAAACAGGGAGAGCAGTAAGAATGAGCCTACTCACGTGGGCTTCTATCTGTGAGGCATTCTGTCATTATGAAGCCTAGTGAAAGTCTGGTGACGATGGTAGTAGGAATTTTATTCTCCCTCAGCCGAAACTGAGTAATCACAGTGCATTCCATATGTACTAGATTACCCTAGAGATCTGAGTAGATACCAGTGAGGAAAAAAATAATACTCACTTCTGGGAAACAAAACCACAAAATATATGAAGTGCTGGGAGTCGAGGGTATATCCAGAACAAGAGTTTGCTTTTCTGTTCAGATTCTCATGTATGTTTCTTACTTAAAGCAGTAGGAAAATAACATAGGTTCTTTTTTGTCATCAGTAAGCTGTTCCACCCATATTCTAAGAGGTTAGTGTTCTTGCTATATGTAATTAACAAAGATGTGATTGTGCCTAGAGGGTATTACAAAGTTCAAAAAGCTACTTTCGCCTCAAATGTCTTCACATGTCCCCTGGAACTACTAAAAATGGTGGACTCTGTATACAAAGATGGATGGATGGATGGATGGATGGATGGATGGATGGATGGATGGATGGATGAACAGACTGATAGATGGACGGACGGATGAATGGATGGATGGGTGGATAGATGGATAGACAGGCATATGGGATGACACATGGATGAGTAACAGGATTTTTTACTCCTTTATCCAACCAACTAGCACAAAGCCTGACATACAACAAGCTTCAGTAAAGGCAGCCCTTACATTTACTGATCTCAGTAATGAATCAACTGGTCACTGCCCTTCTAGACTCAGGCTTGGAAGGAACTCAAAGTCATCTGACCTACTTTGATATTTGTTTATTCATCAAAACTCAGGGGCTCAGAAGTCAAGTAGGAGTCTTCATGCATCAGTAAAGCACAGGTCTAGATACTTGGGGTTATTTGAGGATCACTACTACTCCAGGACATTCTCTGAAGATTTTACCCTTAGTAGGATGATACCCAAGAGTGGGGCAGGGGAACAAAGAAAGAAAACTCTCCTTCTCCGAGTCTATCATGAGATAGTCTAAAGCAAACAAATGCCAAGACTTTTGATGAGTACCCCCAGTTCCTTGCCCAAGTTACTCTTTCCACCAGGCCTGATATGCCCCCATAGCATAAATCACCACCAGCTACGAGCAGCTGAACCCCCATTCAGATGTGGCCTCATAGAAGAAAAACTAGTGATGGTGATGAGTCAATAATTTTCAAGTGCATTAACTACAGAGACGCCATATGCATAGAAAGATGATGCAGAAGGGACCAAAGTAAGATCCCCCCCAAGAAAAGTCTAGTGTCCATGCTTCATTTTGCAGCGTGCATACCTCTTCTATCCTCTGTATTTCCTGTGAAGTGGTGGTAGTAGTAACTGTTGTTATTCTGCCATCATCATCATATGACATCATGCCAATGTCGTTGGAAGAGTAAGAATGTAGGCAATGGAGTGCTAGCTTTTAGAAATCTAACTCCACCATCATATACCTTTCAGCCAACCCTTTCTTACCTGTGACATAGAAAATGAACAGCGATCTCATGTTGGTGCTCAAGTTTGGGAAGTGATTCCAACACAAAGAAAAGGCATAGACTTGTGCAATAGCCAAGAAGGACCGGCACTGCAGCTGCATTTATCTCTGGGAGTTTCTGGAAACAGGCCTTTCTGACAGTAAATTACAATACAGTTGGGTTGGTGTTATATTAATGACTAGACTCTTAGTCACCTCAAGGGAACTGAAATCAAATGACACCAGGATAGTGCAGGGAGGTAAGATATTAGCACTTCTGATTGCAGATACGAACGCAATTTCAGGGGGCATTTTTATAATTGCTTTTATGTTTTGATTAAATACATCACCTAAGCCTAGGCTCCAAGGTGGGAGGTAAGAGTGAAGTGAGGAAACCCAAGGTTATTCATTTGCCTCCATATCCATGCTTCGAAAAGGCCAGGGGAGGGGATATGTCCCATCATTAAATAAAACACAAAATCTCCACTTGCCTTGTGCACTTTAACACTCAAAAACAAACCCCTGAAAATAGGCCATTGCTTATTTGTGTGTAGGAAACACCAATTTAAAGATAGTTACAGAAATTTCAAAAATGTCAAAGGGATTGTTTCAGAAAGCAGGAAAGATTAAATGCCAAACAAAGCTCTGTATCATTTACATTTTCCACTTAACTCCTTTTCCACCTATCTCTAGGACAGAATTCTTGGATCTTTTCCATAATTCTAAGGGACCCACGATCAGCCTGATATCTTTAAACACCCACCACACTGAGAGCCAGAGAGCTACAGGTCTAGAGATTGTAAATCGCCTCATCTTTGCTCGAGCTTCTTCCTTTTCATCATTTGACCTTCTTCTGTGACCAAAAGAAACACAGGCGTGTAATAACAATGTTGCCATGGCCAAAAGCAGTGTTCTTAGATGAAAGGATTCACACCATACACATAAAGTAGTTTATTTGGTCATGTGGTCAACACTGATTCAACACCTCCCAGGCTCCATGCTGGCTACGGATGTTCTCGGATGGACTGCTTAGCAGCTCCTACCATGATATGCCATGAAATGGTATGATACAATATGAAATGATGATATGCAATACTATTCTAATATTATATACTATAGTACGCTGCATTTCCGTACAGTATTTCTTTCTTTGTCTATTTTTTTTCTTGCCTGTCTCCCTCTCACAATAGATAGTTAAAGGGAAATGGTCAGGAGTGGGAACTTGGCAACCATACTTGGATGTGAATCCTTGTACACTCACCTTGGAAAAGGTCCCTCAGCTTGGTCCTCGGTCACATGGAAATAACAGCAGCTCGTCTCTTATAGGGCAGTTGTGATGATGCAGTGAGTTAAAACTGAGTAGCAAGTATGTGTTGGCTCTTAGTAATGTCATTATTTGATGGCAGGCTCCATGCTGTCGCCACGGGGGACAGGTCCTCCATCACACTCAGAGAGGCTCAGAGAACTCCCCAGCTCCCTGCCCACCCCATTTCTGAGTCGAAGTCTGAGTCAATCAGCATATTTCATCCTATGCTACAGGCGTTGGTTCAGGGGTGGGTGGATAACCAAATGACCCAGACCAATTCAGTCCAAACCATGATTTTGATTTGTCCTCCCGCAAACCGACACGGACTCCCATCAGACCTGCCCTGGAGGGATACAGAACCGGAACTGCTACAATCATCGTGCTCCCGTGGTGAGTCCTGGTCTGGCGTCCACATAGTAGAAGGCAGAGACAACAAACAGGTGGATAGAAGCCAGTTCCAGGGACATCACACAACTCTTGCCCCCAGCCGGGCCTGAAACCAGCGCTGTTCCTACGCCTGTTGGTCATGTGATCCCGGTAGTTTCCTCTTCACTGAAGCCAATTTAGGTCAAAGTTTTTTCACCTACAACTCCAAAGAGAGCTAACTGGCGCTCCACGGTACACGGAGTCTCAAAGAGCACATAAAGAGCCTCCCGGAGATGAGTAGCAGAACCCCAACTTGAACCCTGCCATGCTGACTTCTACACCATGCTACTCTGCGAAGCCACGCCAGGTTCTAGAAGACAGTTCCAGCTCCAACCATGGAGGACTGGTTGTAGCAGCAACACTTCTGGAGGCACTGGCATTGTATTTATGACTACTTTTTATGAAATGCCCATTAGACTCCGGCGACTCCGCTCAGAACTTCACGTGCAGCCTTGCCTAGGGAGCTGTGCCCTGAAGGACGAGCAAGAGTCGGGCATGTGGAAATGGGGGTGGGCTGGCATTCTTATTGGAAGATTACAAAACCGTGTCCATGTGCCTGGAGCCCTGGGGAGGCAGCGTGACTCAGAGCTGGGACCGGGCTGTCTTCGGCGGCAGGCAGTGCGAGAACGTGGACAGCACACCTTGCTTACACCCGGGGCCGCCATCCGCCCACAATCATCCCAGCAGGAGCTACTGCTTTCCACCTCAGTTCCAGGGCTCGTGGAGCTCAGCCATGCTTTCCACCCAGTTCCATCTGGGGAAGACACAGGCTAATTAGGGAACAAGATAAGCATCCCAGTAATTGAGGGATGGGCGGACTGGGTTAGCGAGCAGCGAGTGTCACGTTGCAACATAGCACCCCGCCACCCCGCCCCCATCAAAGTCCTGTTTTCTGGGACACTTGGCAGGACATTCTGTGTGCATTAGAACTTTTTTAAAAAGTGGGGAGGAATCCGAGTGTTCATTAGTCACTTTCATTTGACAAACATTTATTGAGCACCTGCTGTGTGCCAAGCACTGCAGTAGGTAAAGGAGATAGGTGGGTGGTCCTGGCCTGGCCTCAGGGCTCTCCGAGGGTCCGTGCGGAACTCACATGGCACCGTGAGACTCTAAGGCAGTGAGCGCAGACTAGACAACACCCAACGTTGCCAGTGGGCACAGGGACACAAGTAAGGCTTTTAAGAGAAACCCAAGATATGACGAAGAGTGACGATTAGCCAGGACATAGGACAGAGGGCAGGGAAGATGGGGACAGGTGGAGATCCAGGTGAACAGAGTGAGCAGAGGGGGAGAGGAAGAGGAGCCACACGCAGGTCGGGCGGGGACCACGGTCTTACGGCAAAAGCAGAAGAGACGGAAGGAAGGGACTGGTTCCCGACTCCCTGGCATGCACTAGACCTGTACGTGGAAGCTGTGTAGAATGTCAGGGCAGGCCTCGGCACTCCAGACAGACGGCTTTTTGGGGCACTTACCAGGAGGCAGGCTGACACCATGTACATGCTCGTCCTGATCACAAAACCATCCCCACCTCTGACGCCGGAGGAGGATGAGGCCCAACAGGTCAACCGACCTGCTCAATTCTCACACCTGGGATGGAGCAGGAGTCGTACCTGTGTTGGCCCGGTGCCAGGTCCCCGGTCTGTCTCCTTCCACAGTGACGCTCAGAAATCCATGCTCTACTCCCTCACTGCTCCGCCACCAAAGGCTTTAAACGTTATTAACCTAAAGCTGCAGCATCCCCTGCCCTGGAGATGTGGGTGAGTTGGGCCCCGCCATTCTCTCCCTGCCACGCCGGCTGGGGTCATGCTGACCCCAAAGACAGTCTGACTTTATCATTATGACCCATCAAGGCTCTGCAGCAATCGAGCTTGTCAGCTTTTGTCTGTGTGTATGGGTGTCTGGTCCCAGTCTGGTTTACTGACCCTATGTTCAGCTTCAAAGGGCTGAGAACGTTCCCTCCATGCAATCCAGAACTTTGTTAACCTCTTCACATAGCCCCGTCCGTTTGCAGCCTGGAAAATGAGTTGGAGGAAGATGGTGAAGCACTTGGCTGAGGTCAGGGGGTGAGTCAGCAGGCCGTCTCCAGGCCAGCCTCCCCGCCCCCCAATCTGCCAGCACCCACCTCACTCAACTAGTCCTGATCAGCAGCTCTTCACGGAGCCTGAAGTCCCCAGTCAGGGACACTGACCTGAAGAAGCCCTGCCATTCCTCCAGACTCCTGATGGTCCTGGGCCGGTCTACTGAAACAGCCAGTACCAAGCTCTCAGACAGGACAGAGACCGCAGACAGCAGGTCATAAATAACTCACGGGCCCCTCCTGCTCTCCTTCCCAGGTTTGAGGGTGAGATGGAAGTCAGGAAGGGCAGATTCTGCAAAAGCCTGCACATTTAGGTCCTTTTAAGAAAGACCAGGGGGAACTGGTTGCAGCTCAAAGGTGGAAACTAGAAATTCTGAACTCTCCTGTTCAAGAAAATGCCTTGGGGCCTCCCAGCTTCAAAATTGGCATCAGGACATGGCAGGAAAGTTGACAATCTAAAGAGAAAAACCGGGGAGGAAAGAACAGATCTCAAAAAAGCTCTTACACATACACAGAATTCTTCTGCTTAGTTTTTCTATGCTACATCTATTTTTTTTATTTTTTATTTTTTTAAAGATTTTATTTATTTATTTTGACAGAGAGAGATTACAAGTAGAGACCGGCAGGCAGAGAGAGGAGGAAGCAGGCTCCCTGCTGAGCAGAGAGCCCGATGGGGACCTCGATCCCAGGACCCTGAGATCATGACCTGAGCTGAAGGCAGAGGCTTTAACTCACTGAGCCACCCAGGCGCCCGAATTACATCTATTTTTTATTAGTCTCTGAGGTCCCAACTTTGGACAACTACTCTGTATACTGACAGGGCAGAGGTTTACAAAGATCAAGGCAGGTGACACAGAAAACAATTATCTAAATAATCTGTCCTCTTTGACAGAGAGCTTTGCCTACACCATGACAAGTCATTTTAGAATTGATTAGAAGGATGTGTGGGGGACATCCAGTTGGAGTGATTTCATTCAAAATTTTCCCTCTTGGGGTGCCTGGGTGGCTTAGTCCATTAAGCATCTGCCTTCAGCTTAGGTCCTGATCCCAGGGTCCTGGGGTTGAGTCCCACGTCGGGCTCCCTGCTCAGTGGGGAGCCTGCTTCTCCCTCTCCCTCTGCTGCTTCCCCTGCTTGTGCTTTCTCTCCCTCTCTCTCCCACTCTCTATCAAATAAATAAAACCTTTAAAAAAATATATCCCCCCCAAAAAATAAATAAAAAATTTATAAATAAATAAATAAATAAAAATAAAAAAATATATCCCCAATCACCAAATAGGCCAGTTAGGTGTTTCATCAGCTTTATTGGGGTATGATTGACAAATAGAAATTGTGTAAATTTAAGGTGTACAATGCAATATATATTTGTGAAGTGGTTACTATAATTGCAATCATGGTTGCTGTTTTCTGAATGTGTGTGTGTGTGTGTGTGCGTGTGTGTGTGCGTGTGTAGGTGTATGTTAAGAACACTTAAAATCTACCCTCTTAGCAAATAATAGATGATACAGCTTTGTTAACTGTCGTCATTACATTATACAGTAGATCCCCAGACTTATTTACTCTGCATATCTGAAACCTTGTACCATTTGACCAGCATCTCCCCATTTCCCCCACCCCAGTTCCTGGCAACCACCCTTCTAATCTCTGCTTCTATGAGTGTAGATTTTTTAGATTTTACATATAAGTGCGATCACCCAATATTTGTCTTTCTATGTTTGGCTTATTTCACTTGGCACAATGCCCTCCAGGTTCACCCAAGTTGTCCCAAATGGCAGGGTTTCCTTCTTTCTTAAGGCTGAATACTATTCCATTATATTAATATCTATATATTACATTTTCTTTATCCATCTACCTGTAGATGGACACTTAGGTTCTTCCCATATCCTGGCTAATGGGAATAATGCTACAGCGAATATGGGAACACAGATACCTCTTCGAGATACTGATTTCATTTCCTTGGAATATTTACCCAGCAGTGGGGTTTTCGGGTACATTTCATAGGGTAATTCTATATTTAATTTTTTGAAAAACCTCCATACTGTTTTTCATCATGACTGTACCAAGTTCCCTTCTCACCAGCAGGGCACAAGGGCTCCTCTTCTCCACATCTTTGCCAACACTTGTTATCTTTTGTCTTTTTGATACTAGCCATCTTGACTGGTGTGAGGTGACATCTCATTTTGGTTTTGATTTGCAGTTTCCAGGTGATTAGTGAGGATGTAGGCCCACTCAATTTACAGTGTCCACTAGGGTCCGTGACTAATCTGTTAGGTCAGTTAACATAATGATTGAGGTTGGGAAGGATAGTCTTTACCGGGGTGCCACGGGGCTCTGTCCTTCCCAGCACTGCCATCCACACCTTGGGGGGATAGTCAGAAATGGAACAGAGCATCAACCATCAGTGGTGGTCTCATGTGGTCTCATGTGATGGAAGCCACTTCTCCCTCTAACCCTGATAATATGCCATGTTGCAGAGGAGGCCCCTGCTGCAGAGAGGTTAAGTCATATAAAAAAGCACATCAATTTCATTTGCAGCTGGCACAAAGCTGGGAAGCAAATTAAAACTAGTCGATGGCACATTCTAGATCCAAAGAGATTTAGACAAGCAGGGAACAGGCTGAATCTAATGAGATGCAGTCTTCTGGGGATTGTTCTATGTTTCTGTGCTTGGGTTTGGAAAAACGTAAGCATACACATAGAGGCTGGGGGAATGTGGGCAGAAAAGACCCTGGGGCCGCACAGTGAGTTACTGGTGATTCTGTGTCTGCCAGAGAGGCTCGTGGAATGATGGTCTGCATGGGGAGCAGACAGCCTGCAGCTCACAGAGGCAAAGCGCGGTGCTTGCTCTGGGATGAGAGGCTCACACCTGGGGATCTGGGTTTCGTTCTAGGACCTGAGCCTGAACAGCAGGGAACAACCAGGTGGGCCCATCTGGAGTCAGCAACCAGGAGGCAGGGCTGAGGGTGGAGGGGCACTTGAAATTCAAGCATATTTGGAAATGCTAAAGGCGCTGTGTTTACAGTGAAAAGCAAAAGGCAGGGGGAGGGTGTCGGATTGGTGGTCTTCTACTTCCCGGGGTCCCCAAGGGATGTAAGGACTCATTATACGTGGCCTTTGAGTGTATGAAATTAGGACTCATGTGTAGAAGAAGGGGGTATGGCTTCATACTTCACAAACAAACAGAAAGGTTTCCTAACAATCTCAAGAACTGTGGAAAAATAGATGGACAGGGTAGAGGGTAAAAGTAAGAGATAATGAGCACCCTGTCACTAGAGGTAATCAAGTACCTGCTGCTGGGGCCATAGTTGGACTTCTTTGGGTGCTAGGCATTTTGGTTTCTCTAGACCCTTTCTTCCATTAAAAAAAAATTAATGTTATGACTTCATTGGTGTAATGACAGATACAAACCATGTTAGATTATATTTATTTCTTCTTCTCTGACTTTAAATTTAAAATGTGTTCCTAGGCCCCTAATAGTCTCATGGGCTCTAAAGCACGGTGTCTGCTGTGCCTAGTAAATCAGTCCTGTCTGCTGACTCACGTGCCAGAGTGTTGTAAAGCAGATTCTGATCAGACGTTGGTTGGAAGGAGGGTGTTAAGGTCAGATCTGTAAACTTTCCCCAGCTTCCCCAAGCCTGCGATTCTGTTAGGTGAATTCTGCCGAAGAATTGAGGAGTGCCCCAGCTGCTTTTCAACATTGTTGAGGTGAAGGTGTTGCAGGCCGCCCGTGCTAAAGAACTGTGTAGGGGCCATGATTCCATCCCACAGAAATATACTCGTCCACCCCCAATTATTAGAGGTGGTGACACCTGAGGCCAGGATTAAGGGCTTGGAGTGGACAAGAAATTAGTGGTTTCTTTCGTTTGGTAGCCTCCTGCTCCTGTCTCGTTCGAATGTTTATATTTAGCCAAAAGCAGGTATCACTGTTATAAAATGACTTAAAAAAATAGCAAAAGGTGTATACATTTGAATTTCATTTTATTTGGTGGGGGAGCCCAACTCTGTCTGATCAGGAATGCTGTCATGATGGATGATTCTGAGAGGCTGTCATGGGGCATGTTTGGTGTTTCCAGCGAACAGAACAGCATGGGAGAGAGCTCAGCCTAGCCCATTATGCAACCAAGAAGGAAGATATAAAAACAGGGCCATAAGAGACCCCTTTTCTCGGCCCAGCCAAACAAATTCAGAAACACACAAATTCAGAAATTATCTGCATCACCGTATTCCCGGTAATCCCCACAAGTATTTAAGTTTGGTCTCCGTTTTCCAGAGCTATTTCCTAGGTCCAGCAGCTGCTAAATGCCCCCGGGCCGGGACTTTCGTTACTCCAGCCCCAGGTGTAGGAAGAAGAGGGTCCCAAACCAGCAACAGCCTGTCCTCTGAGTTAGCATGCACAATAGACAAAGCCTAACACTGGCCGATATCAGTGCCTTTTTTCATTCCTATTTTTTTTTAATCAGTTCAGATTTCAGCACAATAAACATCTTTGAAGGGTTGAATGCTTTCTAGACATATTCCCTCATCGGTAAAAGCTGGGAGTAGGATCAAAAGGGGTAACAATGGAGGAGTGAGCCATAAGCAGTTTCTAATTGANGGGCGGGGTGGGGGGTGGGGGGGGAATCTAAAGAGTTGGTTATGCCCTGAAAAAAGAAAGAGAAAAAAAAAAAAAGCAAAAAAAGAAGAAGAAGCCATGTTTATCTTTTGATTTGGAATGGCAAGGGTGGGGAAAGAGGCCCCGGCATTCCGTATCTCTGTGTACTCCCTCAAACCAAAAGAAGCCCGTTCATTTAAACGTCCATTCATTTAAATGTTCACGTGTGTGTGCAACTGTCTATCAAACGCCTCCTGGGTGTCTTTTTCGGGTGAAGAAAGGGAGCCAATTTTGGGAGATCTTCCCAGGAATTCTCACTTGAAAAAAAAAAGAAAAATCTGAGTTTTTCCCATCTCTTGTGCAAAACGAACAAGTGTTTTAGTAAATGATGTGTATTGTGTGTTCTCAGGTAGAGCCCTAGGGAGACCAAAACAAACAAACATCAACAAAACCTCATGACGTCTCTGGCGTCCACGGTTCTTCACAAGGTGTGGGTGACGGGTTACAGGTTCTTTCAGGATCCCCAGCCCGTGTCCAGATTATCCAGTAAGCAGCGCCATGGGGGAGGAGCCTAGCACCCTCTCCTGCCCCCCCCCCCAGGCTGCGCCCCAGGGCATGCACACTGCCCCCCCCCAAAGACACCACTGGAGGGAGACCTACAGATCTCACTTGTCTATATTTTGCTTCCTCCTCATGATTACTCCCCTCCCTTGCAGCCCAGCTTCCCCGAAAACCAAATGAGTTGTTCTCTAACTGCACCGGAAAATCAGAATTTATTGTACATATGTTTGTGTTCCACTTAATAAAAAAACCTATATTTTAAGATAAACTTTGTTAGTAATTCATGAGGTAAGTGACTATTTATGCTAATCAGGCAGAAATATATTCTCAAGCATAATGCATTACATAAATTTGAATGCAAAATGTTCAATTATGAAGTAAATACAGGTAATGCAAATAATAAATTACCTCTAATAAAAATTATAAAAGATGTGTCTTCAAAGAGAGAGCGGCTTTAACTTACAACTGTGAATTGCTTAAAGAGAAAAGAATTAATAAATGCTGAATTACTCTGATGATTATTTAGCACATAATTCACCTATTCATAACGACTCCTAGTAATCAGACTGTTGTTTCACATTCTCCAATATGAAGCAAGACTGTTTCCTCAGCAATTTTACCCTTATCAGATTATCTCGTCTGATTCTATTAATTTTCTTCCATGAATCTGCTAACCGTGATTTGTGATTTACTTACCCTGCTAACTAAAGACTGTTAAAAGGATTTATCTAACACCAGACCTAAGAACACTCTGTGTCTTATCATTCAGTTCCTCTGAACAACTCTTTCCTCCAATCAATTTAGTTGCTTTCATAGTGAAATTTAGTGGACACTGGTTAGTTCTGCACCATCAAATCAGCTCCTGGATAAACCAAGAGTCCAGATACCATACTTGATGCATCTTGTTCTTTTTAGATCATATATGTCTGATTCCGATGTGAGATACCTGAGTTGCTGTAACTCACAATCAGGAAAAATATGTTATTTTTAGCTTTCATCATTATAATTTGGACATGGACAAGTCTTTCTTTCTTTCTTTTCTTTCTTGCGTGAAGTTCTTCTGTAGGTACTGACATGAAACTCTAATTGTGTTTTTATGTTATGGTTTCGCAATCTTCTGCAGGATTCGGCCCATACCCTCCCCCCTCCACATTCTTCTATAAATATTCACTGCTTTCAGAAACTTTAACACTACTGGTTTCAATTGGTCAATAATGACAAATGCATGGTTTCTAAATTACTCTATATTGTTCTACATAGATTACTAGAGTATATATAGCAAGGGGATATTAAGCAGTAAGAAAACACAGTTCTCATTGTATTTGGATTAGACTGGCTTGGAAGAAGTGAAACAAACAATGTTCGCAAAGAAGTCTAAAGAAATGTGGCCTTGCTGTAATTGTAGAGAATCAAAAATCTGAATAGTACTAATTAAAATGAGACAGCTCAATTGTTACAAAAGAAACGCCGCTAACAGAGAACTGTAAATGTTTAGACACCCCTGTGAATCACTAAATAATAAAGCAAAAAGGACAAACACGAGAATTAAGTTATAAGAGCACTAGTGCTACAAGTCTAAAAAATAATTCCAATCCTCTCTTTTTTTTTTTCCAAGAGAAAATGGGAGACTGTAAAAGACTCCGCAATAAGAGAAAGAAAAATACCATGGCTTGACAGCAGTGTACAAAAATAAACCATAAAAAATGTGCAGATAATAATACATTTAGCTGCCCAAACATGGGCATTTAATTTCTAGAAATGATATATAATTGCAACAATTAGGTGGACGGCCATGAATCTGTATCCCATGGTCTTCGTCATTAGCAAACTTTGTTTATAAATGTTGTTTATTTTTAAATGTAGCAGTTTCAGTGTTCCTGGCCAAAAATACTTTCAAGAGAGGCAGGGATCCTGTCTTACAGCTTTTAACAAAAATGTGATGCAAAGGATTAAAAAAATCAATTATTACAAACCAAAAAAAGTGAATTAATTCTTCCTAAATACACTTACATTCATATTTTACATGAAAAATATAAACTTCAGATTTTTGTGGCTAATGATTAAAAAGCCCCGGAAACTATCACTGTGGACAATGCTAAGTGACATAATATGTTTATGTAATTTAAGCAGTGGATTTTCCTCTGAAAACATAAACTATAATCTCTTAACTTCATTACTAGGTAAAATACTGTTTGAGAGGAGGAAAGCAAAGGCGTTCTGTTAGATTGCATAAATATTGACATAATCTTCACTCTTTCTTCCCAACTAGCAATAGACATACTTCACTCCAGCCCTACAAAGTGCTCCCATAAAACCAAAACTATCCTTATGAACAGCTTCTCTGCAGCAATAATGAAAGGAAAAAGTACTTTTCTGGAAAATACCAATGGCACTGGCCTTTTAGGGTTATGATGTGCCTACAAACTTTTGGGGGAGCTTCTCATTAAGGACTCTGGGTTTGAAGGCTGCCAGCAGCAGAGAAATTAACACAAGTCTAATCTGGCATAAGAAGCCAATGAGTGACACCTAAGGTCTCATTATAAATAGTGAAGTATGCTGTGGGGTGGGTGAGAGCAGTTCTGAAGTGCAATGTTCAAGAAGCTGGCTTAATATATGACTAAGTGTCAGAAGTCAGGTTGTCTGAGAATTACTTTTCAGATAAACAACTTTATAGCACTGCACTTAATCATACTTACTAGAGGCATCTCATTTATCACCGAATTACAAGTAACTTTAATTCTATTGATATTGCCATAAAGCCCGTTGAAAATCCATCCTGGCACTTTTAAGGGGTTTAGGGCCCTGTTACATGGGATTCACTTGCCAGAGTCTCTCAGCAGAACCATACTCCGAAATCTTCTGTGTCTCCTGGCCACTTTGTTGACAATCAAGGGGGACAGTAGGGAAAAAGGATTCCTGCACCTGCCAGCACTGTCCTTAGTATCTTTCCTACAAGGCTGGGTTCTCCCCACTGCAGTCAAACTAACTCTCTGTGCCTCAGTCCCCCCTCCCACCTCGGGAAACCAGCTTCTTTTCACTTCATCAACAAAACTGGACGCGGATCAATTTCAACTGACCTTTGCCGAAAGGTGGCGCTGTTGAGGTAAAAATCCAACAATAGTTTTCACTCGGATTCTTTTGCAGGCTTTTCAGAAATTTTTTTTTTTTTTTTTTTTTTTTTT
>LNAC01000819.1:419699-443173 GCA_002007465.1 Ailurus styani
TTTTGATTTTTTTTTTTTTTTTTTGGTCTTTTGGCAACATTTGGAACATGCTGGGGCAGAGGTCAGCCAGTGGGGAAAATTCAACGTGCCTCTGTTTCCAGCATCCACGGGAAATATTACAAAGCCATTTGCACTTATACAATTTCAGGTGGGCATTAACACTGGGGGGGGGGCAGGGAGAGCAGTTTCAGGTGTTGGGCAGGGAAACTCAAACCAGCTGTGGGAATCACAGGTATTGTCACGGGGAGGTGCCTCAGACACAGGAGCAGTGACCTCCATGGATGTAAGGCCCCGGAAGATATTAACTCCTAATTAACAAGCCAGGGGTGTGCATCCTACAACATAAACCCTACCAGCAGGGGGTGAGAATGACAGGAAAGAGAGAGACTAGTTGGGTTTTGTTTTCACCTTTTCCCTCAGGACCTGTTATTCACATGCAGCCAGGGAGGATTTCTTATGGTCATTCCTGTCTGCTGAAAACCCCAGTAAGTTCATTAGCTAGCAGGGAGGCAGTGGAGGTGAGCACAGAATTGATTTACCCCGAGGTCACACATCCTTTAAATTGGGTTCTACAAAGTCTCTTTTCTTCTTCCCTGGCTCTTTCAGCAGCAGAGTTGTGTCCTGGGTTTACCATTATTTTAAAGGGATTCTGAACCAGGGGTGACTCCCCCTCTCCCCAACAACAAAGTTAATCAAAATGGAGACCTTTGGTTGCCAATGGTAGTTAATTACAGGGCTTGAATCTGTACAGCTATGGTGTGCCTCCCCTGGGGTTCACGTTTTAAAATGAAGTTCATTCCTCATGTACATGAAATGGGGGGAAAGCTGATGGGGAGGGAGTCTCTTCCTGGGCTGCAAATTTTGTGTAAAAGAATCGAATTTCTTGTGTACCTTTTAAAAATTTCTCTTCTTTATTTTCCTGCCCTCCCTCTTACTTCGCGACGGAGCTATTAGCATCCTTTTAAGAAATCGTAAGGTGCACACGATACGTTTCACAGTGTTTGGAATCATGCATGGCATTTTAGAAGGGCACGTGGGTCTGCTGAAAAGGATGAGCAGCGTCTCCCTCCTCTCAGCAGTGGCCGAGCGAAGTCAAAAATCCCTTCACCCACACTGACCCTTTGAACACAAGCTAAGAACTGCTTTCTCATACTTTGCTCCAGTGAGTAGCACCTACACACACTTCTGTCCTGATGCCCAAAGACTGTTTAGTTTATTTGTTACTGGGCTTTCCCAGACTTTTCATTTTTATCTTAATTTTAATTTTTTCTTCTCATCTTTCCCCTTGGAAAGCCCAGAAGCGGTTTCTCCCCATTGCATAGTAGCAGGAAAGTGCAACGTGCACGGGCCGCGGTGCAGGCTTGCCTGCAACACGCGGAGGTCTGAGCCCGGACTCCGGGGACGCAGGCAGAGTCTGAGCCCGGAGTCCGCGGGACGCAGGGACAGCTGGTGATGAGCACTGCCCAGGGCTGATGGCTCGCAGCTGCCCTCCTCCCCAGCCGCTTCCCGGAGACCCCACCTGCTTTGCAGGCCCGCTGGCCTCGCCTTGTTGGCCTGGGCACGTGCTCCTCGTTCACGTGATCCCGTGGAGCCAGCGAATCAGAGCGGGCGTCTTTGGCACGTGCCTCCCCCGCTCAGGGGTCGGTGGGAAAGTCGCCGGCGCATGCGTGCTGCGTTCTAGACGCGGTCCCAGTGGGTGGCCGGGAGGACCCAAGTGTTCGGTCTGACCTTTGGTTACTTAGTGGCGTCCCGACAAGCCCCGGGTCTAAAGGCAAAGAGGTCACTGGTCATGAACTTGCCCTGGCCGGGCGCTGGAGACCCCCCGCCCTCCCCGGACAGCCTGACGAGCACACAGCGCGCCCGGGCCCCCGACCGAGCCGGCGGGACTGGGACTCGGAGAGTGGGGGCCTCGACTCCGGAAGAAAAGCGCGGGGTCCACCTTGGTTCCTGACCGAGAGCGGGAGGTTCCCCCTGTCCAGCCCGAGCTCCGAGTTTCCCCAGCGGCCTGGTGACAGTCGTCCTGTTCCGGAGAGGAAGAACAAAGTAAGGAATGGTTTATTTTTAATATATTCCTCCAATTTTGTTTGAGGCGGCCGCTGTGAGTAACGAGAAACGCCCCGTCCGTGTGGCTGGGAAACTTTGATTCATTTATTTATGTACGTACTTTATGGCCTTGGTGGGAACGGGGGGCCCGCGGCTGCGGGGAGTGCGGTTCCTGCAAGGTGTTTCTGTCCGTCTTGACTCAACATTTTACGGTGTCGTTCAGGGTCCCCGCTCTCGGCACCATCGTTTCCGTCCGTAGTAAAAAAGGCACCTTCCCACGTTTGCCACAGTTAACACGGAGCGCATTTTGACTTTCGGGAAGATGAGATCCAGGTGTGTGATTTCGTTGTAAATTCGTCAGGAGTTATTTGCAGAGCTACTGAGGATGCTCTTGGTTTGAGAATGCAGTTTTTACTGGTTCTTTAAAATTTAATTGGGATCAGGTCACTGTGTGGTTTCAACTCAGGGCTTGCTTTTTTTCTTTCTTTCTTTTCTTTTTTGCTATTGCAAGCTGCAATAAGACGATTTGTAATTTATAATCAAACTTTGGTATCGTTAAACGAAACTGCAAAAACTGGCTTTGGGGTTTGCTCATAAAATAAATAATTTGAAAAAATATAGCAATGAGACTTATACAGTAGAGGCAGTGTTAGTCAGTACGGATCTATCTGTGTATATGAATATATAGGTATGTATTTTTTTTCCTGGAGGCTCTTAACGCTAGTGCTGAAAAGGCATCTCGTAAAACTCTGACTTTCTGTCAATGTCCAAGCATGAGCATACTCTGGTAAGAATGTAAGCCCATTTTCTTTAATGAACTTCTAATTTGTTTTTGAAACGCCGTTCATAATTCACATTACCTTATTCTTTCAGTTATTTTATTTTTGCACTGAAGAGTCCGCGTATCCATGCTAGAATTCTCTGTAAGCTGTAGTGCTCCTTAGCTAGGAAGATTTTTTTTTTCCTTTCCTCCTAACAAGGAAGCTCATTTAGAAAGAAATGTTTATGTGAAGTGCTTGTCAGTTGGCATTTTTACTGGTTTGCTAACCCAAAGGTAAAATATAAAGCCATGTCTTTTCCTCTCTGGCTTGTTGTTCCTGGAAGGGTCCCTCCCTTGTTAGCTTGATAAATAATTTTACTAGGGGGACTCTGCTGTATTTTTATGCTTGCTGTCTATTTTCTGCTTGCTGCAAATAAATTTCTGTACTCAGAGGGCACTAAAACTCCAAACACATGGTATTTTCCCATTTTGCTGCTGGTCGCCTGAAATATTTATTCCATCTCATGTTTTTAATTAATTTTTTAAAGGAAAAAATAATTTGTGGTTGATATCAGACAAAAAAAATTTGTCATATATTTCTCAGCACCGTTGGGTTTGAGCAGGGAAGGATGGCTTTTTGAAAGGCTTCGTGTCTCACATTTGCCCAATTGAAGAGAAGAGTTATTTATTGGGGGGAGTCCTGAAGTTTTCTCATTATAGATTTCCTTGTCTGTCTTTCCAACTTTAAATATTAAGCTGTTACTGTGAGAAATGAATAGAGCTATAGAATTCTATCTAGAAACGAGGCACTCCACAATAAAATCTTTATCGTTGAAAAATGATTCATCGTGTGAAAGTAGAGATGAAATTGATCATAGGTATCAATATGGATATTGGCATCCACCTGAGTCCAGGCACGTAGACGTGGAATTCATTTCTACTGAGGTGAGCTTGGTGTGGATCACTGGGGGAAAATGGGTGGTACATACCTGAAGATACACACATACCCTAAAGCATTCCAATAAAGTAAAATAAAAAAAAATTAATACATCCTATAATTGCATGCAACGAACATAGCACGTATCAGGTGTACAATGAAATGTTTCCTGAAGGAATGACATGCACACTGGTAAAAGATGCGATCATTTTAAGTGAATGCCAGATTATTACACGCATTGAAATATGATTTCTTTTAAAGCACATGTGCTGCTTGTTATGTGTGACTTGTTATTTTCTTATTAGGGTTTTATTTTGTGACGTGGGGAAATATTTTTAGAAAGGTACTAGAGACGTAAATTTGAGGACAGATTGCCAGCACATGTCACCACCATCCACAGTATTGGGGAGACTGAGTCAGAGGTTATCTGGAGTTCGGTTTCTGCAGAGATCACCAAAATGAAGAGGAAAAGGTAGAAAAGGGGCCCACGCACGAGTTCTCAACTATGCGCAAAGGTCCAAAGGTTAAGATTTCGAACAATTCATATTCTTGGGTTTTGAACCATAAGACTTAGTCAAAATGTTTTCACTATAGACACATGTACTGGTTACTAAAGCATGTATCTTACCAAACATGTATGTAGATTTTATTTTCATATCCCACTTGACATGGATTTCAGAAATTAGCTAGACTTTAAGACGATGGCTTGTTTTTCCCTCCGTGTCTGCAGTTCGTAGAGACTTTTGAGAATCAGACTTTTTTACATTTAAGGGAGAGTTGAGACTCAGCGTTTCTTCTGGTCACTGTGGGGCTATACCAGTTTGTCAGGAGTTAGAGAAAACTTCCACGGGGCTGAAGACCATGGTGTTCCACCCAGCCCTGCTCTTTGGAGGTCATCCAAACCCTCCCAGGCTTTGATGACCACAGCTGCTGTTGATTGTCTCCTGGGAGCCAGGACCTACGCCATCTTGGATGGTTACAACAACTAGAGGGGCAGATATTTTAATTCCCTTTATACGGATGAGGAAACTCGGGCACTAAGCTATTATAGTATTATTTGAGCTGATACTGCAGTCATACGGGTATTTATTTCTAGATAGGTGCCATGCCACCCTTGCCCGGGTCAGCTTATTCGCTCCTTCCCAGTTAAAAAAGCCCAGTGTTTAACCTTAGCACATGTAGCCTGAGCTCAGGAGCCCTCTCCTCTTGGGTCCTCTTTTTCTGAGTTGGGTTGGTGAAGCCTCAGGGGGGAAAAAATTATAATCTGATTAGTATCTAGAAGACTGGGACTGCTCCTTCTCATGATCTTGACCCCAAGGACCCCCACCAGCCCTAAAGTCACATGATTCTGTGGTTTGATTTCATTAGGTAACAGAGAAGCCTTTTCCTACTCAAAGATAAAGATTGTCATTTCAAGAGCATTTAAAAAATAATAGATGGTACGTTTTCTTAATGCCCTGTAATGTGTAAAGTGTCAGGTGCGCAATTGACACTCAGAAAATTGCAGGATAGTGAAGATAAATCAGCATTAAATCACTCCATTGAAAGCCCTGTTTAATAAAAAGTTGTCAGCAAAATCTGTAGTAATATGAGAAAGAATACACAGTTTCTGCATCTGTAAAATAGGATTGTAAGATAGGATTGTGCGAAGGATTAAATACAATGATGTATGTAAAGCACCTGGGGCAGAGGAAACACCCCCCACCCTGCTTGGCCTCTGTCAGTATTATATGGAGTAAAACTTTGACCTTGACACTTAACTTTGCTGTTACGATATCACACTTACTCCCCTCTGCTAAGTGTCATTAAATTGGAAAACGGAAAAAAACCTAGAACAATGGTTTATGACTGTTATCTGCTGTCTCCTGAAAAAAATGCCATGACCCCCCCCCCATTTTTTTTAGAAAGGTGTGCTTGGGGAGCTGTGTGGTCAAGTAATTTAGGGAAATTATGGATTAGACAAAATCAAGCATTTAATTTTGCTATCATGCCTCTTAGAGCCTTTATATGCTAATATTATCGTGACCCTCCGTGGGGAGCGAACGGCACAGCTACCACTCTGTATCCTCCGATCTTACTTGAACATCAAACCTGTTCCCTAATCAACCATCATGTGGAACTCACATCACATAGGACAGTTTTGAAAAATGGTGGTTGATACACTAAATTTTATTTAGGACTCAAGGATCCCTTTACTGATTTCTCCCTATGAAAGTCATGTTCTGAAAGATGTGTTTGTAATTCTGTGTATTTGTTTTATTAATTAGAGCCCCCTGTAACAGCTACAGGGCATCTGATCTGCAAGAGAAGAAGTGTAATCCCACTGATGTATGTGCAGTCGAAAGCAAACCTTATCATGGGGGTTCACCCCATAGGTCTTTACAGTAACAGGAGTGACTCATGGGTGCCATTACTGCCTTCTTGGGCGCCCTATGGGGTTTCAGGACCCAGGTTTGGGATCCTCTGTTCTGGTAAAAATAAAACAAAACAAAACCCCAAATCACTGTCAAATCCGGCCTGGACATTTGTGACTGGTTGAGGCTTCCAAGGAAATCAGAGGTCCTGTAAGGAATATGTTAATGTCCTAGAATCTTGGCCAGGGACTCTTTGGACATAAAAACTCTGCTTCAAGTTTCTAGTCTTACGAGGATAACAGTGTACATTAAGACCACACACATACAAGCCAGGGGCTAGAGGGCAGCTGGGGATGGAGGTTCATTCTTCCCGTACCTTCTTCCTCCCTTCTCTCTTTTTGTACACCTGCTTCATCCTTCCAACAGAAAGCAGGCAGGCCTTCTCTCCCGAGAACCTGTGACTCCCATGGTCACTTCTGGGTTCCACCTACACTTGGTTTTTAGCTCCCAGGAGGGGTGGTTTGGAGACTCCTACCGCGCGGTTCTAGGAAAAGAGAGCTGATTGGCTCACCTTGGTGAAGTGTCTGTCTCTCGTCCAATCAGCAGTGGCTAGGGGAGGGTCCTCATCTTCCGCCCCGTCCCTGTAAGATTTCCTGAGAATGGGGAGCAGCAGGGCTTGGGAGATGAGCGCTTCGCAACTTGGGGGAGGGAAATTTGGACCGCAGACTTTTGTACACGTCTTCTGGAGATGGACGTGAGTAGAATTAGGCCCTGAACAGATCTCTGAACCTAGAGGCTAAGTTGTCAACCTGGGATGCGCCGGTGGAGCTTTTACAACCGTGGAGACCCTGCCCCGGACCAGCTGCTCCCGAACCTCTAGGGCGCGAGGCGTCAGTATTTGTTGAAGTCACAATCCCCAGAGATTCTCACGCACAACCAGGACTTAGAACTCCTCATAGAAGACTTCGGGGACCCAGAAAGTGAAGAAATAACTGGTGAATTTCCCATATTGTATCATTCCGTCTCACAAAGTCAGCATTTTTTCAGGCTCTGGTTGAAATTAAAAGGGACGAACAATTGCTTTGTGCTTTTCCTGCTTCATGTGTTCTTCCCAGTCCTTTATTAGCACCAAGTCTACATAAGGACGAGTTAAGGAAGTCAGATAAGGCACATAGGGAAAGCACATTGGAAGTGGGGTCCAGTAGCCTCCTTCTGACGCCTGACTTAACCACTAAGCAGCCACAGGATCTGGGCTGGCATATTGCCCTGATTACCTTGTGGAGTCTCATTCTTCTCTTTTGGGAAATGGGTCAGGTAAGCCAGAATCAGAAACCTTCTGTGAGTCTACACAGTCAGCTAAGTGACCAGATCATCACAGATCCAGCCCATGAACCAGGGGGTTGATACTGAGGATTTGGAACTAGCAGAATGGGTAATTTTAAATGTGTGATGGTATTCGAAAAAAAAAATGCATATAAAAGAGAATGATGTAGTTATTGAGTTACAAGTTTAGATGTGTTCCAAATTATTTGCGCAAACTTTAACAAGTACCAAGGAGATGCTGTATTATTTGTTGTCATTACCACCAGGCTCTTATGTAGCTAGCATGATTGGGCTTACAGTAGAAACAGGATTGGAGAAAATGGTGCTGGCTGGGTTTAACCAAGATGTTTGATCACATGATGTCAGACCTATTGATCCTCCACTAAAGCGCAGCATTAGACCACACAAAAATGGCCCACTCTGAAGGCACTCTTCACTCTGCTTTGTGAGACAATTACCTTTTAAATTTCTCATCTCCTCTTGGATTCTAAACTCCATGAGCATGGAGTCTGCACCTCATTTATTTTTGTGTCCAGCCCAGCCCTGCGTCGGTGAGCAGCATGCAACATCTGTGCCTCGGATCCTTTCCGGAAAGTGCCAGAACGCACTCAAATAAACGGGAGCCCAAACAAGCAAAAAAACAAATGGGTACTAAGAGCCTCGTAAAAGTTTCTTAAGTGACAAAGATGCCATCTTTGCAGTCTGTCAAAAATTAGAGGTTGTTCTCTTAATCCTCTGCCCGCTTTTCAAAAGACCCATATCCTGACATTTCCTTGACACTTCTGTGGGATAAGTTTCTTTTCCTGGACAGCTTGTTAAATATAGTCTGCACCAGCCAGACCTATTTCTTAATGTCCTTTTTTGGAGAGCTATTGGAAAATAAACCCCTTTTCTCTGGCTGGATTGGCATCCGAGTTATTATGCTTTATTTTAGGCTTTAACTCAGTGCACACTTTACTGTGCACTCTCTGTATCCTAGAATATGGAGTCAGTGCTGGAGGAGTTAGAAACCAATAAGACACAGTTCTTGGTCTCAAGATTCATTATTGATGCAGACAATTAAATAAATACTTGTCCTGCTTGATAAACCCTTTCTGGAAGATGTGGAATTTGTGAGGTGAGCAGAAGAGGGGGGACTGTCATTTTCTGAACATCCCTGCAGAAGCAAAAGGAAACGAGCTTATGTTTTTAACTTGATATGGGGAAGGTCTTCCTTAGCCCGACCTAAAACCCGCATGCTATACAGCGAAGGGTTGATAAATTTGAGTACAGAAGCATTTAAAAAGGACACATAGCAAAAACACCATCAACAAAATCAAAAGATAAGCAGCAAAGTGGGAAAAATCACCACCCACCATTATAGTCAAAGACCTAATTCTTTAGTGTGAAGAGCTCTTATAAATCTGCAAGAAAGAAGACCAACAACCTGATAGGAAAACGGGCGAATAAGAATGGACCGCTTTTAGAAAAAGTAAATACAAATGACCAGTGATCTCAGGAAACAATGTCCACCCCTGCTCCTAACCAAATCACAGCAGTGAGAATATCGCATTTGGGCTAAAATGAGGGGTGATGGGCAGTCTCACCCGTTCTTGTGAGCCTGTGAATTAGCCATTTAGCTGGCTTTTATAGTATCTTATAGCAGAGAATATTCACAGGCAAAATGCCAGTTTCTACACATTTCCTGTTTGGGGATCTTAATTCACCACAGCCGTGTGGGTGTGGCTGGAATAAACAGTGTGAGCTGGGGAGGGAGGGTTGCCCCGGGCAGGGACCATTGAGTAGTCTGGGGTCGGACGGAGAGGAAATTGGAAGGCCAGGCCGAAGAGGGCATGCCAACAGAGGTAGAAAACAAGGGGAATGAACTGGGGTGGTGGGTGCCCCTTCCCCGAAGCCACTCCGTCCAGCCTGCATGAACCCATGCAGGTAGAGCCCTCCCCTTGATCAATCTGCACGTGCTCCGCTCCCCACTGGATAAAAGACTCATTTGTGTTAATTGAATTAAGGCCGGTATTGTTCACTGAGCTGTGGCAGCAGTTCCTCTGTGCTAGCCCTTTTCTGTATCATCTGCATTGTCACAGCCAAAAGTGGGGGGGGCAGGGAGGGGGGGCATTTTTCAAAGAACAACATGGGGATTTGGTCACGTGTCTGCCATTAACATCAGTCGCCGGCGCGGGGCAGAAATGCCTGGCACGTTCCTACACACACCTCTTTGAAACACGTCCCCTCTGGTGGTGCTACCAGGCTCCCCTCCACTGATACAGGATTTGGGGGCTTTGAAGTCGGTTGTGGAAATTTCACTGCCTTCTTTGACTCCAGCAAATTGCTTCAAAATGCTACAAATGTAAAAAAGACTAAGGGAGCTTTAGCAGCAGCTTAGAGGTGGAATCCCCTTAAGCCATTGACAGAAAAGTGCGTTTCTTCTTTCAGTTTTTAATTTGTGAGTTACACGTTGAAATACAACAGTGCAGTTCCAGTCTTCTCTTAGGAAGTCGGGTTTGGGGCTGTGAGGAAAGGGGTAGGATGAGCGCTAGTTCTTTGAACGGGTTGCGTTCAGGGGCTTGCCTTGACTCGGGGTCAAAGCTGCCTGCAGAGAAATGGTGTAAGACAGATTTTGCCCAGTGGGCTTGAAAAGCATTTGCAACATGGGGTCGGGCGTTTCCAAGGTGAATCTGGATTTGACTGGGTGTTGAGGCAAGTTGGATGCCAAGCCCAGAAATCATGCAGCCTCATGCTGAGTGAGCCCTGGAAGGCACAGAACACGGAGATTCGAACCTCCCCCCCACCACTTCGGTCCGGGGCCGGTGTTACTGATGTGCTCACAGTCTTGCCTTAGGAGTTCCCCATCTGGGGGGAGGTCACTGGGCTTGGGTACGTTTTCTGACAATCTCCCCTGACTTATTTTATTCCCGTGGTGTGTTCGCACTGTAACAGGTGCTTTGGGAAACGACTGCTCGAGGCTCCCCGGGCTTCTGGGTCCACCTCCATAAATACAAGGATTTGGCAGGAATCACAGGTTTTCACACTCGTTCCGTGTCAACAGACGAACCGTTTGTAACATGAAGGTTTATGCGGGCTCACTGTATAAAAAGGCGGCCACGGAGTGAGGGGCTGGCCCTCCAAATTGTGGCCTTTTGTCCCCCACCTCCGGACTCCAGGATCTCAGGATCTGTGCAGCCTTCTTTGAATGTCTTTGAGAAACGGTTCTCTAAGGGAATGCGAGCTCAGACCTGCTTCGATGGAGCAGAGGCCCGCTTCCCCTCGCTACAAACACAGAGCCGTCCCCCGCAAGGCAGCAGCAGGCTCTGCCCGCATCCACGCCAGGCCTTCCAGCTTTGTGACTTTGGGGAAGTCACTTCCCTTCTGTAGACGGGATGACAGGAACAGCTACAGGTTAAATGAATAAACAGAGGCAGTGGTCATGATCATAGTCGTGCCTTTTTTGGCTCAAAAATGTTGAGGATCTTTTTTTTTCCCCTCAGGATTCAAGGGAATCCCATAGATTAGCTGGCAAAATGGATGGTTCCCTTCTGTCTATCTGCCTCTTCCCTGTTTCTCTGCTTGTCACGTGTCACTAAGAAAGGCAGTCTTTCCCCGTAAGCCCCACTAGACTGTGATCCAGGATCCGTACCTTTCACGCCTTGTGCTCAGCGCTCAGCACAGGGCCTGTCCCCCAACAGATGCCCAGGAGATGCTCGCTGGGTGGCCGGCCGGTGGCGGGCTAGAGCCCACTCCCGTGGCTGTGCAGGAGCCAGTAGTGTGCATCTCTTCCCAAGCCCGTATTTAGGCCCTGGGGGCATGCAGTTGGCTATGAATACTTGCAGCATGGAATGCAAATGCTCTAAAATCAGAGCCCCTTTCCCTGCTCCCGTCCACTAGAGAGCTGGCCGTTCAACATCCAGCACCACGCCGCTCTCTGAGCTGCCCAGGTATAAAAAATGGAAATTGAACAGAGCACACGTATCAGAAAAGCATCATCAGTATGGCTGCTTTGATGGGGACCACAAAGGAATCTGCGAAGGGAAGAGTGTTGTAGGCTGGAGGTGTCAAAGAAGGATCTTGGGGGACAGAGAGGGTATGGGTGTCTAGGGAGAAGTGATAGGATGTCCAGGCTCTCGGGACAGGAGGGGAAGGGATGCGAGCAGGTAAATGAGGGCATGTTCGCCTTGCCCAGGACAATTAGGGGAGGTGATGGCGGGCCGGGGGGCTTCAATTAGGTGGACCTGGGGGGACGTTCAGGTATTACCAAAGAGAAACTTGAATTTCACTGCTGCCTGCAACAGTGATTTCTGTACCTCGCGGATACGTTGGCTTTAATGCACAGCGCTCACCTGCCAACTGTACTGGCCTCCTTGCCCTCTTGAGCTGGAGCACAGTCCAACAAAACAGCTTCCAGAAAGGTTAGAAATTTAAGTAAATCGATGGGAGAGGGGTCCAAAAAAGGAACAACGTGCGGAGCTGGGCTGCATGAGGCTGTGGTTTGAGGCTAAGAGCAGAAGGAACCGCTGCACGGTCCTCACTGTTTCTGTCCGAGATTCAGGCTGACGGGTCGTGGGACCAGCCTCACTGGTTTTTAATTTTAGCGCGTTGGATGTTGACCAGTGCCTCGCTGAGAACCTGGGTCAGCTCCCTCGAGGTCAGTGATTCTCAGTGTCAGCTACCCCTGAGAATCACCTGGTAAGCTCTCAAAATCCCAGTGCCTCAGTGCCTCAGCCCCGCTCAGCAAAACCAGATCCCAAGGTGGGATCAGTATTTTTATTTATTTGTTTTTATTTATTTATTTTTTGGGGGGGGGAAGGGCCCCAGGTGGCTGTAGTGTGCAGCTGAGCCTAAGACACAGTACTACAAGGCCCCGGCTTTCAACTTTGGTGAGCATCACGCCCCCCTCTCCCCCAAGGACACCTTGCAACTCTGATTTCTGACCCCCATCCCTGGAATTTCCAATTTAAGCAGTCTGGGAGTGGCCCAGAAGCTCTATTTCTAACCTGTTCTCAGGTTCTAGAATGGGGCCACATTTAGAAATGACTGCTGCCAGGTAACAGAGGCAGCATTTGGAAAACTATCTGGTGGAGGAGTCGGGTAGGCCGGGCTCCCTGGCCCAGCTCTGCCGTCCTCATCTGCATGACCCCACTCATGTGTTGGAAGCATGGGTCTGAACCCGGGATGATATTGCTCCCCACGGGGCAGGTAGCAATGTCTGGAGACCTTTCGGGGCGTCCTGACTCGGGGACTGGGTGCTCCTGGCCTCTAGTGGGAGGAGAGCAGGGGTGCTCTCAGTGTGCAAGACAGCCTGCGCTGGGGTTGAGAAACCGTGTTTTAAAGCCTCGGAGCTTCTTTTTGGCTTCCTGCATGAAGTGCGAGTAGTCGTACTTGTTTTGCTAGATTGCTGCTAAGAATAAACGACATCCAATAGATCAAGCACTGTAGGCAGGAAGCGCTCAGTAAACAGGAGTACAGTCCACCCTTGAACTACAGGGGTCTGAACTGCACAGGCCTTTCTCAACAAATATATGGACAGCACTGCCAATGTATTTTCTTTTCCTTATGATTTTAATAACCTGTCCCTTTCTCTAGCTTGCTTTACTGTAAAATGCAGGATATAATAAAAATACCATACAAAATATGTATCTGGTGACTGTGTCATCAGTAAGACTCCTGGTCAACAGTAGGTTTGTAGTTGGTAAACTTTGCGGGGGGAGGTCAAAAGCTATGCTTGGATTTTTGATGGCACAGGGGTTGGCATCCCTAACACCTGTGTTGTTCGCAGGTCAAATTTCGTAGTTCTTACTCAGGTGGGCCACTCAGTGATACAAGCTTCGTTGAGGAACTTGACCTACATGGACCTGTCTTTTCATCTGTAAAATGGGCACAGGAATAAGGCTAAACCCTAAAGGGTAGTTGCAAAGAATAAAGGAAATAATCTATGTCAAGTCCTTAGAAGTGCTCGACAATCATCTGTGATTATGGTTTCCCGTAATATCTTTGCACAGACCTTGATTGTCTCAGTTGAAGGATCTAAGATGCTGGCTTTTGGCTTCTCACTAGCAGGCCTGTGATGTAGGTGGAAAGTTGGCAGATTTCTGGTTTTCAGGTTGCAAGGGCTCAGGAACAGGAGCAGGAACAGAGCACCCTCTCAGCATTCCAGGCCAGACCCGAGGCTCCAAAACCGGACGGTGCTTCCAGAGAGTGCCCAGCTGCACGTGGGTGCTCAGAAAACCCGATGTTTAATTTTTGCTTACCTTTTCCCAGCGTTAGTATGGGTCTGTTTTAATGAAAATTGGGTGATGTGAAATTTTTAGAAAACCAAACATCCCTGATACCCACATCCCATAGGTAGACGGGCCTCAAGGCACTGAGTGACCGGGGTCGCGTCCCTGCTCAATGCTCCCCACTTACCAGATGGGGCAGGAATTTAAACCCGAGTCGCTTTGACTCCAGTGCCTGGTTTCTTCACCAGTCTGTGGCTCACGATGTGAGTTACAGCAGGAAGAAACCCTCAAGGATGCCCAGGGGCCATCCAGAAACACCCCAGTCCAACCAAACCTCCTATATAGAGTTTTCTGCTCCCCATCTGAACAGCAGCCTCAGAGGTAAATGTCCTTTCTCTAATCTGCACACAGAATGGATTTTTAGTGACTGGATTTTATTGAGGAACAGACTTCCACTTCCCCCACCCCCAGCATTCGAAAACATATTGTCTTCTTTACTGTAGTTCATTTTGCTTTCCGAGGTGATTAATGAATTAAAGATGCAGTGTATTTATTCTTTTGCCTGATTACCATTCTGTAATAAATCTAAGCTCTGGAGTCTGTCGATACAGGAAGGCCAAACTGCCTCTTTGGAAAATAAAGGTTTGTACAGGAAGCTCAACTTCCAGCTCTCTGAAACAGGAGAAAATTCACCTTTAGAGCCTTATAAAAATAAGAGGGAAGCTCGTGGACACTCTGACGGGTCCCTGGAAGATTCTGTGTCTGTGAATGAAAAGGCACTTTGCACACATCTCCCTAGACGTGGGAAGTACCTGTTAACCTGCAGATGGCATTTTTTATTGGGAGTACCACATGTCAGGCTATTCATGGAGGTGATGGTGGGGAGGGAGGTGACAGCCCTGAAGACCTTGTCCCAGGACAGTGAGCTCTTAACATCAGTTTGAAAAAGTGCTCTCTGCAGGCTTTGCTAATCTCTGGTCGAATGACGATGAGAACATGTGAGGGTGAGATTGTTGATTCCTGGGGACAGCTCCCGGAAGCCAAGGGACCAGCTTGCTCAGGAGACCAGGGGAACGTGGCGGCCAAGACCACTGCGCTTAGACTAAACGAGTCCAGCTCTGCCACACTAGCTGTGTGACTCTTGAGCTCTGGGAGGTGGGCTTTACCCCCAGAACTGGTGTAGGGGGTGGGACAACGCTTTGCCTTCTCAGGATCTCACATCGCGTAACTCTCATCCAATTTGACCTGTACCGAGACAGCAAGCACATAAAGAAACAAATAGGGGCACCTGGGTGGCTCAGTGGGCTAAGCTACAGACTCAGGTCATGATCCTGGGGTCCTGGGATTGAGTCCCGTGTCAGGCTCCCTGCTTAGCAGGGAGTCTGCTTCTCCCTCTCCCTCTGTCTGCCGCTCCCCCTGCTTGCGGTCTCCCTCTCTCTCTCTCTCTCTCTCTCTCTCTCTCTCTCTCTCTCTCTCTCTCAAATAAATAAATAAGTAAACCTTAAAAGAAGAAAAGAAGCAAAACTGAGTTGGTAGTATCACTAGCAATTTCCTTTCCTTTTTTTTATTTTTTAAAAAGAAAAAGCAAAAAGTAAACAAAATTTACTTAGCCTCTGTCTTAGATAGGTCCATTTCTCACCACCACTGATTAGATAGAATATATATATATATATTTGTATACATATATATGTGTATTTTTTACTTTACGTACATATAATTCATGCAAAGTTAATAATGTCAGATTGAATGAGTCCATTTCAGGGACTCTAGAAAATCTCCTAAAAATATATTCAAGAGTCTGTCCAAGTGCATTTTCCTGGAAAGAGGGTCCCTACATTCATCAGAGCCTCAGAGGATCCAATAGCCAAAGAGCGTTTGGAGATCAGACCACAGTTTCCAAAGACCTTCTCTCTCCACATGAGATTGCCAGCCCGGCCGGCGCTGGTGAGGGTGAGGCAGGCACAGGAGGTTTCTCGGGCCCTTCAGACTTCCCCAGGCCTAGACAGATGCAGGCAGACTCACCTAGCTCAGGGGTGCCACTCTCTGACCTCAGTTCCCTCCTTCGGCAAATGGGGACTTCCAGAGGGTTAGGTGGGCAGGACGCAGTGCGAACTGGGCGCCAGGCCGAGATCAGCCCCGCACACGGTTGGTTGGCAGCAAGCTTCCATGGTCTCTCCCCCGCCTCTGGAAGAGCCATCGGCCCCGTCCTCAGCTGAGCTTCACCTCTGTGGGCTGGACAGCAGGGAGGGGTAGACACTGGGCAGTGCGCTGCCTGCCCCCTGACTTGCACCCCTTTCCTGGCCGGCCCGCGCCCCTCTGAGCCTCCCCAGTTCCTTTAGGATGCTGACAAGTTGCAGTGCCGCTCTGCAGGGGAGTTACGAAACTCGCAGATAGGTGAGCCAGGGGGCTGCCTCATAGCTGCTCCCCCACCCCTGGCTCAGGGTCCCATGGGGACACTGCTGAGCTCGTGCACCTGTGGACCGATTCCCCACCGTTCCTCGTCCCCCACATTCCTCCTTCCTCCCCTCTGCAGCCAGAAAGCGGACTGTGCAGGTAACAGATACAAGGAAGGAGGGTCTCAGCGAGGCAGGGGTGCTTCTTAGGGCCAAGAAGTAGTCTTTCCATCTTCTCCCCAACAAATCAAAACGTTGCCAAGGTGGAGAGAGAGGCTTCCCCGGAGGACTTGGTCTGTGGTTATGCAGGGAGAGCCTCTGGGCGGCAAGTCCCCCGAGGCCTGAGGGGGCGTCAGTGACAGCGGGGGAAGCAATCCGTTGAAAGCAGGGTTTGTGCCCCTTTGGGTGCTTCCCACCTAGAAGGTTCTCCCCTTCTGCCTTCGCTCCATGTGGAATTGTGATCTAGGTTAAGAAGCAGCTTCAAACCTAACCTATTAGTTTGGGGCTGCCTTTCCCAGCGTCCCCAAATGACACAGGTGATTCTACTCGGAGGAGTCTGGGTGACATTTATGGGAGTGAAAACCTTGTAAGGAGGAAGAGGCTTCCTCCTTCCTGACCAGAATTACAGGTGGGACCCCCCCCCTACGTGAGAAACAGATGGAGAATCCAGTGTGACCCCCACCCCCGAAATCACCCAAGCAGTCATTTTATGTGTGTGTGTGTGTGTGTGTGTGTTCATTTTTGCTAGCTGTGTGTTTATTAAAACATCTAGAGCATTGCTGTCCAATAGCAACATAAACATGACCACGTTTAAAATTTTTAATTTTGTAGCAGCCACATTTAAAAAAGTAAAAAGAAACAGGTGAAATCCACTTTAATATTATTTAAAACTAATACATCAAAATATTATTACAACCACATGTGATCGGTATGAAAGTATATTCACAAGATATTTTCCAAGCATTTCCTTTTTGTGGCAGGTCCCTGAAATTGGCTGTGCATCTCACATTGGATGCTAAATGGTCAGTAGTTAATGTGAAACGTTCAGACTAAAACAAAAAAAAAGGTGCTTACCAGAAAAAAATTTTTTTGCACTGTTTCCATTTTCAAATTTAAAGGTAAAGTAGTTAGAATCAAATACAATTAAAACCTGCCTTCCTCGACCACACTTCAGGTGATTGGTAGCGGTGTAAAGCCAGAGGCTATGTCCTTGGACCATATAGTGAGCTCTGGAGTTGAGGAGTCACCCAGAGTATCCGAAAACCACAAAGTGCCAGGCTGAGTTTTAGCATTGTCTGGTGTCAGACACCTGTGCGCCTTACAGACGCTGCCTGCAGCCTGTATGTTAGGTCCCCCAGAAGGTGGGGGGCCACCTGTGTAGTAGAAAGAGCTCGCACGTTGCCCACAGGTAATACGGACTTCATCTTTGCCGAATGCGAGGATGAACCGAAGGGAGGAATTAAGGACTTCGTGCCAGGTAGATCCGTGTGAATTTAGAACAGAAACCTGAAGGAGTGTTGGGGTTTTGGTCTTTGTTGGGGGGAGGGGAAGAAGGCAGGAGGGGCTGTATTTCCCAGGACAGGGGAGAGGCCCGTTCCAGCGGGGCAGGTATGAAGGTCTCCTAGACCGAGCCCCAACCTGGATGGGATCGTGTTCCCTCCTCTTCTTGTCCTGCTAAGGAGTTACGCCCGGGTTAGAGTTCTAGAGAGCCGCTTCCCGGGCAGTGCGGGGCCTTCTCCGAAACAGGGAAGCCTAAGAACGCGGGTTGGAGAGAGCGTGAAACTCTCCCCTGCCTATAATATATCACGTATTCCCAGGCTTAGAAATACTCTGTAGTGTTAGTTGGCAGCTAGGGCACAGATAACAGAAGAATGTTCCATGTTTTGGTTAGACTGTAGACCTTTAAGCTTATAAAATGGATTTTTTTCCTCAAGGGCTAAGGACGGTGCCTCTGACTTCTAGGTCCTGGAAGATGATGAAAAGCCTACTCACTCATTCCTTCCTCTTTCCGTTAATTTATTCATTCACCTAACTTCACCTGTTAAAAACTATTACTTGAGGCAGTGGGATGCTGGAAATAGAGATGGGAGCAAGACGAGCTAGTCCCTGCCCATCAACAGCTTCACCATCAGCTGGCAAAGCTGGACTTGAAACAAAGATCCATTACAGTTGTGCTAAGTGCCATAAAGGCCGAGACCAGAGTCCTGTGGCCAGACCTGGTCTGGACATTAGGAGATGGGATATTTACATTGAGGGGTGGTGGTGGTGGTTATTGTTGTTTTTCACTCTATTTTTTTAAGTGATCCGAGATTCATTGTTTATTGAGTATTTGAGGATGAGAAGGATCATGTCTTGTGAAGTTAGGAGAAAGTAGTTGGAAAGGGGGAATGTGTTGTTGCAAGTAGAACAAGGAATATGTTGGAAGGCTGGGCAGGAAGGAGCTGAAGCTGACTTTCCGGGATGCAGAGGGCTCACGTCAAGGTCGGAGACACTGCGGTGCCCGTTCTGGGCTCGTTTGTACCTAGCTTGGTACCCAGCATACCGCAGGTGCTCAGCAAATACTTTTCCAATTAGTGAAGACAAAGAATTATCTCGGGGATTCCTAACTTTGGGGGGAAGCTCTTGTCAAGCCCCCAGACACACCACCTCTTTTCTCAGCCCATTGAATTCCATTCTGCATTGTGAGGATAATTACTCTAACTTTCCTTGGCTTTGGAGAACAAGATCTGTTCCACTTCTTTTTATTTATTTATTATTTATTTATTTATTTATTTATTTATTTGACAGAGGGAGAGAGATCACAGGAGGCAGAGAGGCAGGCAGAGAGAGAGGAGGAAGCAGGCTCCCCGCTGAGCAGAGAGCCCGATGCAGGGCTCCATCCCAGGACCCAGAGATCATGACCTGAGCTGAAAGCAGAGGCTTTAACCCACTGAGCCACCCAGGCGCCCTCTGTTCCACTTCTTAAGACCTCTTCCACAGTGCCACATTTTTGGAGAAAAACATAGAATGCAGGTTATTTTTCTTATTCTTAGCTTTGTAGTTTATGTTTTGTTTTTTGCTTTGGGTTTTATTTTTATTTTCAGCACTACATTGGTTCTACTTAATTCGAAATGTCTACATCAGCGATCACATGGGTTTTCCTCCTCTGCCCTCTGAAATTTTTCTGATTTCTCTGATGTAACCAGATGGGTCTCCAAACCAGTATGTGACTTAACGGTATTTCTTGAAAGAACAGTGTTAGTGACAAAGACATAAGGAGAAACATAAAACAAAAGTAAACAAAACGAACAGAACCCAAACAATAATATGATGGGAGAAATTTCAAGAACCTATGTTCTGCTTTGCCACATCTGCCCATCAATATCCAAACCATTAACTGATGTATGGAGAGGAAGGAAAGAAAAAAAAAAAGGGAGTGAAATATAGCACCATCAGCATCTTTCATTTCTGTTGGCTCCTCCAATTTAAAAATGGAATCATGTTTAACATCTTAATTAGGGACAGTAATGTACAACAGTTTTTTTTATGAACATCTAGTAATTTACTCTTGAAGTAAATTATAGTCAATTTATCTACAGTGACAAGTCAATAAAACAGTGCAAGACTCAAGCTTTTCAGTCACCTAATATTTGTTTCCTGTTTTTACTACTGAACAGCAGTCAGGGCAACAGGTAAGGAGTGTGAGCCGCTCAGGGTGGGTGCTTTCGCTTTTGAAATCTGCTACTTGAAGCCCGCCCCCCTTTTATTTATTTATTTTTTAAAGATTTTGTTCATTTGAGAGCGTGAGAGAGAGCATGAGCAGGAGGGGCAGAGGGGGAGAGAGAGAATCTGATGCAGACTCTGCTCTCAGCGTGGAGCCCGAAGCAGGGCTCAGTCCCACAACTGTGAGCTTAGGGCCTGAGCTAACACCAAGAGAAAGAAGCTCCACACTGTCTGAGCCACCCAGGCACCTCTGCAGGCTTTGGCTTTGAAAGGCCCAGTCCGATGTTTGCCGGCTATTGTTGGAATTTGCAGAAAGAGGCACGTTGTTGAAGAGAAAGGTGACGGGGGTCTTCTGGTTCTCACTGTGTGGAAGGTCAGGGTGATTCAAGTGGTAAACCCAACTTTGAACCGTGGTTCATTCTAAAGAGAGTGTTAAGCGTGTGCACAAACCATCAGCAGCTGAAATCAAGGGGCCTCCCTGGGCTTTCTTCTTGGTCATTAGCCAAGCCCACTCATACCATGGCCGATGTCCTCAGGCGTGACACTTGTGTTTGACGAGCTGTACTGTGGTTTCAGAAACGGCGATCAGATCAAAGTAAACAGCCCCCAAACAAACACACAGCCACCAGGTGAGACTGCAGAGACACACCCTGCATAGAGGTTTCTGCGGTGGTTTCTGTTGGTTCAGAAGAGACGTGCATGTGTCCGGCCAAGAATAAATTGTGTGAATAACATCTCTGACTTCAGAGAAAGGAAGCATGGAGGTTACTCTGGGATCATGTCTTAAAGCTTCCTAAGGATAGGGAACCCCCATTAGAAACATGAGAACCAGGTTAAAAATCCTAGAACAAGGGGGATGATTTTTGTTTTGTTTTGTTTTCCCCGGGAAAACCACTGGGCTCATGAATAGAACCCCAGCTAGTGGCAAGATTTAGGAGGACAGGCGATATCCATTTGGCTCAATGCTGTACCCTCAGGGCTGAGGACAGCATTCCAAATTTATTGAAATTCCCCCACTCTGTGCTGCTTTGGAGGCCTCAGTTACCGCTCGGCTTTGCTGTGTTTGAACAACGGAGCTGAGCCCGAGAGGTTTGATCCAGCATTCCCTTTTCTCCTAAGTGAGAAGACAAATGATAATATAAAATCAGTTCCAATAATACCTTTTATTTTAGCCCAGAGGAGCCAAGAGCTAGACTATGGTCATTTGAAATGACAGATCCAACCAATGATAGAGGGAAGGATACTTGACTTTAAACCCTGGCATTTCCTGGAGATGGGGGTGCTGGAACCAACCAGCCGCCTGCCTGCCTTCCCCCTTCTTTCACTTTGCAGCGTAGAGTTTCCACTGTACTCTTTCAGGACGGTCTAGCTCAAGCATAACGGGCTCGTTTCCCTTTCACGCTTTGATTTCCACTTTTTTTTTTTTTTTTTGACAACCATTGTGCTAATAAAATGGGCCCCACAGACCAAAGCAAGCCAAGACCCGGTTGGTCCCCTGGAAGGTATGTTGGCTTCGATGGTCTCCACTGGCTTGCTCCAGGGCCGAGCTTCACGGAGACGCTGAGAGAAGGCAACATGCTTCCCCTGAACAGCCCCCATCATAACATGGCCCGTTCGCTGCCCTCTCTTGATGCACCCATCAGCCTTGGCTCAAAGGTCGCTTCCCGAAGCTTTCTCTTACAGCCTAAAGTATGCTCAGAGTCTCAGACATACCATCTGTGTGTCTGCTTCACATCCCACCAGCACGGCTCCCTGGGATGGATCTGTGTGTCTCCCCTGTATCTTTGCCCCTCGCAGAGTGCTCCACACACACCAGGCACTTAATATGCGTTAGTTGAATACATGAGAGAGTACACGTGACCCCAGTCTTTGTCTTACTCGGTGGCGTTACTGGAGGATGGTCACGTTCAGGTGTAAGAGTTCATGCACGGAATCCTTGCAGCACCTTCGGAGCTGCTCTCTGTTGTGATCCTTCAACTGCACGTGAGGAAACGGAGTCAAAGAGAATCGGACATGCCCAAGGCCATATCACGAGTAAGCAGCAGGGCCAGGTACAGATCAGGTTGAAGGCTGCAACCAGCACCCGGGACCAAAATGGTCTCAATGCAGTTGTGCTCTGCACGGGGGCTGACTCTGCCAGTGGATGCTTCTTGCTCACAGGCAGGGAGGTTTTCACTGCCCCTCTGTGCCTGGGGGGCTGGAAAATGCTGTGGCAAGATCGTTGGCAAAGAAGCGCCAGTTTTCTCCTCCTCCACCTTCAAACCGCTGATCTTGGCCATTGTCTAATTTTCTCCTCCAAAAATGGAAACTTCGGGAAATTACCTTGGCAGAAAAGTCTTTCCTAGCTCTTCCCCAGCAGCCCATGCATTGATAGAGCTGGCACTCAGGATGGAATTGAATTAAAAGGAAAAACAAAACACACTCTCACTAGCTGAAGTCTGTCAAATGGGGCGCTGGCCGAGAAGAGTTTGTGTGTAGAAAGATGGCAGAGGACCCACGATGGAAAATCACCACCAGAGCCGATGCTGAATGGAGCATTTTCCTTGCGTTAAGAACTGTTCTAAGCTCTTCATTTCATATGTATAAAGTCCTTACAGCAACCCCATAAAGTGGTTGTGATTAATTATCTCCGTATTTAAAATGTGTAAACTGAGGCGTAGAGAGATTACCTGACTTGGCCTCGCTCATACAGATTATCTGTGAAGGTGCCCATTGTGCTTGGGGTGAAGAAGAGCACAGAGATTTTCAGCATCTGCTCAGGTAACTACCATCTGGGCTCAGTCCTCACACTGGTAGCTTACGATCGTGATGAGAGCGTTTACAACACCGAATTCAGCAAACACTGGAAATCTGGGCTTCCCCAACCTCTGAGAGCTGGTTGTTTAACATTGACCAGCACATCGACCTGCTCAGAGGTAGGAAGGGGCCAGGTACTGAAGGACAGTGAATGTATTTCAGAGACCTCAGACTATCGTTTATAAGGTATTGGTTTTTGTCTTAGCTCAAGTTTCTGAAAAAGAGCTTGAGGCAAGAGTTAAGAACTGATCTTTCATTGGGAAGTTCAGTCCCAGGGCAGCAAGGGTAAGGCTCCGGGGAAGTAAAAGAGTAGGGGGAGGGATAGAAACAAACACGAGGTCACGGAGCGGTGGAGAAGAGAGGCCCTGCGGAATGAAGGGAGCACGAGAGATGTGTCCAGGAGAGTCTACAAGCTGTAGGATGCACAAGTCTTGGTTGTGGGAGCTGGTCCCAAGGACAAGTTTCCTGGGACCCATCCTGAGAATTCTGAGTCTTCAGAACTGGAGTTAGGCTCAGGAGTTGCCCTTTCTAGGGAGCGTCCTAGGAGAATATGAGGCAAGGGGTCAACAGGCGCACTCGCAGGAGCACAGGGGAGCACGAAGGGGATCCCCCTCTTCTGTGAGCATCCTCGTCTACCCTTCTTGTCTTCCCGAGTCCCCTTCTGACATCTTTTCTGAAACGCCACTCAGACCTCTAAAACTCTGATCCGGTTCTGGCTCTGATCAGCTTTTCCCGCCAGTCGTCAGGTTCCCTTGAGGCGGTCCTTCCCTCTGTCGGGCGCCTGTGGTGCGGCGCGCATTCTGCCATCTTCTGCGTGGGAGCATCTGAGGAGACGGGCTCCGAAGACCAGCAGGTGCAGGTGCGGGATTCTTCACTTGGTCACTTTACCTCTTCCAGGTCCTTGGTCTCTTCATCTACAAATTGGAGACCCGGGTCCCCACCTCGTGGGGTCGTTAA
>LNAC01000819.1:447066-460365 GCA_002007465.1 Ailurus styani
CTTTTTTTTTTTTTTTTTGACAACCATTGTGCTAATAAAATGGGCCCCACAGACCAAAGCAAGCCAAGACCCGGTTGGTCCCCTGGAAGGTATGTTGGCTTCGATGGTCTCCACTGGCTTGCTCCAGGGCCGAGCTTCACGGAGACGCTGAGAGAAGGCAACATGCTTCCCCTGAACAGCCCCCATCATAACATGGCCCGTTCGCTGCCCTCTCTTGATGCACCCATCAGCCTTGGCTCAAAGGTCGCTTCCCGAAGCTTTCTCTTACAGCCTAAAGTATGCTCAGAGTCTCAGACATACCATCTGTGTGTCTGCTTCACATCCCACCAGCACGGCTCCCTGGGATGGATCTGTGTGTCTCCCCTGTATCTTTGCCCCTCGCAGAGTGCTCCACACACACCAGGCACTTAATATGCGTTAGTTGAATACATGAGAGAGTACACGTGACCCCAGTCTTTGTCTTACTCGGTGGCGTTACTGGAGGATGGTCACGTTCAGGTGTAAGAGTTCATGCACGGAATCCTTGCAGCACCTTCGGAGCTGCTCTCTGTTGTGATCCTTCAACTGCACGTGAGGAAACGGAGTCAAAGAGAATCGGACATGCCCAAGGCCATATCACGAGTAAGCAGCAGGGCCAGGTACAGATCAGGTTGAAGGCTGCAACCAGCACCCGGGACCAAAATGGTCTCAATGCAGTTGTGCTCTGCACGGGGGCTGACTCTGCCAGTGGATGCTTCTTGCTCACAGGCAGGGAGGTTTTCACTGCCCCTCTGTGCCTGGGGGGCTGGAAAATGCTGTGGCAAGATCGTTGGCAAAGAAGCGCCAGTTTTCTCCTCCTCCACCTTCAAACCGCTGATCTTGGCCATTGTCTAATTTTCTCCTCCAAAAATGGAAACTTCGGGAAATTACCTTGGCAGAAAAGTCTTTCCTAGCTCTTCCCCAGCAGCCCATGCATTGATAGAGCTGGCACTCAGGATGGAATTGAATTAAAAGGAAAAACAAAACACACTCTCACTAGCTGAAGTCTGTCAAATGGGGCGCTGGCCGAGAAGAGTTTGTGTGTAGAAAGATGGCAGAGGACCCACGATGGAAAATCACCACCAGAGCCGATGCTGAATGGAGCATTTTCCTTGCGTTAAGAACTGTTCTAAGCTCTTCATTTCATATGTATAAAGTCCTTACAGCAACCCCATAAAGTGGTTGTGATTAATTATCTCCGTATTTAAAATGTGTAAACTGAGGCGTAGAGAGATTACCTGACTTGGCCTCGCTCATACAGATTATCTGTGAAGGTGCCCATTGTGCTTGGGGTGAAGAAGAGCACAGAGATTTTCAGCATCTGCTCAGGTAACTACCATCTGGGCTCAGTCCTCACACTGGTAGCTTACGATCGTGATGAGAGCGTTTACAACACCGAATTCAGCAAACACTGGAAATCTGGGCTTCCCCAACCTCTGAGAGCTGGTTGTTTAACATTGACCAGCACATCGACCTGCTCAGAGGTAGGAAGGGGCCAGGTACTGAAGGACAGTGAATGTATTTCAGAGACCTCAGACTATCGTTTATAAGGTATTGGTTTTTGTCTTAGCTCAAGTTTCTGAAAAAGAGCTTGAGGCAAGAGTTAAGAACTGATCTTTCATTGGGAAGTTCAGTCCCAGGGCAGCAAGGGTAAGGCTCCGGGGAAGTAAAAGAGTAGGGGGAGGGATAGAAACAAACACGAGGTCACGGAGCGGTGGAGAAGAGAGGCCCTGCGGAATGAAGGGAGCACGAGAGATGTGTCCAGGAGAGTCTACAAGCTGTAGGATGCACAAGTCTTGGTTGTGGGAGCTGGTCCCAAGGACAAGTTTCCTGGGACCCATCCTGAGAATTCTGAGTCTTCAGAACTGGAGTTAGGCTCAGGAGTTGCCCTTTCTAGGGAGCGTCCTAGGAGAATATGAGGCAAGGGGTCAACAGGCGCACTCGCAGGAGCACAGGGGAGCACGAAGGGGATCCCCCTCTTCTGTGAGCATCCTCGTCTACCCTTCTTGTCTTCCCGAGTCCCCTTCTGACATCTTTTCTGAAACGCCACTCAGACCTCTAAAACTCTGATCCGGTTCTGGCTCTGATCAGCTTTTCCCGCCAGTCGTCAGGTTCCCTTGAGGCGGTCCTTCCCTCTGTCGGGCGCCTGTGGTGCGGCGCGCATTCTGCCATCTTCTGCGTGGGAGCATCTGAGGAGACGGGCTCCGAAGACCAGCAGGTGCAGGTGCGGGATTCTTCACTTGGTCACTTTACCTCTTCCAGGTCCTTGGTCTCTTCATCTACAAATTGGAGACCCGGGTCCCCACCTCGTGGGGTCGTTAAGAGGGTCACATTGGGGGACCCTTGTGCTGCAGCTCCTATGGTACCTCCACACGGTAACAGTAGCACATGTGCTGTCACACAGGTTTCAAGCCGTGGGGAGAGTGCTCAACTGATCTCTCCCCCAGTGAGATGGCCATAGAACTGCAGTGTCTTCCAGGGCACCATGCTAGATGCTCCTTCCAGAAGGCAAAGAGAAGAGCTCAGGGACTTGCGGCCGTCCCCAGGGTTTCCTCTGAAGCACTGGAGTCCACGAGAGCTGGGCCCACTCAGTTGCGCCGGCCCAGGGCCCATGGTAGAAGGCAGGCTGTGTGGCAGAGACACCACACTAAGGAGTCTCTCTGACAAAGGTGCTTTCTGAGCACGGGCTGACTCCAAACTGTCTGCAGGAACCTCCCCCGGGAGAAGCTTCTGGAACGGGCCTGGTGTGAGGCTCTAGCAGTGTCAGGATGAGCTCAGGCCGGCCTCTGCACTCACTGGTGTCCCCTCGGGCCCAGCAGGCTTCTCTTGCATGGTGGAGCGTTGCAGAGGGCCAGGGCAGCCCCTAGAGACAGGTGGGGTACCAGAAGGATTGGGGGTTTCCCTCCAAAGAGACCCAGGTCTGTTGCCAAAGCAGAGGTTGAGTATGACAGCTGACAGTTTCTGAGCACCTACTATGTGCCCAGCACTGTGTTTTCTCGCTTCACTTAATCTTCCCCGATTAAGCCAGGTCGGAGATGTTCAGAGCCCACTGTATAGATAGGGGAATTGAGGCTCAAAGGTCCTATAAATTGGAAGTTCAGACCTCATGTTGCCCATGCCCCAAACCTCTGTGCTCCTTCAGTTTTGCCTCATGGACATGTGGGGCCCTTGTCACATCTTCCTGCCACTGTCCCCAAACCTAACTGGTGTTGCAGAATGGAATCTGGTAGATCGGGGTTGTTGGGGGATTGGGCAGGGGAGCCATAGTCCTGCCCTCTTGTTTTACCTGCCAGCATCTCCCCAGCACCACCTGCGCACGAGCCATGAGCATAGCTACCGGGGGAAGGTGCCCCCCTGGGAATCACAGCCCGGGGCAACAGCTCCAGGACCAGCTGCCCGGGAAGGCAGTTTGTGGTTAATGAAGCCAAACGATAAGGGTTTGAGATCCTGTCCCAAACAGGAAACGGGGAAAAGAGGAGGAGGGGGTCAAAATACTAGCGCGCTGAGAAAGTGTTACAAAAAAGCTAAGACTTGAAATCATCTCCGGGGAGGATGGGGAATTCTCCAGGCAGCCAGAGGAGAAGGGGTTTCCGATGAGACCACAGGTGCAGCGTGATGGCCGTCGGGACAGGTGGGTCTTGGGGCTGATAGGTCTCAGGGCAGGCAGGTCTCGGATCTTTATGTCAAGCTAGGGAGTGTGCGTCTTATCCTACATTTTGGAGATCTGTGTTCCTTAGAATCCCAAAGGATAAAAGACAGCAGCAAAGCAGGATTGAAGCACATGGTAGAAGTAGGTAGGGCAAGGCCCAACCCTCAAGATGTAGGGTGGACAGGGCTTTTCTGCAAAAGGGCCAGAGAGCAGAGTTTGAGCGGGTCATGTCTCGGTTACTCACCTCTGCCACTGGCTTGAGAGGGCTCCTGTAGGTACGGAAATGACTGCGGGCAGCATAAATAAATTTTATTTACGGGCACTTTAACTGGACCCTCATATAATATTCATGTGTCACAGAATATCATTCTTTTGATTTTTAAATACCATCCAAAACAGGAAAACCAATCTTAGTTCCTGGGCTCTATGAAAACAGGCAGTGGGGGCTTGGACAATGGACCGGAGTTCGCGGCCCCCTGCTCGGGGCCACAGTGCAGAGTACAGTGGGGGACGCCAGTCCTGGCTGGAGACCCAGCCCCCGCAAGGTCGTCTCTTCCTCCGGCGGCGTCTCTGAACAGTGAGGGTGCAGCCACACACAGCAGGCCTCCAGGGGAGCATCCTGGGCCGAGCTCCTTGGCAGCCCTCTGCGGCCCCCCAGTGTGTGGGTTTTGCAAAGGGCCTGTGCCCGTCGGGCCTTTGTGTGCTCAGCCTGCTCTCCAGGGGTCGTGGTGGTCGTCCAGATGGGCTGTGGCCCTGCCATGGTGGAGACAGTCTGGGGAGGGCCCAGCGGCCATGGTTCTGGAGGCGACCTTCAACTTAGAGAGGCCATTTCTTGAGCTGTCTCGGGCGCCGTGGCGATGCCTCGGTGGTTCGTGCTGCCCCAGTGCTGACATGTGGCCCGGGTGCGTGGACTCGGCTCATTGCCCGGTGCGCTCTGGAGACAGAACCATTTAGGAAGTCGCTGGCCTTCCTGTTGTTTCGACGGTCCTCCTTGATTTGGGGAATCACCCCTCTATAAGCTGCCGTCGTGGAAGTGGCATTTCATCCGTAGATTCGGTGTGTGGAGGGCGACGGTCTTTCACCTTCTGGGTCAGTGAGAATCAGGGCCGCTGGGAGGAGGTGAGTGTGTCTCGCCTTTCCCACTGTGCTTCCTGCCACGGCACTTTTTCAGGTGCTGCAAGCTGACCCGCCAGGGTGTCAGGCTTCAGACAGACAAAACGGAACCAAAGGGGATCATTTTCAGAGAAGTGCCAACCTGAAGGGAGGTTTCCACGCTGGGGAGGCGGCCAGTGTAATCGAACCTGGGCCTCGCCGGCCATGCCAGGGGCCAGGCGGGGAATCGGTTCAGTTCATTCCTTGCTGAAAACACACAAATTCCTCATCTTGAATTTGATACAGGTGGCCTGAAATTGTTAAATAAGCTTTCGCAGACAGTATCTGGTGGCTTTCTTAGAGCGGAGAGCACTGTGCCATGGAGCGGTTGAGCCCCGGCCTGGGGTGCAGTCCGACTCTGCTCATGCCACCCGCCCTGGTGTCCGCTGACCCAGCCGTGAGTGGGCGCCTGTCGACGGTGCCGGCCTCGGCGCGGTGTCCGGGGGTGGGCAGGTGCATCGCCGCGTCCGTGCGCCCCCCGGCGCATCACGGAGGCTCCCTCCGTTGCCGTGTTGTTAGCCGTCGTCATGCTTGGAAGCAGACCTCCGAGCAGGGGCTCAGCACTTTGCACACAACAACTCATTGAATCCTTAGCACGGCCCTCCAAAGTAGGAAATGCAGTTTTTATTTTACAGATGGAGAAACCAGGCTGAAATGGTTTGTGGGTGGAGGGGTGGAGAGGATGTTTCTCTCTGGAGCAATAATATCTGCTGATGTAGAAGATGAATCAGCTCAGTCCTCATCCCACCGTGCCAGAGGTGCACACTGGCTGGTGCCTGGTTAGTGCATGTTTCCCGCATCCGGAGATGTTGAAGCAGCATGGTGGGAGGCTCCGGGCTGTCAGGCCCTCGGCTCTAGACTTCTCTACTCTGCCACCCCGTAGCTTCACTTTTGGGGTGTGGGCCACCCCCCCGCGGCCAACTGTACTGTCTTGTCGTAAGTCCGAGGGTCTGGCGGGCAGGGTACCAAGGAATTGGCTCTTCTGGAAGCCTGTAGAGAAGCACCAAAGAGGAAAGAAAGAACAGGACACCTTGAGTCCATTAAAATACAATGTTTCCCAGGATGATGCAAGACTCTCCATCTTCAAGGCCATCCATGTAGCCACAGACTAATTCATCGTCACTGGAGATGTTGTGCTAGAAGGCTTTCTTGTGAAAATGTTTTATAATGTATGTATAAATCCAGAGGCTGAAGACCGACCACCCCATGTGGGCTCCCCCCGACGCAAACTGTTTTTACTCTGTTATATCTTAAGCTTCTTTTCTCTCTGGATCTGAGATATGAGTAATTCATTACACATTTGGGCTTTATGGTTTGTTTATGCTGATTCTGATCACAGAATAAATGACTACCTGGAGTTAAAAAAAAACTAATGAAAAAACAGGCATCAATCAAGAACATTTATGAATAAAGACTTTAAACATCCATACTTAGAAATATATATGATATTTAGAAATAGATCTGAAAAGACTTATGTAATGTGTTTTAATCAAATCTTGAAGAGAAATTGGCCAATAAATCAAATCTTGAAAAGAAATTGACCAATAAATCAAATTTAGAAAGAAAGTGACAGATAAATCAAGTCTAAAAAAGAAAACAACCACTATATCAAATCCATGATATGTTTATTAAAAACAACGGATCTGTTTTTTGTGAACCTGTGTCTTTCCTGAGCCTATGTATTAGGAATGTATTTAGGAGACAAGATGCTTATACTTTTTATGCTATTGAATACTTGCGTGTGCATATCACACACACGCACACACACACGCACGCACACACGCACACACACACACACACACAATTTGTAAACCAAAATAGAGGATGTGGAATGGGATAGCAGGGAGAGGGGGGAAAGAATCAGTTGTAGACAAATGCCTCGTACCAGCCTTGATTCCATGTGGTTTCTAGGATTTATGCTGTAGGGTGCCTTATATTATACCGCATCCACATAACACAGCCTTTAGGACATCAGCAGCCAAACTCCTTGGGATCTAAAGCAGCTCTGATGAATCTTAAATACTCTTTCCCAGCAAATTGAGTTATATCAATTCCAGAAGGGGCTATATTTTGCATGTGTGCAGCAATATATAGGACATGGTGTTTCATTTACTTTAAAATTAATTTAATTTTAGGAATTTTCCACAAAGGTATTAAGGTATTTCTAAGTAGATTTTCATGATCAAGATACGTGTGTGTGTGTGTGTGTGGTGTGTGAGTGAGAAGGATGCTTCGGAGTCTCCAGGTGTCTGTCTTCCCTGTCTCGTTCCCTTTACCCATAGTACCGTGTGCCTTATTTCAGAAAGGAACTTTCCAAACAAAAAAAGAGAAGAAAATTGAGACTGGTGCTCTCTTCCTTGCCAGCCGCAAGTCCTGCATTTTTCAACAGAGACATGAGTTAAATTGTTCACTATCCTTGCCCTGATAGTGAGCTTATGGTTGTCATATCCTCTGTCCCCAAACCCAAGCCTAGAAAATTATGTTTCCTGTATTTAGATTCCTCCTTAGTTGCTGTTCATAAATATGTCATACAAGTCTGCCCGCCCCACACTGGTTTCCAGTGATCATATTAGTAGTTGGCCAGTTGTCTGGTTAAGTTTTTTCTTTCTTTTTTTTATTGGATAAATTTGATCTGTGACATTGTGTAAATTTAAGGTATAGCATGTGTTACTTTCATGCATTTATGTATCGCAGTATGGTTGCCATTGTAACTATTTATCCCATTACATTCTTGGAGTACAGTTATTGTCTCTGTTCAGGATACTGTAGTGTGGGCCTTTTGTCTTTAGTCCACACACGTGCACAGGAGGCAGGTACTCGTTTTAAAAATTTTCTTCTTACTTAGTTGAGAGAGTGAGCATGAGCAGGGGGAGGGACAGAGGGGGAGGGAGAGAGAGAGTCCAGAGCAGACTTCACTGAGTGTGGAGCCCAGCACGGGGCTTGATCTCATGACACTGATGGCGACCTGGGCCGAAATCAAGAGCCAAACACCCACTGACCGAGCCACCCAGGGGACCATGAGGCAGGCATTCTTATTTCCACCATTTTGCAGAGGAGGAGACTGAGGCAGAAAGAGTGAATAATATGCCCAGGGTTCCATGACTGGTGGGCAGTAGAGGCAGGGTTTGAAGCAGTGTGTGCTCCTAACCAGCATCTTCACTTCTTCCCACCCTCAACAGTATTTACTCTGTTCCTAAACGTTGGCCACGTCAGTAGCAATTTAGAGCCAGCCTGAAATTCCTGGTCTTACTGTTGACCACATGGTGTTGCTGCCTGAGGCCAACAATAAAATACAAAAGGCAGGGTTGATAGCCAACTTCTTCCAGTGCTTGTGAGAATGAGTTCACGCGTCTTCATGGGAAGCAAGCTGATTCTCTTAATACCATCACGGTCTTATATGAAATGGAATACTTTTAATTTCCAGACATTTCCACAAAGGTCAACTCCCTTGCTCGGAACCTTAAAAATGATCTCCTCACTCCCTGTGTCATCCCTACACGCCGAAATGTGTCTGTTCTACTCCTGCCCAAGTCACAGCACTCCATACAGAGCCTGGTACAAATTAAAGTTTGTGATTGGGAGACTTATCTTATTCTCTAAGTGTCATTTCTGGATTAAGCCTATAATATCCCACTCTGAAAAAAAAAAGTTGTGAGGTTGATTTGGATTTTCACCTGCAATTACCCAGCAATACCATTTAAATAAGCTGCCTCCGATTATCGAATAGTGAGGTGGTCATAGCCCTGTGCTCACAAGGGTAGGACTTTTGGGGGCTTTTACCCAATAAGATGAAGTTTTAGGTTCTTTTCGGTCTCCTTAACTCTTTGATGATATTGGTGCATTTACCTACACACACACGCACATGCACGCACACACCAGTCTATATACTTACATTCCTGGTAGATTTTGGAACATCTACTCTGTTCTCCTGGAATCATTTTTTCCCCCAGTGGCTTGTGAAAAATTTAAATTCTCCACCAGGGCCGACTTCATTGGTGTGTGAAGTCTGCAGTCATTCAGGGCTCCTGCTCAGAAGGGCCGTACTTGGTTTAATGCTCTGCTTGTCGTCTTCCTGAAATTTGTGATAGTTTTTGATTAAGAGGCCACGTTGCAGTAGGCCTTCTAAATCACGCAGCCGGTCCAGCTCTGCCTTCCCCACCTTCAACCACATGTATATCTTCTCCAATTTGATTTGCTAGCGCTGGAGAAACAAAATTGCTCTGAATTTTCTGGTATACTTTGTAACATCTGTTCTATAGGACTTTGTTCTGCCAGGCTCATTTCTTTCCCCTCCTAATATTTCAGGATAGAACTTAAAATCATGGAGGGAAAGGTCTCAAAGACCATCATTTAATAGTCTAGTAGTTAATAAGGAAACAAACAACAGAAATGCATGCCAAATGGTCTCTTGGGAAGTGATGAAGGACACTGTCCTCCTTTGGGGGAGCCAGAGGTCCCTGGCCCAAGACTGAGCCCATACAAAATAACCATGGGCTTTTTATGGGGCTCATCTCAGCGGCAGTCAGATATAAATAATACTAAAAAAGTATCCATCTCACTAATTTGATATTATCAGGATATTAACAGGACAAATCTATACTTTTAGGTCTGCTATTCTTAGGTCGTGATCATGCAATGATATTAATTAATTTATAAACATGAGTACCATCAAGGCACAATATTGATTAATACATAAATAAAGCAGTGTTTTCATTTAGGACAAAGACATTTTGAAATCACCCAGAATTCTTATTCTCTGAATCAGCACTGTCCAATAGAACTTTTTCTGATGATGAAAATGTATATCTGGGCTGTGCATTGTGGTAACCACCAGCCATGCATAATGAAATGAGGCTAGTATAACAGGGGAATGGAATTTTTAAGTCTAGCTAATTTTTGTTAAGTCAAATCGAAACAGCCATGCGTAACCGTCTCCTACTACACCGAACAACACTGAAGAGTTACCGTTCTTATTTTGTATATGCTCTCCCATCCCACAGCAGAGCTTACTTTTTTCCCAGAAGCTGGCCCACATCCTACTGTCTGCTCCATAGCTTTAAGAAATTTACCTCCGTAAACTTCTAAACAAGAGTTTACCAACATTTCCCCATCTTTTAGTCCAAAATGCAGTGACGGAGGGTCTTGGTGTCTGGCTTCATATACTGGCACAAGAAATTGCTCAGCTACACACTTAGCATTGACACTGGGCCACACCCGGGAGGTACCGCATGGCGACATCCCCGAACACGGAGCACTGCTTAGGGGTCATGCTTTCCTTTCCTGCTTATAGAAGTTACAAAAAAGTGGGAGAAAAAAAATATGTAAAAGGGACACCTGGGTGGCCCAGTTGGTTAAGCGTCTGCCTTGGGCTTGGTTCATGATGCCAGGGTCCTGGGATCCTGTCTGGCATCTGGGTTCCTGCTCAGCGGGGAGCCTGGTTCTCCCTCTGCCCCTTCCCATGCTTGTGTTCTCTCTCTCTCTCCCTCTCTCTCTCTCCCTCTCTCTCTCTCCCTCTCTCTCTTTCCCTCTCTCTCTTTCACACCATTCTCTGAAAAATAAATAAATCTTAAAAAAAAAAAAAGTATAGAAAAGCGGGAGGAGCTGCTTTCTCGAGAACAGCCAGGCATTTGCTGCAACACTGTTCATGTGTCGGGTACAGATGCTGTGCACACAGCGTCTCCCCACGCCTTCAGCACGCGCACCATCCCCATCTCCTGTGTGCGGACAGCCAGGATGGAGGAGGCCCCTTGACCCAGCAGACGTCGCCCACACAGTGCACAGTACCGGAGTCGGACCCAGTTCCCTCTGGCTCTGAAACCCATTCTGTTTCCGCTCCCGCCATCTCTAAGATGTTGGGGAGTCATGTTGATGGGCACAGGTGACACTGGTGGGGATTGTCTGTGCCTCTTGGCCTTTTGTAAGCCTGGGAAGAATCTGCACACACTGTTCGTGATGCCATCACCTGGGTAACTGTCCAGTGGAATGCAAAATTCACAGTGACGTGATTTTGCCTTTTTTAAAGCATCTTAAAATTTTACAGATTCGTATTGCTTACATGGTTGTGGGGGAGTGACGGGAAGACACAATTTTGTGTGTGTGCGTGCACGTGCGCACGTACAGACTGCTGATACATCTCATGAAGGCCCTGCCAACTTAGGAAATAAGTAGCACGCAGAGTATAAATTATGCAGAAACGAAACACCTCGAGACGCCTCCCTTGAAATCTAGAGCGATCTATTTGCTATGGTCACCCGGTCAGGGCAGTGAACTGCGGTGGGGTTGAGGTGTGAGTCCCAAAGGGGAAGGAAGCCAGTCCCTCCCAGCCCAGGAAACCCAGTTGACCCTTCAGAGCACGGGCCCCAGAAAGTGCAAGCTCCCAAGACCATCCAGGCCCCGCAGACCCAGCTCTCTGTGCCCTGCATGGGGAGTTCAGGTGCAGGGGTGGAGTGCAGCTTCCTCTTTCTCTTGCTGCTCCCCACTGGGACCCACAGGCCTTGGAGAGCTCTGAGGAGGTGGGGGCAGCATGATCGGGAAGCCCGCCATGTGCCTCATCCCTGCAGCGGCTGACCCAAGCGTTCTGGCGACACCGGTCTGGAAGCTGGCCTTGACTCTATCTAATCCAACAGGCTTACACATCACGTGGCCAGGTCCAAAAATAACATGCACCAGGGGGACCTTGGGGACACCGGGCCCAGCTAGCGAGAGGCCCCGCAGGCCCGGGAGCCCGCTTTCCTGTTTGCCTTCCTGGCTATCGCCTCGTGGCGCTTGCCTGGCCTTTCTGCTTCCTCAGGGTACCGAGGTCCCAACCGCTGTCCCTGCTCAGCTGCGTCCTGCACGGGCTCTCCTCCAGGGGCCTCGTGTCCGTGGTCCCAGCATCCATGTCACGCAGGATTCACGGCCAGCATTCTCATGAGTAGGCAGAGGGAATTGTCACCAAGTGACTACCGTGCTTGGAGTCAGGAGCACTGGGACGCACGGCTCAGCTGCTTACTCCAGGAGCTATCTCATGCCATCAGGCTGGTGGCCAGTGTCAGCACCTGAAGCTCCTTTTTAATCCTATAAAACCCTAGTAGCTAGTCCCTAACTTAGAGACTGCAGGAGTCCAGGGAGCCCGTGGTCTGAACTTGGGCCCTGCTGTGTGAACTTGGCCCTATCCCTTCGCCTTAGGGAACCTCGTCCTCGTTCTTCAGAGAAGAACTACTCCCGAGGGGCAGCATTTTGGGAGGCGTGGGGAGAGGAGCGAGGTACGGACGTGCATAGAGTTCCCACCATGACCCCGTAAGAACTTTAGCTTCACTCAACAAGGATTGGGACCACAGGCTCAAATGTTTTCCGCACCAACGGCCGCGTAGCCGGACACACACCTGTCAGAGAACTTTGGGAGAGGAGATAGAGTAATTCGAATCAGGGTGCTGTCCCCCGGTTCGGGTACGCGCCGTTGCTGTGAACGCGCAGGAGCTTTCTGGGGTAACAACGGAGTAATAGCAGTACGAGGAGAAGTAACGGCAGCCGCAGTCATAGTAGTGGCAGTAACGTGGTACTCAGAGTCACAGTAATAGTTACTAGGGCAGTGCTGGGAGTACTGGTACCAGTAAGGATATTGATAGCCGTGGTGGTGGTAGTAACCGTTAGCTGTGATTACGCCCGGTGGCAGACAGTGCCGGTGGCTCCTGGACCCGCTCCTTCCCTAAGATCGCCGCTGCGGCCTCCTCGCAACGGGAGGGAAACTTGCCGAAGCCCATATTCAAGTGCAGGTTGTTTCTCTCCAGCCTGGCTGTGAAAGAGTACACTTGTATCGTCTACCTTGTTGCCCCTTCCCCCGGGTGCGTCCCCCTCCACGGCACGCACAGGGGAGTAGACACCCCGCAGGGCGAGCTCTCGGTGGACTGCGGGCCTCGGGTGGAGATGAGCAGGGCGGGGACTGTGGCAAGGGGCCATTCCCACCCTCCGCCGGTTTTCTCTTTCGGATGCCCAGCAGGCCCCTTGTGTGTGGACGCCTGGTAGTCAGAGCTCCTGATTTCATGGGGAGGCTGAGCGGTCGGAGGACTGGCATCAGGACTTGGTTTGGTTCTCGCAGCTTTGCTGGTGGCCGGGGAGGCCAGAGCTCGGGGAATTCGAGGGCCATTGAAAGCTGAGCTGTAATGCACATCGGTATGCAGTCTGTGTCCCGTCCAGGTGGACAGCCTTTCCCCAGCATCTCCATCATTTAGCTCCTCGTTCCTCAACAACCTCTAGTCCTCCTCCTGCGTGGTGGCGGCAGTGACCTCTCAGAGATCACTTTGGCAGTGCCACTAGGACTTCGGTCTCCAATCTTACCTGCTGCAGGAACAACCTCACGGTCAGAGCCCCTCTGAACAGCAGGCTCCAGGACAGACCGATGTGGTCGTGTTTGCTTAAACTTTTTTCCCCTGTAGAAATAGAATAGTCTAACACTTAGAGGATAAAGGAGAAATCAAGCATCACTCATAATCCCATCAGAG
>LNAC01000819.1:461976-494863 GCA_002007465.1 Ailurus styani
GTGAGCATGAGCAGGGGGAGGGACAGAGGGGGAGGGAGAGAGAGAGTCCAGAGCAGACTTCACTGAGTGTGGAGCCCAGCACGGGGCTTGATCTCATGACACTGATGGCGACCTGGGCCGAAATCAAGAGCCAAACACCCACTGACCGAGCCACCCAGGGGACCATGAGGCAGGCATTCTTATTTCCACCATTTTGCAGAGGAGGAGACTGAGGCAGAAAGAGTGAATAATATGCCCAGGGTTCCATGACTGGTGGGCAGTAGAGGCAGGGTTTGAAGCAGTGTGTGCTCCTAACCAGCATCTTCACTTCTTCCCACCCTCAACAGTATTTACTCTGTTCCTAAACGTTGGCCACGTCAGTAGCAATTTAGAGCCAGCCTGAAATTCCTGGTCTTACTGTTGACCACATGGTGTTGCTGCCTGAGGCCAACAATAAAATACAAAAGGCAGGGTTGATAGCCAACTTCTTCCAGTGCTTGTGAGAATGAGTTCACGCGTCTTCATGGGAAGCAAGCTGATTCTCTTAATACCATCACGGTCTTATATGAAATGGAATACTTTTAATTTCCAGACATTTCCACAAAGGTCAACTCCCTTGCTCGGAACCTTAAAAATGATCTCCTCACTCCCTGTGTCATCCCTACACGCCGAAATGTGTCTGTTCTACTCCTGCCCAAGTCACAGCACTCCATACAGAGCCTGGTACAAATTAAAGTTTGTGATTGGGAGACTTATCTTATTCTCTAAGTGTCATTTCTGGATTAAGCCTATAATATCCCACTCTGAAAAAAAAAAGTTGTGAGGTTGATTTGGATTTTCACCTGCAATTACCCAGCAATACCATTTAAATAAGCTGCCTCCGATTATCGAATAGTGAGGTGGTCATAGCCCTGTGCTCACAAGGGTAGGACTTTTGGGGGCTTTTACCCAATAAGATGAAGTTTTAGGTTCTTTTCGGTCTCCTTAACTCTTTGATGATATTGGTGCATTTACCTACACACACACGCACATGCACGCACACACCAGTCTATATACTTACATTCCTGGTAGATTTTGGAACATCTACTCTGTTCTCCTGGAATCATTTTTTCCCCCAGTGGCTTGTGAAAAATTTAAATTCTCCACCAGGGCCGACTTCATTGGTGTGTGAAGTCTGCAGTCATTCAGGGCTCCTGCTCAGAAGGGCCGTACTTGGTTTAATGCTCTGCTTGTCGTCTTCCTGAAATTTGTGATAGTTTTTGATTAAGAGGCCACGTTGCAGTAGGCCTTCTAAATCACGCAGCCGGTCCAGCTCTGCCTTCCCCACCTTCAACCACATGTATATCTTCTCCAATTTGATTTGCTAGCGCTGGAGAAACAAAATTGCTCTGAATTTTCTGGTATACTTTGTAACATCTGTTCTATAGGACTTTGTTCTGCCAGGCTCATTTCTTTCCCCTCCTAATATTTCAGGATAGAACTTAAAATCATGGAGGGAAAGGTCTCAAAGACCATCATTTAATAGTCTAGTAGTTAATAAGGAAACAAACAACAGAAATGCATGCCAAATGGTCTCTTGGGAAGTGATGAAGGACACTGTCCTCCTTTGGGGGAGCCAGAGGTCCCTGGCCCAAGACTGAGCCCATACAAAATAACCATGGGCTTTTTATGGGGCTCATCTCAGCGGCAGTCAGATATAAATAATACTAAAAAAGTATCCATCTCACTAATTTGATATTATCAGGATATTAACAGGACAAATCTATACTTTTAGGTCTGCTATTCTTAGGTCGTGATCATGCAATGATATTAATTAATTTATAAACATGAGTACCATCAAGGCACAATATTGATTAATACATAAATAAAGCAGTGTTTTCATTTAGGACAAAGACATTTTGAAATCACCCAGAATTCTTATTCTCTGAATCAGCACTGTCCAATAGAACTTTTTCTGATGATGAAAATGTATATCTGGGCTGTGCATTGTGGTAACCACCAGCCATGCATAATGAAATGAGGCTAGTATAACAGGGGAATGGAATTTTTAAGTCTAGCTAATTTTTGTTAAGTCAAATCGAAACAGCCATGCGTAACCGTCTCCTACTACACCGAACAACACTGAAGAGTTACCGTTCTTATTTTGTATATGCTCTCCCATCCCACAGCAGAGCTTACTTTTTTCCCAGAAGCTGGCCCACATCCTACTGTCTGCTCCATAGCTTTAAGAAATTTACCTCCGTAAACTTCTAAACAAGAGTTTACCAACATTTCCCCATCTTTTAGTCCAAAATGCAGTGACGGAGGGTCTTGGTGTCTGGCTTCATATACTGGCACAAGAAATTGCTCAGCTACACACTTAGCATTGACACTGGGCCACACCCGGGAGGTACCGCATGGCGACATCCCCGAACACGGAGCACTGCTTAGGGGTCATGCTTTCCTTTCCTGCTTATAGAAGTTACAAAAAAGTGGGAGAAAAAAAATATGTAAAAGGGACACCTGGGTGGCCCAGTTGGTTAAGCGTCTGCCTTGGGCTTGGTTCATGATGCCAGGGTCCTGGGATCCTGTCTGGCATCTGGGTTCCTGCTCAGCGGGGAGCCTGGTTCTCCCTCTGCCCCTTCCCATGCTTGTGTTCTCTCTCTCTCTCCCTCTCTCTCTCTCCCTCTCTCTCTCTCCCTCTCTCTCTTTCCCTCTCTCTCTTTCACACCATTCTCTGAAAAATAAATAAATCTTAAAAAAAAAAAAAGTATAGAAAAGCGGGAGGAGCTGCTTTCTCGAGAACAGCCAGGCATTTGCTGCAACACTGTTCATGTGTCGGGTACAGATGCTGTGCACACAGCGTCTCCCCACGCCTTCAGCACGCGCACCATCCCCATCTCCTGTGTGCGGACAGCCAGGATGGAGGAGGCCCCTTGACCCAGCAGACGTCGCCCACACAGTGCACAGTACCGGAGTCGGACCCAGTTCCCTCTGGCTCTGAAACCCATTCTGTTTCCGCTCCCGCCATCTCTAAGATGTTGGGGAGTCATGTTGATGGGCACAGGTGACACTGGTGGGGATTGTCTGTGCCTCTTGGCCTTTTGTAAGCCTGGGAAGAATCTGCACACACTGTTCGTGATGCCATCACCTGGGTAACTGTCCAGTGGAATGCAAAATTCACAGTGACGTGATTTTGCCTTTTTTAAAGCATCTTAAAATTTTACAGATTCGTATTGCTTACATGGTTGTGGGGGAGTGACGGGAAGACACAATTTTGTGTGTGTGCGTGCACGTGCGCACGTACAGACTGCTGATACATCTCATGAAGGCCCTGCCAACTTAGGAAATAAGTAGCACGCAGAGTATAAATTATGCAGAAACGAAACACCTCGAGACGCCTCCCTTGAAATCTAGAGCGATCTATTTGCTATGGTCACCCGGTCAGGGCAGTGAACTGCGGTGGGGTTGAGGTGTGAGTCCCAAAGGGGAAGGAAGCCAGTCCCTCCCAGCCCAGGAAACCCAGTTGACCCTTCAGAGCACGGGCCCCAGAAAGTGCAAGCTCCCAAGACCATCCAGGCCCCGCAGACCCAGCTCTCTGTGCCCTGCATGGGGAGTTCAGGTGCAGGGGTGGAGTGCAGCTTCCTCTTTCTCTTGCTGCTCCCCACTGGGACCCACAGGCCTTGGAGAGCTCTGAGGAGGTGGGGGCAGCATGATCGGGAAGCCCGCCATGTGCCTCATCCCTGCAGCGGCTGACCCAAGCGTTCTGGCGACACCGGTCTGGAAGCTGGCCTTGACTCTATCTAATCCAACAGGCTTACACATCACGTGGCCAGGTCCAAAAATAACATGCACCAGGGGGACCTTGGGGACACCGGGCCCAGCTAGCGAGAGGCCCCGCAGGCCCGGGAGCCCGCTTTCCTGTTTGCCTTCCTGGCTATCGCCTCGTGGCGCTTGCCTGGCCTTTCTGCTTCCTCAGGGTACCGAGGTCCCAACCGCTGTCCCTGCTCAGCTGCGTCCTGCACGGGCTCTCCTCCAGGGGCCTCGTGTCCGTGGTCCCAGCATCCATGTCACGCAGGATTCACGGCCAGCATTCTCATGAGTAGGCAGAGGGAATTGTCACCAAGTGACTACCGTGCTTGGAGTCAGGAGCACTGGGACGCACGGCTCAGCTGCTTACTCCAGGAGCTATCTCATGCCATCAGGCTGGTGGCCAGTGTCAGCACCTGAAGCTCCTTTTTAATCCTATAAAACCCTAGTAGCTAGTCCCTAACTTAGAGACTGCAGGAGTCCAGGGAGCCCGTGGTCTGAACTTGGGCCCTGCTGTGTGAACTTGGCCCTATCCCTTCGCCTTAGGGAACCTCGTCCTCGTTCTTCAGAGAAGAACTACTCCCGAGGGGCAGCATTTTGGGAGGCGTGGGGAGAGGAGCGAGGTACGGACGTGCATAGAGTTCCCACCATGACCCCGTAAGAACTTTAGCTTCACTCAACAAGGATTGGGACCACAGGCTCAAATGTTTTCCGCACCAACGGCCGCGTAGCCGGACACACACCTGTCAGAGAACTTTGGGAGAGGAGATAGAGTAATTCGAATCAGGGTGCTGTCCCCCGGTTCGGGTACGCGCCGTTGCTGTGAACGCGCAGGAGCTTTCTGGGGTAACAACGGAGTAATAGCAGTACGAGGAGAAGTAACGGCAGCCGCAGTCATAGTAGTGGCAGTAACGTGGTACTCAGAGTCACAGTAATAGTTACTAGGGCAGTGCTGGGAGTACTGGTACCAGTAAGGATATTGATAGCCGTGGTGGTGGTAGTAACCGTTAGCTGTGATTACGCCCGGTGGCAGACAGTGCCGGTGGCTCCTGGACCCGCTCCTTCCCTAAGATCGCCGCTGCGGCCTCCTCGCAACGGGAGGGAAACTTGCCGAAGCCCATATTCAAGTGCAGGTTGTTTCTCTCCAGCCTGGCTGTGAAAGAGTACACTTGTATCGTCTACCTTGTTGCCCCTTCCCCCGGGTGCGTCCCCCTCCACGGCACGCACAGGGGAGTAGACACCCCGCAGGGCGAGCTCTCGGTGGACTGCGGGCCTCGGGTGGAGATGAGCAGGGCGGGGACTGTGGCAAGGGGCCATTCCCACCCTCCGCCGGTTTTCTCTTTCGGATGCCCAGCAGGCCCCTTGTGTGTGGACGCCTGGTAGTCAGAGCTCCTGATTTCATGGGGAGGCTGAGCGGTCGGAGGACTGGCATCAGGACTTGGTTTGGTTCTCGCAGCTTTGCTGGTGGCCGGGGAGGCCAGAGCTCGGGGAATTCGAGGGCCATTGAAAGCTGAGCTGTAATGCACATCGGTATGCAGTCTGTGTCCCGTCCAGGTGGACAGCCTTTCCCCAGCATCTCCATCATTTAGCTCCTCGTTCCTCAACAACCTCTAGTCCTCCTCCTGCGTGGTGGCGGCAGTGACCTCTCAGAGATCACTTTGGCAGTGCCACTAGGACTTCGGTCTCCAATCTTACCTGCTGCAGGAACAACCTCACGGTCAGAGCCCCTCTGAACAGCAGGCTCCAGGACAGACCGATGTGGTCGTGTTTGCTTAAACTTTTTTCCCCTGTAGAAATAGAATAGTCTAACACTTAGAGGATAAAGGAGAAATCAAGCATCACTCATAATCCCATCAGAGAAAAATCACTGTCATTACCCTGGAGAGTATTGTTGCTGTCGATGTGCTATGTGTGCACATTTGGAGCGTTTGTATCATTGTGACCATGTGGTATTTATACAGGTATACACCCTTTATTTTTCCACTTAGTGCTAGGCCGTGTGCANAAAAATCACTGTCATTACCCTGGAGAGTATTGTTGCTGTCGATGTGCTATGTGTGCACATTTTGGAGCGCTTGTATCATTGTGCCCATGTGGTATTTATACAGGTATACACCCTTTATTTTTCCACTTAGTGCTAGGCCGTGTGCAACTGTCTTTATCCAAAAATTATTTTTAAAAGTCTGTTGAACAATCTTTTTGAATAAAATAATTTCATCTTCAAGTAATTATTGGGTATTTTAAAGAGCTCCATTTTTTATATTAAAGGGAACAGTGTACTGTATATCTTTATACATGAATCTTTGTTGGAATCTGATTATTTCTTTAGTATAAATGCTAATGAGCAGAAGTATTTGTTAAACTACAGTCTTAAAATTCACTATATGGAATAAAATTGCTTTCCAGAAAACCGAGCCAGTTTCTGCTTCCACAAACACGATAGGAGACAACCAGTTTCATTGAGATAACTACCTTATTAGATCATATTATAGAAATTTCTTTGATAGTAAATATAATGATGTCTTACTGCTTTAACATCCTTATATAAAGGTATATACATACATATAGTATACAGTGTCTTGTATTTATATCTTTGTTAGAGCCATTTCTTTCCCCACCTTCCGGGAATTGTCTATTCTTTTCCTTCCCTCCCCAACTTTATTCCCATTTGACATGATTGTTGGTGTTTTCCTTGTTGATTTCTCATAGCTATTTATATATTGTGGCTTAACCCTCTGTTATATTTGTGGCAAAAGTGTTTTCATGTTAATCTCTTATCTTTTAATTATATGTGTACAGTGTTTGTATTGTGTTCAAGCTATATACACTCTTTCTTTGCTTTCACGTTTGGAAAAACATTCTTTCCCCATTTCTATCAGTTAACTCTTCACTCATACTTTTGTCACTTTTATGATTAGATATCTGACTCAAATCTTTAATCTATCTATAATTAATTGTTTTTGGTATTTAATAGGGGATGCTAACTTGTTTTTTCTTCATCAATAACAAATTTTAAAACAGGATTTGTTAAAAGGGGCTTCCTTTCTCCTTCAGTCTTGATACATCTCTTACTGGCTTTAACTTCACATGTCGCACACAGAGAACTCCATTTCAGGCATGTTTTACTTCATTGATTTGTCGATTCTTGTAAGAAGAACACTTTTATGATATTTATGTCTAATATTAATATTTGTGAGAGTGATCATCCTTTGCATTCTTCTTTTTTGAAAATTGTCTCTGAAATTAAGAAGGAAAAGTAATACCTTCTATTCCTTCTCTCTCAGGGCAAGATCTAGAACAGAATTCACACTGAGCAGCCAGACAGATAAGGATTCAATGTCTGACTTTTAGCTGTAGGCCCAGGCTGTTTTGTCTCCCTGAGATTCAGCTTAATCATCTGTGAAATGGGGTGAGATAGTGTCCATGTCAGATGGACGCCTTGTGCACATACATCACGCATGGGTATCGGGGCCTGGAATATGGAAGGTGCTCAGACAATGGTGCCTGTCATTCTCAGATTCCGATCACCCTCCCTGACCTCATCTGCTGGGGTGAAAAAGATGCCAGTTGTCTCCCTGGCACCCAGAGACCCTGGGTTTGAATTTTGCTGCTTTGACATTTCAAAGTGGCAGATCTCATGGCATCTGAAGAATTTCTAGGAGCCATCTGTTCTCAAGTCCTGTGCCACAAACAACCTATTGCTAGTTGTAGAAGACTGATGGGGTTTACAAAGCTACAGAGGCAGATCCAAGTCAGAGTGACATCCTTCTATGGTCAGGTTCAGTGAGGACCATAGGGATGATGAGTCCAGCTTTGGAGCTAGCCTGGCCAAGCTTGTAGACCAACCAGCTCTAGCACTCACTGCTCCGTGACCTTGGACCTGCTGCTTAACATTTCTAAGCGCCATTGTCCTCAGCTGTACAATGGGCATTATGGGAGCACCTTCCTTCTAGCATTCTTGTGAGAAGTCAACACGACTTTGAAGATAAAACACTCATCAGAATGCCTGGCACAGCAAATGCTCTTGACTATTGGAGGCTGACGATGTTGAGGTTATTATCAGGTATCAGTGTGTGTTTGCATGTACCAGTTAGCCAACCTCACCAGGAAAAACCAGGCAAACCAAAGGTGAAACAGCATGTCTGAGTGTGACTTTGGAAGCAGGTTTGAGCTGAGAATAGATTCAGGAAATGGTCCACTTGATCATTCAGTACAATGTGCTGATTGGGCAAGGTGAGGGCATGGTCTTACAAGGATCTTAGGGACTTGCAGACATGAACCCCCCCCACACACACACATACACGTGCATGCATGCACACATGCACACTTGCCCTTGCACTGGTCTTCCATGTGTATTGAAGTCTGAAATACCCACGGAAGGGCTCCCTACCAATGTCATCATGAGATACGTGACTTTTGTTGCTGCTGTTGTTGACTCTAGTGAAATCCATGCTCTGGAATTTCATGGACTCTGCCTGGGCCAGAGTTTCCTAAAAAGTATACTGCCTACTCAAGTCAGTGATGGTAAGAACTGCCTCACTTAGGGTTGATCCCAGTGCTAGCATTGTGGTGTCTTGTAGCTAAAAAGGGACTTCTCTTTATTTCTGTTTTATTATATCTGTCTGTCTGTCTGGTAAGTTTTTATTGAGCACCTCTTCTGCACCTAGCATGTGGAACCAAGTGTGAATTGGATATGATCCCAGTTCTGTAAATACCACCAGCCGTGAGAGCAGATGATGAACACCGAACTCTGTTTGCCTCCATTAATGTTCTCCAGGGTCTCCATCGAGATCTTAAGCAGGGCTGTAGCCGAAGGGAAGAAACAGTGCTCGATGCTGTCTCCAGTTCTACAAATAACACCTTTGTCAGTGTGTAAGAAACATTATCAGTTCTCACTAATATTTCCAGCTCTTCTTCCCCTCCTGGCCCCAAGGGTATTCCCACATACCTCTTGATGTTAGGCCTGGTCATGTAACTTGATGTGACCAATAAAACACGCAAAGCGACTTGTGCTGTTTCTGGGAGGAAGCATTTAAGAGCTGAGCGGGATCGCCTGCGCACCTGTCTCACGCGGCGGCAAACCAGGAAGCCACGTGTGGAGAAGGTCGTGGCAGAAGTGGCGGCCCTCCCAACAGCCCGAGTCCCAGAGTAGCTGGGCGATGTGCAGAGCCCCCACGATGCCTGCCCCTGCAGATTTCCATCAGCTATTTGGCGTGCGAGAACTAAACCTCTGAGGGTAGAGCCAGGGAGGTTTGCAGATGGCTGTTAGGGTCGCAGAGCTTCTCCTTTCGTGGCTGATGTAAAATGAGGTAAACTTGTCGTAAGTCGGTGGAGGAAGACTTCACCCAAGAGGGTCAAAATTCTTGAGCAGGAGTTTGAAGCAAGAGGGGAAGGTCCTTGCAAGCGGTTCGTCCAGTCCTGACAGCAGGCTCACAGGACAGGTAGTGTTTTCAGCGTTGCTGTTGTCATCATGCCCAGTGACGGAGAAGATGAAAACTGAGGCCTGGGGAGCTGACGAGCCAGCCTCCTGTCCAGGGAAGAACCTGGGCCCAAGTGCTGGGCATTTCTTTTCAAAGCTCCTTCACTTTCCTCCATATCCTCCCCCTTCATAGACAGTACCCCGAAAGGGTGACAGCTGGTCCCTAGTCTTTGAGGTGGACGCTCTGGGCAGGATTCTGTAAATCCCGGGTCTTGACGATGAAGGATACTTACTGCATGTAACGTAGCAAACCCCACAGGTACGTGGGCGCGCGTCCATTGGGGGGTGCTGCATTTTGGGGCGGCTTTCTGGCACTTCTTAGAATGAGATACACAGTCTGGTACTTTCGGCTCCCCCGCTGGGCTGACCTCTATATTCCTGAGAGCAAACATCCCGTGGCCGTGTGGTGAGATGAAGGGAGACGCGGGAAGGAGAACCAGAAGTGTGGCCCGCACCAAAATTCAATTTTTTACTAAAAGTAAAATGTCAAATTTTTACATTTTTAGAAAATGTAAACCCCATTTGGTTTCTGTTTTCACTGGAAGAAGTAAAACAAACTGACACAGGAGTTCAGACGTTAAGAAGGGAATCTCATCGTCTGTCCCCAAGCTGTAAGTCCACTTAGCCACCTTCTGGCTGGTCACCTGCCGAGTGGATCTTGGGGCCTTTCCTCCGTGGATTGTAATTTCAAGGATCATTGCAGGCAGAGAGGTCTCGCAAGACTAGCTTTCGGTGGGGGTGGGGGGGAGGCGGCTGTGCGGTCCCAGGTGAGTGGGAGGGGGCGCGGGAAGCCGTGTGTCTCTGTCCTTTCCTGTCCCCCTTCCTGGCGTGGTACATGTAATTTTTCAGGGGGGTTTCTCGCGAGGCCTGGTTAGGGCACTGGGTTTAGCAGTTATTGTTCCAATGGCAAAGGAGCAGGCAGAATGCTGTTCCCTAAGGGAGGACCCCGCTGGATAAGAAAATTCATTTCTCCACATCCTCGTGAGCAGAGTTAATCACTGGGAGGTCGCTCAGAGGTCGCGGGAGCTGCAGGCCCATGTTGAAATAAAGGTGACAGCGAGTGAGGAATGGATCACTTTTACTTCTTCCTCTAGCCGATCTTGTTCCGTTTCTGGAATTCTCAACCTCTGGACAAAAGATCAGGTTATGAGCCTCTGAACTGATGTCCAACTGTTTCCCCATTTTCTACACGCCCCCTCCCCCTGCACACACACGATTCAGAGAGAGCAAGTGAAGTGCAGGCGAAGATTTCAGTGCTTGTGGAGGGACCATATTACCCTTATTACTGGGGTTCTGAGCAGCAAACTTCAATAGAGGATTTTTAGAGTCCATACGCTGGCCATTCATTTTGGTTTCATTTTTACATAAAGGAGAGAAGCAGTAGGGTAGCCGCAGACCCCTTCTGATTGGTCCTCCCCATGGAAAATGATGTTTAGAGACACAGAAACCAGATGCGTCTTAGGCTGTCGCTCTACCCCCTTTTGAAAATACAAGCTTCTGTTTTCTTGATGAAAATGATAGCCCTCGTGCAGCAGATAATTTCTTGGCCAATGCTCTTGGTCCATGGCTGCAGTCTAACTTTTATACAAAGAAGCCAGTGAAGGNGGAAAAGAAAGACAGTAAGACACTAAGTTATCCCAAAGGGCATTCCTGTATTAGTCATATTATAAAAATTATATGTACCACAGAATATCTATTTTTAGAGGCCAGGAGGTTATGTGAAGCAGTTCAGATGTCGGCAAAGACCCAAAGGCCAGCTCCCAGCGATGATATTGGATATTTGGATATTTGTTTTCTTTATTTTAACTGTCCAGAGCTGGTACTGACCACAGGGATCTGGTGGCCACTTGGGGATGGCAAGACAAGATCCATGTGCTTCTTCAAAGACATCTGAGGCCCTGAGTGATTCCTTTGTGTTATTTTTGTCCATCTCTGAGGTCCGGTGCCACATGCGCATGCGCGCACACACACTGAGGAGCAGTTCACCCTGCACATTGCCTGCTAGCCTGCCCAACGGAGGCCCGTGAAGGAGACGGCGTCCCTAACCCTCCTTCCACTACAATTCAGCCTTTTATCAAAAGCTCGTAAGACCGCGAGGAGAAGACCTCCCCATTTCTCCTGCTGATCTGATTAGGACACCTTATTTTACCTGTTTCTCACTTCTTACGTCTTGCCTGTGTTTATCGGCCAGCTCATTTGCAGCTGCTTTGCAGAGCGGAGTACACTCGATTTGGCTCCTGAGCAGTTGAAAATCTATCGGATTTAGTGATTCGCGCTGAGATAAACTGCACCCGAAATGCGCGGCCTTCCTACCCGCCGCACGTTGGTTTTGCTCTTCTTTTTTTTTTTTTTTCCAGCAAAACTCTGATCCAAGTAGCTTCTCGAGGCTCAGCTCTCTTACTTGCCCCAAAGATGAGTCTCACGGTGGCTCGATGCTGCTGCTGTGAAATGACACTGCGGAGCATGGCAGGGAGGCTTCCGCGTGTCCACGACCCTCCTGCCCTCTCACCAGCCAGAGTCAGGGTCTGTTTCTACCCCACATTCCATCCAGGTAATGGGAGAACTGTGGGACGGGAGAAGGAGGCTAGGGGCCCCACGGTGCTTCTCTGGGCTGCTGGCGTCCGCTTGCCAGATTTAGCAAAATAAAATCACAGGGCACCCAGTCCAGTTGAATTGCAGATGAAGGATAAATCTCTATTTTAGGATAAGCAGGTCCCACCCTCCCATTCGGTATTGGAACCTACATATACTGACAATTTTTCGTTGTTTATCTGGATTTCAGTGTCTTTTACCTGTCTTTTACCTGGCCTTCCCCTGTGGGGACGCTTTCCTTCGAGGCAGTTGCACGGATCTAGAACATACAGGCCCCCGTTCAGGGCACACGGCAGACGCCTCCTAGATCCCATGCGCGCCAGTGTTCTTTTCCTTGAGAGGGCCTGAGGGTTCCCTGGCTTAGGAAATCCTTCCAGGATCCTTTTTGGAGGATGGAAAGCAGCAGATGGGGCCTGTTTCAACTGCAGTCCACTGCCTTCCTTGTTTTTTGTTTTGTTTGTTTTGTTTTTTTGCAGTTGGGGAGACCTGACTATTCTGCTAAATGCTCAGATTAAGGCATAATTTGAATAGCTCCACGGCGAGAGAATGAAGGTGTATCACGCTGGTACCACTTTTCACTGAAAGTTCATGCTCCAAGTACACGCCTCGTCTTTAGAGCTGCCCTCCAAACACTGAGTGACTTGTAGGAAAATAGGCCTTAAGGACCTGTGACCTTACCCAGAGGCTCCCGACTAACTCTCAATGGGACAAGTCTCGGCAAACCTCCTGGCTTCTCTTTTGCTGGGCCTGTCCACACTAAGTGCCAGCTCCTCAGTAGACAGCATTTCGCTGCTTGTGTCCTTCTGGTCACCGGGAAATGGCTCAAGGTCCCCGATAGCCCTTTCTTCCTTCCCTCTTACTTCCTGGGCACTTCACTGTCTTTGAGATACTAATTATGCAAAGAGGTGGCCATAACTAACTTTGAAAGGAGACACTAAACCACCCTTAATCATTAATTTCTTACTTTTATTATTTAGTTAATTTTACTGTAACAGGATATTAGAGAACATTTACAAAATTCAGAAAAAGATGGAAGTAATAACCCGTCCTACTCTTAACTGGAAAAATCTTTATTAACCTTTTACTCTTTCCCTTTATATCTGTTTTTTGAGGCCCATGTAAATATGCACATCCATCCATGTTTGTGTAAGTGCCTGGAAACACACTTTGTAGAATTAATAATGTCTTTAAATACTTCATCTTGATTTTTCACTTGACTTTGCGTACTCTGTATGTATTTTCCAAGGGCATTTCAGTGTTCTCTGAGAAAGTGGGGTTTAAGTGTTTCCAGTATTCACATCTGTTTTCTTTAATGCCTGCCAGGGAGCCCTGAATTTTGAGTAGGCCCTTTAGGGCCCTGATGTGATGGTCCAGCTAAATGGAAAAGGCTTTGAATGGCTAGAGATGAGTGTCCACCCCCTGGCCCATTTAAAACGCTTCCCGGGAGCTCAGAAAACCAGCCAGACATTCATGTCACTTCCCCATATGAGAAGTGGGGATGTGCCCCTGTCCTTCTCAAGCTAGATGAAAGGTAGACGTAAACAGGGTCCCACTCGAGGGCCTGAATAATGTTCTAGCTCTTCAAGAGACGTATTCTCTCCTGACACTGGGTGGACACTGTATGCCTCAACCCTCATTTGAAATTAAGTCAAAGTAGCACTTACTGAGTGCTTAGTATCCATGCGGCTCTCTATGCATTCAGCCAAGATTTATTAAATGTAGATCCCTGCCAGGCATTATACTACGTACTTACACATATGATTCCATTTAACATTTGCAAAAACAGCCTGTGAGGTTATATTATGCTACTGTTAATGCTCTTTTTCTAAAAAAAAAAAAANTTCTCTCCCCTTCCTTCCTTCCTTCCTTCCTTCCTTCCTTCCTTCCTTCCTTCCTTCCTTCTGTACACAAGGAAACAGGCTCAGGTTAGCTAAGTAGCCTTCCCAAATTAAAAATCAGGGTCAAATGCTTAAGGACATTATTTGTTCTATAAAGAGGGTTTTTAGGCATTACCACAAATATGAACAAACATGTATTTATGTAAGCCTCAAAACACAGATACAAAGCAAAGGTCCAAAATACTAACAAGGGTCTTTCTAGTTGCCAGGAGTATGGCTGATCATTTTCATCTGTATGTTTCTCTTCATGCTTCTGTTTCTGCACCTAGCTGGGGAAGGGTGGAGGGAAGGCTCTAACTCAGGTCCATTGGAATCCGTAGAAAAACCTCCTTCCCGCTTTTTGGCCCAGGGGAAAGTATCACTGATTCACAAGGGCCCAGATGGAGTTTGAAGTCTCTCACTCTGGAAGTAGGAGTTCTAGTCAGTTCTCTCCCACTTCCTAGCCTCCCTCTGGGTGCCACTGATGTACAGTTGAGTCCATAGGAGGTTTTTTTCTCAGTTGGAAAAAGAGCTTGGGTTGACTTACTAAGACAATAGGTAGGATCGAAAATAGAAACTCCTGACGGCTTCATTTCTTCTTATTGGCACCAACTTCTGTTCGGTGGATCTGGAAGACACCTTATAAATACACAAACGTAGGGGAATCCTGCACTGGGTCACATCAACCGTCTAGAGGGGACTGAAGGGAAGGCATGTTCTTGAAGGCTACCAGCTCCGTGAAATCTGGGCATTTCTGAGAATCCCTGAGTAGTTAGCGATTATAAACGAGGACACTAGACAGCCCAATTCATTTTCAGAATTTGGGATCATTCTGTCAGAAATGCATATAAGCGTATGTCTTCAGTAAGAGCACTCATAGTAGGAAGCCCTCCCCCGGCTTCGCCGTTGCCTCTTTTCTCCCTTCGAATTGCTATCGCAAAGCCTGGAGTCAAACTGTGTTTTATTAAGAGAATGGGTTATTTGAGATACGGTTGTGACATTAACCAGGGCCGAGCCCAGCTGAAGCTCTGCCAAGATGCTTCGTGCTGAATCTGGATTTTAGTACAGAGAGAGCCCTGCCTTGCTCCGTTTTGCTTGGCTTGGATGGTTTTGCTCAGTTCCTACCCAAGTGGCAGGGCCTTTGCCAAGAGCAGGATGATTTCCCGGCCACTGGGACAGTGTCTCTTGATAGTGTGGGTGGTTCACAGAAGCTAGATGCAACCAACCGCATGAGCTTGGCTTTCCTCGCCATAGACAGGATTCCAGAAAATCAGCCCTTTGCTCCTAGGACAGCTATGAGAAGAAGCAAAGGGCCTCTGGCACCTTGGAAGTGGACCGGGCCAAGCAACTCAAGGGGGCAGAGAAAAACTCTTGGAATATGAGACCCCCGACAACTTGAACTGAATCCTCACATTTGCTTTTTGAAACCGTTGCCTCTTTTTCCTGTTGGTCTTGAACCAACATGTTGCTGGCGCCATCTTACTAAGAGAGCTTTCTGAGGGGCTCCCTCTACTCGCCTGATAATAGGCTCCTCTTCAAACTGCTCTGACAGTTTTTACAGATGCTCCCCCAGCAATTGGCTCTGAGAAGTGGCCTTGACGATTGTGAGGTGAATTGCTGGGACCCACATCAGGGTGGAAGCGCCCCAGACCTCTTGTCTCCTGAGGTCACCGAATGCTGGCATCAGAAAGGGGATTTGGTGGGCCTTCAGTCTCCTGTCTCTTCCCTAGTGGAACGTTATCCTCTGGGCCTGTAGGAAAGGAAATATTTTCAAGATCTTCCAGCATGAGATGCCATAAAGCTGAATGACTTCTTTTGTTTGAGGCGTTGATTTCTCTCTTCTTGAGGCTATTTAGATTCCACTGAAGCAAGGTAAGAAGGCCAGCTGAGAGCTATATTTGGAGACAATGAAGCAGATGAAACCCTATATCACAGAAACCAGACAGGGCTCTGACATTTTGTGGGCAATTGTATTTTGGGGGGGAGCTGTGAGGGACCAAGACCAAACCGAATCTCTCTAGCACAGATCCAAAAATATGGTCTGTCCCTGGAAACAGGCAAGTTCACTCAACCACAAATGACACGCAGCCATTTCCCACTGAATGGAGCCAGGTTCCCCTACAGCACTGGTGTGCTGGAGTTGGCTCGTACTGGCTCGCAGGGCCTATTGTTAAAATTTTAAGTTGTTAAATTTTCAGAAATTTACTGAGTCAGTTATACCCAGTCATTATTAAAAATAAAATCACATAACTTAAATAAATTCCGTTCCTAAAAATGTACTAAGTGGTCAGAAATCCTCACATTATCTCTGCCCTTGTTACGATGGGCACCTACCAGCTATACGGTGGGGAATGTCTGCGCATCCTTTCCCTGCTCCACGTCATGGGAGCTCAGAGTTGACCGTAGTGGGAGTAGTCACATCGTAGAAATGAGCCAATGCCACAAATCAAACCCTTCCTCGTGGGTTTTGTTTGTTGGCTTGGGAGAGCCCGTTGTAGAGCATGTCCCAGCACAGCAGTACTTCACAGGACCCATCTTCCAGCACTGAAAACCAGGAGCAAGGCCTCCTGCGTGAGGAAGGTCAGAACCTGCAGTTACGGTGAGCTTGTTTCCATCTGAGACGAAGAAGACAGGACGAGTCTTGGCGATGGGACGAATGGTGTGAACTCTCACACTGTCTCGTTTCATTTTTACTAATGAATTGAGAGCTTCTCATGCTGTGTAGCTACTGTCACCCAGAAGTTTGGCATTATAAGGCAAGGAAGCTGATCTCACATGCCTCTGAGGGTCGTCTTTCCACGTTTCTAGGGACTTTGACTTTACAGGGCATGAATGTTTGTAGCGCTGTCCTTTGTCCCATCTCATTTCCTCCTCCTCCTTCTTCTTCTTCTTCTTCTTCTTCTTTTTTTTTCCCCCCAATCTCATTTCCTTCTTGGAGAGTCTTTATGCTCACCGTGAAACCTGCAGGTGTTGCTAGAAAAGACATCTACTTCGGAATATAATGGTTTGGGGCCAAATGTGTTATACTTCTCTGTACCATCATTTGTAGATATAATCATTGTATGAAAAGGAAAAAGAAGGCAAATCTTAGCAGGTTTAAACAATGAGGCATCCCTTTGGTTTCTGTGAAGGGAGCACAAATACACATCTCATCAAAGGAAGGAAAAGCGGCAGCCCACATTGAATGCTTCAGTTTGTCAACTCGGAAGGGATTTGAAAAGTTTACTTTGATTTATTCCTTTTCTTGTCTCTCTCCGAATAATTTCGTCAAGCTTCTCTTGCTTGCCTTTCTAAATTGATCAAGTTGCTGTCAATATTTGGAGGAAAGAAAGAAAGAAAAAAAAAAGATCCGACATAGTACATCTTTGTGTGATCCTCCGAGACCACTCCGTCCCCTCCGAGCGCATGGCCCGGACAGAGCCACGCTGTGATTTCTGTTGTCTTGCTAAGTCAGAATGGGATTCACTGTTCTCAAGGTCTCTGGACTATCACTTTACCCAAAACATCCATCCCGGGTACTGCGGGAGGCAGAGAAGCTCTGCATAGCTATTTATTTTAAGTGCCTGATTAAAATTTCATGAAAACAGGAAGTCAGGGGAAAAGAATAGATTGCAAGAGCGATGAAATCCGGGGCTTTGTAATTTTTAGCTCACAGGGAAAAAAAAAGCGTTAAATCGTAAGGAAGGTATATTTTCAGAATCGTGCTGTGGCCACTAATGGCATATTTTGTCACTGGCTGGGGAGCTGGTGAACTAAGAATGGGTCCAATTTTTTAAATCTTATTACACAGTTTTGCTCTCATTTAGAAATTGTCACCTTAAAGTAACCTAATGGTGCTCTACTTAAGGCGAACCTCTTGCAGCTCGCGCTGTGTGCATGTCGGCCTCATTGTCTTCCGTCTAAGCAGATAGAAATGTTGTCCTGACACAGTTAAACGGCACAGAATCCATCCACCCCGTAAGATGATGTTGCCTAAGAACTTAATCTTATCTAATTCCCATATCCAATGGGATAAAGAATTTTGGGGAAAGAAAGTAATGACATATATATTTGTTTTTTAATTTTTTTTTTTTTTTTTTTTTTTTTTTGGNTTTCTATATTTGGTCTGTATTTCTCCCAGGGAGTATCTGCTGACATTTAGCTGTCGAGGAAATCAGCATTCAAAGGCAAAAAACAAAACAAAACAAAACTCATCAGACTAAAATTTGTGATGCAACCGAGTGAAATTATAGGGAAACAAATAGCAAATACAATGTTACCTATTCTACCGCCATTCCTGGAAATCCCAGAATCCTAGATGAACGTTGGCTTGCCCACTTTAACCTTTGGGAGCTCAAGCTGAGCTCTCGTTTGGCTGACCAGACAGGAATAATTGCAACAGGCTAATGGCTAGATCACTTTCATTTGCTCGTCTCGAATAAATCCCCATCTGAAAAACCGGCCTCCAAGTCGGGTCGCAGAGGAAGGCGTAATCCTTATGAGAGATGGGTCAGCGTGGAGCAGGAAATCGAGCAAGAAGGTATTGCATGGCCCCCAGCTAATGCAGCAAATTAACTCCCCTGCAGAAGGCGTAAGTCGTTTAGATCTCTTGCCAGGCTTCCGGTTCTCCCATTGAAACTGACCTGAACAGGGATCAGAAGGTTTATCGAGTAGGAAAGCCATCTGGGGATGCTGATGGGCACAGCTGGATGCCAGGGCATCCCTTCAAAAGCTCCCCAAATCCCCGAGGGCCTGAGTAGGCTTGAGCATATCTGGGAGAATCCAAGGCTCTCTGGGATAGGTGTGTGTGTATTTATACGAGATGGCTTAAGGCCATTGCATGTGGATAATCACAGGATCATCACAACCGTATTATTCCAGGATAGAGGAAGAAAAGAAGTAAACCGCAGTAAACTTTTCAAGTCCCCCAAGTTGAAAATCCAGTCATTTAATTGAGGCTGCCTGTTATTGGCCTAATACGTTCATTTCCGTGGGACTGAGTTAGTCCGTAGGCTTTGCTGGGTGGCGATACCCATCATTCAAGGGCTTTATCGCTTGAACAGTGTGTGACATCGGATGAGTCTTTTAACCTCCCCGTGCCTCAGTTTCCCCTAATGTACAGCGGGGTTTGTAAGACTTGTTGAACTCCCTGCTTCCCCCTTCTGTGACCGCTGTCTCAAGTATTGCTTTGCTTACCTTCTTTGCTTACTCTCTGTGAACTCTGTAAACCACGTTCTCCGGGCTGCAGGTATCTCTTGTTTCCCAATCCACTGTGATCACTCAGCAGCATGTCTGGCCACAGGGGGCTCCCGGAAGTAAATATATGTAGAATAATGAATTGCTTAAGCATTGTGTTTAATGTTTAACATTAATATTGTGCAAATAGAAACAATCAAGGTATGTCAGAGTTCTTGTAGGACTTTTAGAGATTCTGCACAACCTCGTATCCTATGCTGGAGTTTGGTCTACTTGCCTCCCCTCCCATACCCCAGGAGAAGAAATCACCCTGTCCATCATAGGGGAGCAGCTGCAGAAGCATTTTCTCTCTTTAGCTACAGTGGAGAATTCCTGTTAAAATGACCATGGCTGGAAGATCAACTGCTAGCTGAATTGAATAGATGCTAGTTTGATTTTGCCACTTAGAAAGCCCTGTGCTCTCATTTCATGATAATATCTACTATCAAACAGTATTGACCAGTGCATCAGGAAAAGCACAAGAAGAAAACAACTAGATGCCAGGAGAGAAATCTCCCGGGACTGGCATTTTTATGATGGCGCCAATGCTATAATCATTCAAAAACCCTCAAAATTCTGTTTCCACCATTCTGCATTTCTCTGTGCTGGGTAAGATTCTGAAGCAGAAGACTTCGGTCTTCCTTTTGGAATTTGGAAACCTAAACATGGTGCTCCCAGGGAAACATGCTACTCTGAGCCCTCCAGTTGCGTGGTATTTATGAAGCAACGTTCTCCAAGGAGCTCCAAGCATTTGGTGTCTTTTTTTTTTTTAAAGGATTTTTTAAAAAAGATTTTATTTGACAGAGAGAGGGAGATCACACGTAAGCAGAGAGTCAGGCAGAGAGATAGGGGAAGCAGGCTCCCTGCTGAGCAGAGAGCCCGATGCGGGCCTCGATCCCAGGACCCTGAGATCATGACCTGAGCTGAAGGCAGAGGCTTTAACCCACTGAGCCACCCAGGCACCCAGCATTTGGTGTCTTAATCAAGTTGAGCCTTACAACATTTGGTGATATTAAATGACTTTTGCCCAAAGCCCCAGTAAGCAAGCCATTGTTGGATTGATCCCAATGCAAGAAGCCTCTTTGATTTAATCACGGGCATTGTGAGGCTCCCAGAGCATTTTGCTGAGACTTGGCTGACACCGGTCATTCTGCTTTGCCTTCAGATACGTGTGCCATGCATGAATTTGACGCTCTGGCTAGACTTTCACCTCCCAAGGGGCAGGGCAGAGTCTAGACAGCTGGGATGTGCCCGTTCTGTACCAGACACAGGGCTAGCGGTGTGTGTCTATGGAGCCCTGTAAGTTGCGCAGGTATTTTGGGGTGGCTTGTCCTTCCATGTGCACATGAAGCTCGGGGGTTGAGAATAAATACCACTCCTCCAGTTCTGAGGAGGAGGGGCAGGCCCTGCCTGCAAGCTTGTGGCTTTTCCATGCAATGCAGTCATTGAGGCGCGGGCTTGCTGACACAGGAAGACTCATGAAAACACAGAAATGTGACTTCTACCCCCAGAGAAGCTGAGAATGGGTTTGAAGAGGTCAGTTGACCCTGGGACAGTGGAAGGTCCATGGTGTTAGGGCTGAAACCACCTCAATTTCAATCAAGGCTCTACCTCTAAGTGGTTGTGTGTCCTTGAGCAAGCTACTAAGCCTTTCGGAGTCTCATATGCCCGGGACACTGTCTCTGGGCCCTTATGCATCTCAGATCCTCTGCACCCTGACCCAGCATACATCTCTCTTCACACAGACTTAATTTCCCAGTGGGCATCATTTTCCAAGGTGGTTTCTCCCACTAGGAGGTGAGCTCTTCGGAGCTCGTGACTCTGTTTTATTTACCCATCTCTCCCTGGAGCCCAGCATCGTTCATGGAAAATGAAGATGATGCTACTACTACTTATCACATAGCACTGTAAGATGGGGATATATTTATTAAAGTGCTTAACAGAGTGCCTTTTTCACATAGAAAGCATAAGAAAAATATCGGCTCTTGTAATAATTTATTCAGTTACTGTCTGAAATTTGTGTTCCTACCGAAATCAACAGTATTATCCCCATTTTATGACGAGGCAACTGAGTCTTGGAGACATGAGCACGGGGGAGGCTCTTGTAAGGAAAGTCAGTGCCGTCAGGCGCTCAGGCTGTGCTCGTGTTGGTGAGTGTTTGCAGAAGGTAGAAGGTCTGCTTTCTTTCCAAGGAGAAGGCGGAGGCTCTTGTTCAGAGTAGTTGGGAAACAGCTCTGTTTGGAAGCCTTGAGGCCTAGGATTCCGGAGTCCACAACAGGAAGGACCTGGAGATCCTGTAGGAAGTGTGTCCCGAGGATTAATGGTGGGTCTGAATGCTGAGCGAGGACTTTTCCCTTTTCCTCATCTGCATCGGGGAGATCTTTACTTTTCCTTTTTAAAGATCAATGTGCTATATATCTTTGTTCTGAAGGTACATCTATTAAACCAACAGTGGTTGTGCTCACAGACAATTTCCCACCATGTAATTAACCCCCTCGGGGTCCCGTTAAGATCCGATGATATTTTGTGATTTTATTAACTACAAGTAAATAGGGACGGTACCTACTGTGGAGCCTGGGGTTAGAACTCCCAGTCTCTGGGGCACAAGGGGTTCACTTGAACACTCTGTGCTCCTTGTTCCCCCCGAACGACATCTAAGCATTTTCTAGGAGCTCTCACTTTAAATTCACGATTTACTGAATTTTTCCTAGAGGAAAGTACCATGTTTTCGTTGGGAGAGAGTTCTCTGGAGCCAGGCTCTAGCGTTACTCACTGAACGATTTGGATAACTTACTTGAGTTATCCTTAGCTTCGTCATCTACAAGATGATGGTGATGACAACACTGACTTCCAGGGATTCTGTAGGGGTGAAATAAGTTACGCAGGTGAAGTGCTTAGTTGCGCCCAAGGCCCATGGCTAATGCTCTTCCAATGCCAAGTACGGTTAATCGGTAGCAGGAACAACTTTGGGGGGTGCCCTGGGTGTACTGCCCTTGCTCTCCTGTCCTGAAGCAGGCCGGAGCCAGGGAGGTGAGCGTGGCCCAAGACCACCCAAGTGTCAGAGTTGGGACTTAAACCAGGTCTGATCAGCTCCAAAGCCAGTGTTCTTTTGTATTCTGTGAGCTTCAAGAACAATGCTTCTCTCTCAAATTGGTCACTGTCTGGGAGGCACTGGTTAGACAGTAAATAAGAGAAGGCATTTCCATGTACTTACTGGGCTTTCAGAATCCATGGGCAAGAGTTAGAGTTCTGGAGGGAGAGGATGGGGTGGGAGAAGGCCCTAGGCATGCCCTGGGCCAGCTGCCGGGGGTGGGAAGGACGCCGATGTGGACTTGGGGTGAGAAATGCACGTGGCCAGAACACGGGGGAAGGATACGGAAGGGTCTCTTAAGCACAGTGAGAATTTTAGTTCCCCTTCTCCGAAGGACTGAAGATCATTGAAGTACTTCAGTCATGCGGGCCACTTGATCCAGATTACATTATAAGATCATTCTGATGGCGGGATGGAGATGGAATTGGAAGGCCTGAGCGGTCTCCAAGAGGGGAAGTCAGAACAGGAGGAAGGGGGTGGGTTCCGGAAGAGTGTTCCCGTCCGCATCCAGCACCCAGATGATACCACAGAGCCCTGGCTCTTTACAGTATGTGTGCGATCCTTTTGGCTCAAAAACACCCTTGGGGTGTTTTTTTGATGCAGCTGTGTCTCCCGAGAGGCCTCCAGTATCACCTCCCGCCCCAGACCCATCTCTAGGGATAGAGAACTTGACCCATAGGAGACTGTGCATTGGAGAGGCCCACTCTTGGGCCGGGGTGGCGGGGGAGGGCACATGGCCAGGCTAGGGGGGCCGAGTCAAGGTGGGGGAGTGGTCACACAGACCCCAGGCTCTGGTTTCTTTTTCCACCTGGTGACAGGTCACGCGACACGTCTGCCTACCTGCGCTGGGAACCCAGAGCCTCCGGAGGAGTGCGGTGTCACACCGGCATGTGGGTGAGCACAGGAAGTGCAAACTAGCACAGTTAGCAGTGCAAACCACAGGCAGGAAACTTGGATATATGAGGGCCGCACCGCCGGGCTTGGCCTGCTGCCAGGCTCCCCTGGTTACAGGCCCTCCTGGTCCCCAGGGGCAGGGGATAGTTAGTGATGGTAAGCGAGAAGGAACTGGGCTTTCTGTGGCAGTCCAGAGACAGGAAGGTTGAGACAGGGTAGCCAAGGCATGGGGCCCCAGAGACGACAACTTTCTGCGGTGCCAGAGAAAGCAGCTGTCACACGTGGACTTGAGGGTGGGAACAGTTCTCCTTGGAAACTTTGAGGGGAGACCCCCTGTAACATCCAGTTTAGCCCACGCAGGTCGCAGACCCCAGCTCCTCTCTTTCGTGGGCAGAGCTCCTAACAGCCTGCCCAGTCTGTCTGCAGAGATTTGGCACCCCATCTCCTGGTGGTTCCTCTGTCCTTGGATGTCCCTGTTGAAGTCACGTTGTTGTTTCTAGGTTTCATGGGTTCTGGGTAACAGTTCTAGGTATGCTAGTCAGTGCTGTGTGGCATTGGGCCAGCCACTGAACATCTCTGATCCTCTGTAGTTTTAGTGCCTGTGAAGGGAATGATCCTAGTGGCCCTGTCACAAGGACGTTATGAGGACCAGCGAAGATAGTAAGCATGAAGAATTTTGGGAAGTGGACTATGTCTGTGTTATTAGTCTGAGGGATAGTAGCAGCCATAAGTTAATATCAGTAGACCCTTATTGAGCATCTACTATGTACTAGGTGCTGAGGATGCCGAGATGTATGACACATAGGTCTTCTATGAACTTACAAACTTTGTGTATATAATAAAGTTGATAATACAGGTTAAGACTTAGAAAGCACCTGCCATGTGCCAGGCACTGTTCTCAGTATTTCATGTATATTAACTCATTTGATCCTCACAATAACCTTACTATGTAAGATACTATTATCACCATTTCACAGATCAGGCAACTGAGGCATAGAAAGATCTGGTAACTTTCTCAAAGTCGGGAGGCTGGTGGGAGTTGGTGCCAGCATCAAATTCAGGCCAGTTGGCTGTAGAACCAATATTCCTAACCACTACTGCACGTGGTTTCTTGAGCAAGGGGCCCCGCTGGTGGTTTTCAGGACTCCCCATGATAGTGACACAAGATATGTCTGAGTTCAAAGCTCGGGTTATGAACCACTTCCCCGTGCAGCCTTGGGAGCTCACCAGTCAGAGAGAAAGATGACTTCTTGGAGAGGTGAAGTCACTGACACGATGACACAGCCAGTGTGAGGCATCTTTCCTGCTGACTCGAACAGTCTTGTTGACAAGTTATTGAAGCGACCGTCAAGTCAGAACCCAGAGACAGTCCTGGAGAAAGAGAGGGCTGACACCAAGGCAGCTGGCTACTGCAAACGTGTAGCGTATCGGGAAGGGAGCCGGGAGAGCATGTACACCCAAAACGCTCTCATCTGCCTGGCACCAGCCCCCCGCCGTACCCCCCGTTGGCCAGATCCAGCCAGCATCCCGCCAACGGATGGAGGCCGCACAGGACAGCCTGCCAGGGTCTAGAACTGGGTAGAGAAGACTGGAGATCTGCTCTGCAGGAATAGACAGGAGATATCCAGGGGAATGCTAAAACTGAGTTTCAAACCCAGACTTTTCTGCCACTCGAGCCTGAATTTTCGGTCATTCTGCCGGAAGGATATGGCAGTCCCGGTACCATGCAGGGACCTGCTTGGGAAAATCAAAGCTCTGGGTAGCAGGCGGATAGGGTCTTCAATTCTCAGCTGACAAGAAATTCAGGAAGCCCTCCTTTGAAATTTTATGTACATGGTGTATTGGTGCCCATGCTGGGTAAACTTTCTATTATTTTTAGGCAAGCCGAGCTCATCCTTACAAGGCTGGTATTCATGAGATCACACTGCAAACCACTCCCTCACAAAAAGGAAAAAAAAAGGACAGAAAAGAAAGTTGAATAGCAATCCATTTTAAAAAGACTTCGGTTACACATTTGAATGATAGGTAATGGGAAGTCTGACAAGTTGCGTGTTCGAGGTCCCTTCCGAGCGACACCACCATGAATAGACAATGAGGACACATTTGCTTTTCTCCAACAAGCCGGAAGAGCTGATTTCCCTGTGCAGTGAAAAGTCCTGTGAATTGGGCCAGAAAGCGCAACTGTGATTTATCTAAAAACAACTGTTAAACATCTCAGAAATTAAACTTACTGAAATGCACGGGAAGGCAGGTAGAATAGACGCCGAGAACAGAGATCAGATGTCCCACTTCTGTGGCGAGGGGCGGGCGGGGGAAGGTGTTGTATTTATTGATTCCATTCTTTCCTTTGATGAGGCTCTATTGTGCCTTCCCTTGCCTGGGAGCTAGGCAGTGGTGAGCAAGCCTGGGATTTGAGCACGTAGGATATTTTGCATGAGCCGCACGCAGCCCACCGCGTGGAGGGAAGAGCTGGCACCGTGTGAGGAAAGCAGGGTTAGGAACTGGGCTATGCTGAGGGCGCCCTGCACACTGGGTCCTCAGCTGAGCACTTTGCTTCATTTATTTCATTCGATCGTCACAGCAAGTTCATGAAGCAGGTGTATTCTCGTCCCCATTTCACAGGGGAAGAAAGTGAGGCGCAGGGAAGTTCATTAACTTACCCTGGATCCCACAACTGGTGAAAGGTGGGACCAGGAATGCTACTCTAGAAGGCTGGATTTCAGAGCCTTCTGGATATAATCACTTGACTTGATCGCCTCCTGTGTATTTGTCCTTTCCTGCAAAGCGACGTCCGAAAAACTCAGTAAAATTGAGCTGTGGCTGTATTCCAGGGAAGGCATAGGGAGCTTCCCCGTATATTACCCACGTCCTCCTGACAGGTCTGGGAGCTGACTGTCTTTCAGTGTTCTCACGCTCCGACTAAAACCCCAGCTCCGCCTTCCGCACGCTCCCTCTGGGCTGCTGCCGAGCTGAACGGTCAGAATTCCCGTGTGGGTACCTGGAGCCCAGCTCTGGGGCTGAAGCCGTGGGGCCTGGTGCCTTCTCTGCCCTGGTGTGGTTGGCTCTGAGCATGCAAGCTTGCACACGCGTATGCATGCACGCATACAGGTGCCCTTATGCACATCAGGGAGAGGGAAAGTCCCCTCCTCTGGGCCACAGTCAGCACCTTCGTGCTGGACATCAGCCTCCCCCGGATGTGTGAGGTCTGGAGGCCCCTGCCCCCACCCCAGACCGCGGTCCCTGTGCCTGTGAAGGTGGACGGCGTGTCTGCAGAGCCCCCAGGACGGGGCAGCCATGCACCGGGCTCCACGTGGCCCATCCCGGAAACAGAGGACCATTCATTGTCATCAGATGGAAGACTGAAATCGATACCAGCAAACCCACATTTTTTTTTTTTTNTTTTTTTTTTTTTCCTGCCACAGAACCTGATTCAGGGACATCTGTTTCTTTATGATGTTTTTTTCCATTATTTTCCTCACATTCAAATATGGATGATCTGGGAGCTGTTAAACAGTTGTTTTCATAACGGCCCGCCCTCGCCTTCCCACCGCCTTCAGAGACTTTCCCTGCTGCCAGGTAGAGAGAGGTTCCTCCTCAGGAGAAACGCAGCTTGGATGGTGAGTAGGGAATCCAGGTGGGACACTCGTCCGTCCCCAGAGAGGACCCGTGGAGATGGCCCCCGGTTCAGAAGGCAAGCTCTCTTCCAACCTCAAGGGCCCACAATCATGTTCCCTCTGTGGAACGCAGAGCCCATCGGCCCGCCGGCCCTGGGAGGTAGCCCCAGACCTCAGAGGTCACGTGCAGGTGTGCGGAGCTGAAAGGTTTTGTCCTCAGCTAGGGGTGGGTACTATGAACTGGCTTGAAAACTGGCTCATAAGAGAAACAATTGAGGGGCCAAAAGGGGCTCCACCTTGACCCGAGAGGAGTGCAGGGGACTGGGGAGCCTGTCCTGGAGATGAGGGTGCACTTGTTATTTGTGCCTCTAGCTCAGAGTCAAGGGCAGAAGAGAAAGAGATCTCTTTCAAGGTAGAGACAAATGTTCTTGTTCAAAGATCTGTGGGATCATGGACAAGGGAGTGAGTTTAGGTAGTTGTTTGGGTGCAGGCAGAACCTGTCCAGGTTCAACAGGTGGTGAGCTCTCTGTCATGGGGAATAATACAGAAAAAGAATCTCTAATAGGAGATATTGGAGAATAAATCCATGCATTGGGTGACACGTTAGAAAGATGAGCTCTGAAGCCTCTCTCTCCCCTGAGATGTTGAGCTTACACATGATGAGCCGTCTTGTCAAGCGTGGATGTGTGACTGCCATTTTTGCTGCCGCTGATCAGAGTGGCTCGTGGTAACAAACACCAGCCCGGGAGGGTGTAGAGAGCGTGTGCATGCGAGCTCTAAGGCTGGATGGGTCTGGACTCCGGCCGTGGCTCCAGCATGAACTGTGTGACCTTGTGCGAGCCTCAGCTTTACCCTCCGTCCTTTGGAACCCTCCTGTCTCCTAGGGGGTTGTGCAGATTCAGTAGCCCGTGAAATGCCAAGTGCTTCGCACTCAGCCAGTGACAATGGCAGGAATACACACAGCAGTAGGTGCCAGGCCCACGCTTCGTGAGCTCAGTAACGTGCTTGCTTAACAAGGCGACACTCGGTGTTTTCCCTAGGTCTCCATGCCGCCGCGCCTCCTCCCCTCCTTCTGGAATTAAAATCCATTACATGCAGCCGTGCTTTTCTAGTCAGTAACGATGGTAAAAGTTTCCTGGGTACTCTGGCCTTTCCGAAATAAAGACCTGAATTTATTACTATTTATCTTAAGATTTTAGACTCTCGTGTAACTAACCCGTTTTAAGTGTCTTTCTCTGACTCTGTGTCTCTTTCTCTCATGCTCACACAAATACAATAATTCTTAAAAATATATTCCCTCTGCTATGTGAATGAGGTGAGGTTTTGGGGGTTATTTCTTTCTTTCTTTTTTTTCTTTTTGTAAAGGAAACACCTTTTTGGGGTTGGCATGACATTAATAAAAATAATAAAGGAGAAGGTTTGGAGGGAAGAGGTAAATAAGGCAATTCATACATCATCTGGGAGAGACACAAGAGTAAGGCAGAGAAAAATCACCAGCCCACATTGTGAACTGGGAGATTTTCCTGAGTCAGCGCCTTTGCTGTTTTCTGTCACTGCTGCGGGGCTGGCTCTCTTCTCTCTGTGGGGCTGGGCCTGGTCTGGAGAAGTCTCACAATTAGCTGTGCTGCTTCTGGGCAGCGGGGGCTAACGGAGGTATGTCTTATGTGGAGCAAGTTAAAATTCCAAAGACACACATCTCCATACACGTACACACACACACACGGAGTGGTGTGACCGTGGTGACCTTGCAGAGTGTACCCACAGGCGGGGCATGAATGACCGGTCCCTGTGTGGAGCCCAGTGCAAAAGGGAAATGCTGGGCCCCTTGTTCAAGATATACTAAAAAATCAGGACGGCCAGAGGAGAGCCTAAGTGTTCAGGGAACTTTGAAGCGTGGGGTCTTGGATGATCGCACGGGTCACACACGCGTGAGACTGTCCTCAGTTGGCACCTGTTTAGGTCACAAGCAGTGTGAGTGTGACAGTAAATAGAGCCGGGGGAGGTTGCTTTACATGGTCCCTTTGGTCAGCAGCTCCCGTGGAGGGGGGCGAGCATGCTGCAGAACCCTCATTCTGGAGCCCACCAGGTCAGAGGAGGGAACTTCAGCCGTATCTTCTAGGTGTGGTGGGTCCAGAAGACCCTTCTGAAAAGGGGGCCAGTGACAGTCAACAGACTTTTCAAGAGATGCCCCATCTCCGGGGACCAGTTAGAAAACCCTATTAAGATTTCAGAACTGTACAACTTTACAGTTGGAGGAGTCCCTAGAAAACATCTCTTCTAGCAAGCCTTATTTTCCAAATGTGGACACTGAGTTCCAGAGAGAAGGGACAGAGATTTCTGGGACTAGATCATCTTTTATTGAACCCGTGTGCGTTTTACCTGCATTTAACTCCCCAGCAGCACAGGAGGGAAGCATGGCTGTTTACACCCACTTTACAGGAGAAATCAAGGTCAGTTAAAATCCAGTGGCATTCTGCAAGTGGCAGAGGTGCCTTCTCAACTCAATTCTGGAGAGTTCCTTTGCAAGTGCCTAGCCAGATCCAAAGCAATGGAGGGGCGTGGTCCCCAGTTCCTACTCCCAGCTCAGGGTGCACACCCCTTCCCCTTGGCTGCCCATGTCCTGCTTGGGGTAGTCTGATCCCCCCTCTCCAGCCTGCCACGCCACCAAAGCTGGAGGCAGACCTTCTGCCAAGTGAATGCTCACTGGTAACACAGAAGAGGCATTCAATACAAAGAGGCTCATCAGAACCTAAGAAACAAAATAGGTTTGGTCCTTTTGTGGAAGATGGCGGCCCAAGCTCAGCACCAGGGCCTAAAAAAGCACACAGCCCCGGAGAAGTCCAGGGCCAGGCGCCCACCATGCCAGCCCCCACGCCCCCCACTTCACATGAATTACATCCTGAGGCCAAGGTACCAGCGGCCTTGGCCAGTCTCTCCAGGTCTTCCCTGCCCTGTGCTGGCCCGGACCGGCTGTGTGCAGCCAGGAATGGGGAGATGGTGGGAACCCAGGAGAAGACCTCATCAATGCTGCTCTCCGAGCCCCAGCAGGGCCTGGTGCTCCCCGCGGCAAGGGCCTCCCTGCCAACACGCTTGCCAGCCAAGCTGTGTAAACAGTGCAGCGCTGCTGGCAGAGCCGATGACACAGGGGACACACGCGAGGCTTCTCGTCCCAGGACTGGATGTGGCCGCGTGTGCCCTGCTTCCTGTGCACTTCCTTCCACAGCGCCTCCTCCTGCCTCCTTGGCCCTCAGAACCATGGGCCCAGAGGGCTTTCTGGGAGACCCATGTGGTCTCCAATGTGGGCTCCATCTCCCCTTTGCAAAGGCCGGTCCTGTTTTTATTCTGCTTCTGCTTACAACACGCAGGGGTTGCTGTACTTACTGCCTGGCCTCTGAGACGGTGCCACCCAAGCAGCAGAGAGAGCCAGGTCACTGCAGGGATGCAGCCCGTGTGCGCGGCCGGACTCAAAGCCCTGAAGGGAACACGTGAAGACAGAAATAAAAAGGTAGCGGCAAGCCTGAAGTTTAGTTTAATCTAGAAATACATAGTTCCAGGGCGCCTAGGTGGCTCAGTTGGTCAAGCGTCTGCCTTCAGCTCAGGTCATAGTCCCGGGGTCCTGGGATCGAGTCCTGCATCGGGCTCCCTGCTTGGCCAGAAGCCTGCTTCTCCCTCTCCCCCTCACCCTGTTCGTGTTCCCTCTCTTGCGGTGTCTCAAATTAATGAAGAAAACCTTGAAAGATAGGAAGAAAGAGAGAGAAAAAGAAAGAAATACATAATGCCCCCATTTAAGGAATGAGAGGTGATGAAAGCCAAGGCTAATTTGTTTACATAATAATAATAATGAGGTGCTTTACATATATATTCATGATGGAAACACACAAACCTTGAGAAGAAAAGTTTGTTAGGAATACTAAATAAAATGGGGTATCTGGCAGCTCTTCGTGCAGTGACTTTCTGTTTATCAGTTGACTTACAGAGACTTCCAAATATATTAAGTAGAAAGGCAGGATGCGGAGAAGTTAGGAAAATATGCTGTTTGCTTTTAAATAAACCTCTAGTGATACATGTAAACAGTATAGAAAGAAAGAAGGAAAGGAAGGAAGGGAAGGAAGGAAAAGAAGAGAAGAAAGATGTGTGGATGGATTCATGATGGGTGTGCGGTTGGGTGGGTAGAGGGTTTTACACACTTTGTAAATGAGAGAAGTGTTAGGGTCATAGAAGGGTTGAGCACCACGTAGAAAGAGTTCCCATCTAACTCCCGTGTCCACTTTCTACACTTCTTGGCTCTCCGCCTTCAGTTGCTTCCCATCCCGCTACGAATGAGACTCACCCAGCCTTCCACGGCTGCCCGGCTGCCCCTCGGCTCTCCTGCTCATCGGTCTTCTCCTGTCCCGCAGCTGCGGTCTCGTTGGTCGCCTTGATGCCCCTCCACCAGGGAGCCCCCCTGGCTAACCTCAGGCCCGTGGCCTCGGCAGGCTCACCCTGTGCAGTCGGCACGCACGCTGCCTCCGCTGCGCCGCAGCCCGCGCCTTCCTTGGAGGGCTGCGGGGAGCTGCACCCGGGAGCTCCCCCTGACTCCTCTCCTGCAGCCCTGCTTCTTGCTCCCCACTTCACTCTCTCCCTTTTCTCCCCTGGGCCCTTGATGGCATCCGCCCCCCCCCCCATGCCCCTCTGCCGTCCTGTGCTTCCAGGGCTCCTGGCCGAAGACCCTCTCCCCTTATGGGTGTGGGGCTTGGGGTCTTCATCCGCTGCCCTTCTCGTCAGAGGCACTGGGAGGTGCCAGTCACGTGTGCAGACGCCCGGCTTGGGCCACTCTTGGTTGGCAGCTGGAGAATGAAAGGCGCGGGCGAAGCATCCAGGGGCCCGGGCTCCCCTGAGACTCAGCTTCCTCGGCCCGGAAATGGTGCTCAAGAAGGGATGGTGTCCAGTTACAGAGGAAATACTTCCTCAGTTTACCCCCTCTGCCTGTCACCTGTGTGAGTCCCGGCTCTCCTTCCCTTTGCTCTTTTCCAAATTTAGGGATTTGGATTCCACTGAGTCACAGACAATACCTTCTTTGCAGCCTGGGAAGAAACGGTGGCTCCTCCTCCTACCTCATCCTCCCTCTCGTGCACTCCTCCCTCTCTCCTCTTCTCCTTTCCACTTCTCTCCTTCCTCCCTTCTTTTCCATTCATGCATCATCCTATGTGTCGGCCTTGCCAATTCTGTCGGCGAGGGCCTCCGCTCTCTTGGCCCCGGCAGCCTCTGTCGCTGGGCTGCTGAAATCTCGGGCTCCCTTCTCAGCAGGGCATTGACTCTCCAGTTCCCTGTCCCCAAGGGCCAACCTCAGGGCTCCCACCCCTCTCAGGAGAACCTGCCCCGGGGGCATCAAAGCTCAGACCCCTAGGTGTCAGACCACCTTGCAACACTTCACAGGCCCCGGCCGATGGTGCAGACCCCAAGGCCAGCCCTTGCTGCCAGAGCCATGCACCCATTCAGGCCTGTCTGCTGCCTCCGTCCCAGGTCCCAGTGCCCTGGGAGTGGCTGTTTGTCCAGCACTATGGTTTGGGACAGGAAGCAAGAGCTTCCGGAGCAACTGGCGCTCAGAAGACTCTTCCCCTAGGAACATTGGGTCCCTTTTTCAACGGTGGCCTTTTTATAAATTTTAATCTTCCTCCTTTGTCAAACTTCCCCCCTCTCCCATGACAGAGGGACAAGGACAAACCAGTCCCACGAAACAGAGCAAACCCTTTAAATTGTCACCTGTCCAGTGGAAAAGCCCCCATTACTCCATCTTTGGCTCCCTCCGTAGAGAAATAGGGGGGCAGAAAAAGAAACCCATAATCTGAATTTCCAGGTTTTATTTCAGTTGTGTTTTTGTGGTGGTGTTCAGAAAAGAAAAATTTCAAGGCTATAAGACAACATTTTGGTAAGCGTTGAGGTTTTCTGCCTGTTTCCTCCTCCTTGGGACTTTTAGCTTAAACATGAGTTAGTAAAATAACTTACCTTTTAGGTAAGATAGGTGTTTGCAAATGTAGATGGAGGGGGTGCCTGGCTGGTTGAGTCAGTAGAGCGTGTGACTCTTGACGTTGGGGTTGTGAGTTCAAGCCCCATGTCGGGTATAGAGATTACTTTTTTTAAAAAGTCTTTAAAAAGAAAATAGGAAGAAACTGTAGATGGTGACAGTGCCATCCTTGCCTGACACTTGGGATTTGTTTATCTCAGGCGTACACATGGTGTATGCAGTTGGAGCTGGTTGTTCCCCAGGTGGACAAATAGGGCCACCATGATACAGGTGGCCCCTGGGAAAGAGAGTAGTGACTCCACACTCTGTGTGTGTGTGTGTGTGTGTGTGTGTGTGTGTGTGTGTGTGTGTGTG
>LNAC01000819.1:497705-514068 GCA_002007465.1 Ailurus styani
TCATGACCTGAGCTGAAGGCAGAGGCTTTAACCCACTGAGCCACCCAGGCACCCAGCATTTGGTGTCTTAATCAAGTTGAGCCTTACAACATTTGGTGATATTAAATGACTTTTGCCCAAAGCCCCAGTAAGCAAGCCATTGTTGGATTGATCCCAATGCAAGAAGCCTCTTTGATTTAATCACGGGCATTGTGAGGCTCCCAGAGCATTTTGCTGAGACTTGGCTGACACCGGTCATTCTGCTTTGCCTTCAGATACGTGTGCCATGCATGAATTTGACGCTCTGGCTAGACTTTCACCTCCCAAGGGGCAGGGCAGAGTCTAGACAGCTGGGATGTGCCCGTTCTGTACCAGACACAGGGCTAGCGGTGTGTGTCTATGGAGCCCTGTAAGTTGCGCAGGTATTTTGGGGTGGCTTGTCCTTCCATGTGCACATGAAGCTCGGGGGTTGAGAATAAATACCACTCCTCCAGTTCTGAGGAGGAGGGGCAGGCCCTGCCTGCAAGCTTGTGGCTTTTCCATGCAATGCAGTCATTGAGGCGCGGGCTTGCTGACACAGGAAGACTCATGAAAACACAGAAATGTGACTTCTACCCCCAGAGAAGCTGAGAATGGGTTTGAAGAGGTCAGTTGACCCTGGGACAGTGGAAGGTCCATGGTGTTAGGGCTGAAACCACCTCAATTTCAATCAAGGCTCTACCTCTAAGTGGTTGTGTGTCCTTGAGCAAGCTACTAAGCCTTTCGGAGTCTCATATGCCCGGGACACTGTCTCTGGGCCCTTATGCATCTCAGATCCTCTGCACCCTGACCCAGCATACATCTCTCTTCACACAGACTTAATTTCCCAGTGGGCATCATTTTCCAAGGTGGTTTCTCCCACTAGGAGGTGAGCTCTTCGGAGCTCGTGACTCTGTTTTATTTACCCATCTCTCCCTGGAGCCCAGCATCGTTCATGGAAAATGAAGATGATGCTACTACTACTTATCACATAGCACTGTAAGATGGGGATATATTTATTAAAGTGCTTAACAGAGTGCCTTTTTCACATAGAAAGCATAAGAAAAATATCGGCTCTTGTAATAATTTATTCAGTTACTGTCTGAAATTTGTGTTCCTACCGAAATCAACAGTATTATCCCCATTTTATGACGAGGCAACTGAGTCTTGGAGACATGAGCACGGGGGAGGCTCTTGTAAGGAAAGTCAGTGCCGTCAGGCGCTCAGGCTGTGCTCGTGTTGGTGAGTGTTTGCAGAAGGTAGAAGGTCTGCTTTCTTTCCAAGGAGAAGGCGGAGGCTCTTGTTCAGAGTAGTTGGGAAACAGCTCTGTTTGGAAGCCTTGAGGCCTAGGATTCCGGAGTCCACAACAGGAAGGACCTGGAGATCCTGTAGGAAGTGTGTCCCGAGGATTAATGGTGGGTCTGAATGCTGAGCGAGGACTTTTCCCTTTTCCTCATCTGCATCGGGGAGATCTTTACTTTTCCTTTTTAAAGATCAATGTGCTATATATCTTTGTTCTGAAGGTACATCTATTAAACCAACAGTGGTTGTGCTCACAGACAATTTCCCACCATGTAATTAACCCCCTCGGGGTCCCGTTAAGATCCGATGATATTTTGTGATTTTATTAACTACAAGTAAATAGGGACGGTACCTACTGTGGAGCCTGGGGTTAGAACTCCCAGTCTCTGGGGCACAAGGGGTTCACTTGAACACTCTGTGCTCCTTGTTCCCCCCGAACGACATCTAAGCATTTTCTAGGAGCTCTCACTTTAAATTCACGATTTACTGAATTTTTCCTAGAGGAAAGTACCATGTTTTCGTTGGGAGAGAGTTCTCTGGAGCCAGGCTCTAGCGTTACTCACTGAACGATTTGGATAACTTACTTGAGTTATCCTTAGCTTCGTCATCTACAAGATGATGGTGATGACAACACTGACTTCCAGGGATTCTGTAGGGGTGAAATAAGTTACGCAGGTGAAGTGCTTAGTTGCGCCCAAGGCCCATGGCTAATGCTCTTCCAATGCCAAGTACGGTTAATCGGTAGCAGGAACAACTTTGGGGGGTGCCCTGGGTGTACTGCCCTTGCTCTCCTGTCCTGAAGCAGGCCGGAGCCAGGGAGGTGAGCGTGGCCCAAGACCACCCAAGTGTCAGAGTTGGGACTTAAACCAGGTCTGATCAGCTCCAAAGCCAGTGTTCTTTTGTATTCTGTGAGCTTCAAGAACAATGCTTCTCTCTCAAATTGGTCACTGTCTGGGAGGCACTGGTTAGACAGTAAATAAGAGAAGGCATTTCCATGTACTTACTGGGCTTTCAGAATCCATGGGCAAGAGTTAGAGTTCTGGAGGGAGAGGATGGGGTGGGAGAAGGCCCTAGGCATGCCCTGGGCCAGCTGCCGGGGGTGGGAAGGACGCCGATGTGGACTTGGGGTGAGAAATGCACGTGGCCAGAACACGGGGGAAGGATACGGAAGGGTCTCTTAAGCACAGTGAGAATTTTAGTTCCCCTTCTCCGAAGGACTGAAGATCATTGAAGTACTTCAGTCATGCGGGCCACTTGATCCAGATTACATTATAAGATCATTCTGATGGCGGGATGGAGATGGAATTGGAAGGCCTGAGCGGTCTCCAAGAGGGGAAGTCAGAACAGGAGGAAGGGGGTGGGTTCCGGAAGAGTGTTCCCGTCCGCATCCAGCACCCAGATGATACCACAGAGCCCTGGCTCTTTACAGTATGTGTGCGATCCTTTTGGCTCAAAAACACCCTTGGGGTGTTTTTTTGATGCAGCTGTGTCTCCCGAGAGGCCTCCAGTATCACCTCCCGCCCCAGACCCATCTCTAGGGATAGAGAACTTGACCCATAGGAGACTGTGCATTGGAGAGGCCCACTCTTGGGCCGGGGTGGCGGGGGAGGGCACATGGCCAGGCTAGGGGGGCCGAGTCAAGGTGGGGGAGTGGTCACACAGACCCCAGGCTCTGGTTTCTTTTTCCACCTGGTGACAGGTCACGCGACACGTCTGCCTACCTGCGCTGGGAACCCAGAGCCTCCGGAGGAGTGCGGTGTCACACCGGCATGTGGGTGAGCACAGGAAGTGCAAACTAGCACAGTTAGCAGTGCAAACCACAGGCAGGAAACTTGGATATATGAGGGCCGCACCGCCGGGCTTGGCCTGCTGCCAGGCTCCCCTGGTTACAGGCCCTCCTGGTCCCCAGGGGCAGGGGATAGTTAGTGATGGTAAGCGAGAAGGAACTGGGCTTTCTGTGGCAGTCCAGAGACAGGAAGGTTGAGACAGGGTAGCCAAGGCATGGGGCCCCAGAGACGACAACTTTCTGCGGTGCCAGAGAAAGCAGCTGTCACACGTGGACTTGAGGGTGGGAACAGTTCTCCTTGGAAACTTTGAGGGGAGACCCCCTGTAACATCCAGTTTAGCCCACGCAGGTCGCAGACCCCAGCTCCTCTCTTTCGTGGGCAGAGCTCCTAACAGCCTGCCCAGTCTGTCTGCAGAGATTTGGCACCCCATCTCCTGGTGGTTCCTCTGTCCTTGGATGTCCCTGTTGAAGTCACGTTGTTGTTTCTAGGTTTCATGGGTTCTGGGTAACAGTTCTAGGTATGCTAGTCAGTGCTGTGTGGCATTGGGCCAGCCACTGAACATCTCTGATCCTCTGTAGTTTTAGTGCCTGTGAAGGGAATGATCCTAGTGGCCCTGTCACAAGGACGTTATGAGGACCAGCGAAGATAGTAAGCATGAAGAATTTTGGGAAGTGGACTATGTCTGTGTTATTAGTCTGAGGGATAGTAGCAGCCATAAGTTAATATCAGTAGACCCTTATTGAGCATCTACTATGTACTAGGTGCTGAGGATGCCGAGATGTATGACACATAGGTCTTCTATGAACTTACAAACTTTGTGTATATAATAAAGTTGATAATACAGGTTAAGACTTAGAAAGCACCTGCCATGTGCCAGGCACTGTTCTCAGTATTTCATGTATATTAACTCATTTGATCCTCACAATAACCTTACTATGTAAGATACTATTATCACCATTTCACAGATCAGGCAACTGAGGCATAGAAAGATCTGGTAACTTTCTCAAAGTCGGGAGGCTGGTGGGAGTTGGTGCCAGCATCAAATTCAGGCCAGTTGGCTGTAGAACCAATATTCCTAACCACTACTGCACGTGGTTTCTTGAGCAAGGGGCCCCGCTGGTGGTTTTCAGGACTCCCCATGATAGTGACACAAGATATGTCTGAGTTCAAAGCTCGGGTTATGAACCACTTCCCCGTGCAGCCTTGGGAGCTCACCAGTCAGAGAGAAAGATGACTTCTTGGAGAGGTGAAGTCACTGACACGATGACACAGCCAGTGTGAGGCATCTTTCCTGCTGACTCGAACAGTCTTGTTGACAAGTTATTGAAGCGACCGTCAAGTCAGAACCCAGAGACAGTCCTGGAGAAAGAGAGGGCTGACACCAAGGCAGCTGGCTACTGCAAACGTGTAGCGTATCGGGAAGGGAGCCGGGAGAGCATGTACACCCAAAACGCTCTCATCTGCCTGGCACCAGCCCCCCGCCGTACCCCCCGTTGGCCAGATCCAGCCAGCATCCCGCCAACGGATGGAGGCCGCACAGGACAGCCTGCCAGGGTCTAGAACTGGGTAGAGAAGACTGGAGATCTGCTCTGCAGGAATAGACAGGAGATATCCAGGGGAATGCTAAAACTGAGTTTCAAACCCAGACTTTTCTGCCACTCGAGCCTGAATTTTCGGTCATTCTGCCGGAAGGATATGGCAGTCCCGGTACCATGCAGGGACCTGCTTGGGAAAATCAAAGCTCTGGGTAGCAGGCGGATAGGGTCTTCAATTCTCAGCTGACAAGAAATTCAGGAAGCCCTCCTTTGAAATTTTATGTACATGGTGTATTGGTGCCCATGCTGGGTAAACTTTCTATTATTTTTAGGCAAGCCGAGCTCATCCTTACAAGGCTGGTATTCATGAGATCACACTGCAAACCACTCCCTCACAAAAAGGAAAAAAAAAGGACAGAAAAGAAAGTTGAATAGCAATCCATTTTAAAAAGACTTCGGTTACACATTTGAATGATAGGTAATGGGAAGTCTGACAAGTTGCGTGTTCGAGGTCCCTTCCGAGCGACACCACCATGAATAGACAATGAGGACACATTTGCTTTTCTCCAACAAGCCGGAAGAGCTGATTTCCCTGTGCAGTGAAAAGTCCTGTGAATTGGGCCAGAAAGCGCAACTGTGATTTATCTAAAAACAACTGTTAAACATCTCAGAAATTAAACTTACTGAAATGCACGGGAAGGCAGGTAGAATAGACGCCGAGAACAGAGATCAGATGTCCCACTTCTGTGGCGAGGGGCGGGCGGGGGAAGGTGTTGTATTTATTGATTCCATTCTTTCCTTTGATGAGGCTCTATTGTGCCTTCCCTTGCCTGGGAGCTAGGCAGTGGTGAGCAAGCCTGGGATTTGAGCACGTAGGATATTTTGCATGAGCCGCACGCAGCCCACCGCGTGGAGGGAAGAGCTGGCACCGTGTGAGGAAAGCAGGGTTAGGAACTGGGCTATGCTGAGGGCGCCCTGCACACTGGGTCCTCAGCTGAGCACTTTGCTTCATTTATTTCATTCGATCGTCACAGCAAGTTCATGAAGCAGGTGTATTCTCGTCCCCATTTCACAGGGGAAGAAAGTGAGGCGCAGGGAAGTTCATTAACTTACCCTGGATCCCACAACTGGTGAAAGGTGGGACCAGGAATGCTACTCTAGAAGGCTGGATTTCAGAGCCTTCTGGATATAATCACTTGACTTGATCGCCTCCTGTGTATTTGTCCTTTCCTGCAAAGCGACGTCCGAAAAACTCAGTAAAATTGAGCTGTGGCTGTATTCCAGGGAAGGCATAGGGAGCTTCCCCGTATATTACCCACGTCCTCCTGACAGGTCTGGGAGCTGACTGTCTTTCAGTGTTCTCACGCTCCGACTAAAACCCCAGCTCCGCCTTCCGCACGCTCCCTCTGGGCTGCTGCCGAGCTGAACGGTCAGAATTCCCGTGTGGGTACCTGGAGCCCAGCTCTGGGGCTGAAGCCGTGGGGCCTGGTGCCTTCTCTGCCCTGGTGTGGTTGGCTCTGAGCATGCAAGCTTGCACACGCGTATGCATGCACGCATACAGGTGCCCTTATGCACATCAGGGAGAGGGAAAGTCCCCTCCTCTGGGCCACAGTCAGCACCTTCGTGCTGGACATCAGCCTCCCCCGGATGTGTGAGGTCTGGAGGCCCCTGCCCCCACCCCAGACCGCGGTCCCTGTGCCTGTGAAGGTGGACGGCGTGTCTGCAGAGCCCCCAGGACGGGGCAGCCATGCACCGGGCTCCACGTGGCCCATCCCGGAAACAGAGGACCATTCATTGTCATCAGATGGAAGACTGAAATCGATACCAGCAAACCCACATTTTTTTTTTTTTNTTTTTTTTTTTTTCCTGCCACAGAACCTGATTCAGGGACATCTGTTTCTTTATGATGTTTTTTTCCATTATTTTCCTCACATTCAAATATGGATGATCTGGGAGCTGTTAAACAGTTGTTTTCATAACGGCCCGCCCTCGCCTTCCCACCGCCTTCAGAGACTTTCCCTGCTGCCAGGTAGAGAGAGGTTCCTCCTCAGGAGAAACGCAGCTTGGATGGTGAGTAGGGAATCCAGGTGGGACACTCGTCCGTCCCCAGAGAGGACCCGTGGAGATGGCCCCCGGTTCAGAAGGCAAGCTCTCTTCCAACCTCAAGGGCCCACAATCATGTTCCCTCTGTGGAACGCAGAGCCCATCGGCCCGCCGGCCCTGGGAGGTAGCCCCAGACCTCAGAGGTCACGTGCAGGTGTGCGGAGCTGAAAGGTTTTGTCCTCAGCTAGGGGTGGGTACTATGAACTGGCTTGAAAACTGGCTCATAAGAGAAACAATTGAGGGGCCAAAAGGGGCTCCACCTTGACCCGAGAGGAGTGCAGGGGACTGGGGAGCCTGTCCTGGAGATGAGGGTGCACTTGTTATTTGTGCCTCTAGCTCAGAGTCAAGGGCAGAAGAGAAAGAGATCTCTTTCAAGGTAGAGACAAATGTTCTTGTTCAAAGATCTGTGGGATCATGGACAAGGGAGTGAGTTTAGGTAGTTGTTTGGGTGCAGGCAGAACCTGTCCAGGTTCAACAGGTGGTGAGCTCTCTGTCATGGGGAATAATACAGAAAAAGAATCTCTAATAGGAGATATTGGAGAATAAATCCATGCATTGGGTGACACGTTAGAAAGATGAGCTCTGAAGCCTCTCTCTCCCCTGAGATGTTGAGCTTACACATGATGAGCCGTCTTGTCAAGCGTGGATGTGTGACTGCCATTTTTGCTGCCGCTGATCAGAGTGGCTCGTGGTAACAAACACCAGCCCGGGAGGGTGTAGAGAGCGTGTGCATGCGAGCTCTAAGGCTGGATGGGTCTGGACTCCGGCCGTGGCTCCAGCATGAACTGTGTGACCTTGTGCGAGCCTCAGCTTTACCCTCCGTCCTTTGGAACCCTCCTGTCTCCTAGGGGGTTGTGCAGATTCAGTAGCCCGTGAAATGCCAAGTGCTTCGCACTCAGCCAGTGACAATGGCAGGAATACACACAGCAGTAGGTGCCAGGCCCACGCTTCGTGAGCTCAGTAACGTGCTTGCTTAACAAGGCGACACTCGGTGTTTTCCCTAGGTCTCCATGCCGCCGCGCCTCCTCCCCTCCTTCTGGAATTAAAATCCATTACATGCAGCCGTGCTTTTCTAGTCAGTAACGATGGTAAAAGTTTCCTGGGTACTCTGGCCTTTCCGAAATAAAGACCTGAATTTATTACTATTTATCTTAAGATTTTAGACTCTCGTGTAACTAACCCGTTTTAAGTGTCTTTCTCTGACTCTGTGTCTCTTTCTCTCATGCTCACACAAATACAATAATTCTTAAAAATATATTCCCTCTGCTATGTGAATGAGGTGAGGTTTTGGGGGTTATTTCTTTCTTTCTTTTTTTTCTTTTTGTAAAGGAAACACCTTTTTGGGGTTGGCATGACATTAATAAAAATAATAAAGGAGAAGGTTTGGAGGGAAGAGGTAAATAAGGCAATTCATACATCATCTGGGAGAGACACAAGAGTAAGGCAGAGAAAAATCACCAGCCCACATTGTGAACTGGGAGATTTTCCTGAGTCAGCGCCTTTGCTGTTTTCTGTCACTGCTGCGGGGCTGGCTCTCTTCTCTCTGTGGGGCTGGGCCTGGTCTGGAGAAGTCTCACAATTAGCTGTGCTGCTTCTGGGCAGCGGGGGCTAACGGAGGTATGTCTTATGTGGAGCAAGTTAAAATTCCAAAGACACACATCTCCATACACGTACACACACACACACGGAGTGGTGTGACCGTGGTGACCTTGCAGAGTGTACCCACAGGCGGGGCATGAATGACCGGTCCCTGTGTGGAGCCCAGTGCAAAAGGGAAATGCTGGGCCCCTTGTTCAAGATATACTAAAAAATCAGGACGGCCAGAGGAGAGCCTAAGTGTTCAGGGAACTTTGAAGCGTGGGGTCTTGGATGATCGCACGGGTCACACACGCGTGAGACTGTCCTCAGTTGGCACCTGTTTAGGTCACAAGCAGTGTGAGTGTGACAGTAAATAGAGCCGGGGGAGGTTGCTTTACATGGTCCCTTTGGTCAGCAGCTCCCGTGGAGGGGGGCGAGCATGCTGCAGAACCCTCATTCTGGAGCCCACCAGGTCAGAGGAGGGAACTTCAGCCGTATCTTCTAGGTGTGGTGGGTCCAGAAGACCCTTCTGAAAAGGGGGCCAGTGACAGTCAACAGACTTTTCAAGAGATGCCCCATCTCCGGGGACCAGTTAGAAAACCCTATTAAGATTTCAGAACTGTACAACTTTACAGTTGGAGGAGTCCCTAGAAAACATCTCTTCTAGCAAGCCTTATTTTCCAAATGTGGACACTGAGTTCCAGAGAGAAGGGACAGAGATTTCTGGGACTAGATCATCTTTTATTGAACCCGTGTGCGTTTTACCTGCATTTAACTCCCCAGCAGCACAGGAGGGAAGCATGGCTGTTTACACCCACTTTACAGGAGAAATCAAGGTCAGTTAAAATCCAGTGGCATTCTGCAAGTGGCAGAGGTGCCTTCTCAACTCAATTCTGGAGAGTTCCTTTGCAAGTGCCTAGCCAGATCCAAAGCAATGGAGGGGCGTGGTCCCCAGTTCCTACTCCCAGCTCAGGGTGCACACCCCTTCCCCTTGGCTGCCCATGTCCTGCTTGGGGTAGTCTGATCCCCCCTCTCCAGCCTGCCACGCCACCAAAGCTGGAGGCAGACCTTCTGCCAAGTGAATGCTCACTGGTAACACAGAAGAGGCATTCAATACAAAGAGGCTCATCAGAACCTAAGAAACAAAATAGGTTTGGTCCTTTTGTGGAAGATGGCGGCCCAAGCTCAGCACCAGGGCCTAAAAAAGCACACAGCCCCGGAGAAGTCCAGGGCCAGGCGCCCACCATGCCAGCCCCCACGCCCCCCACTTCACATGAATTACATCCTGAGGCCAAGGTACCAGCGGCCTTGGCCAGTCTCTCCAGGTCTTCCCTGCCCTGTGCTGGCCCGGACCGGCTGTGTGCAGCCAGGAATGGGGAGATGGTGGGAACCCAGGAGAAGACCTCATCAATGCTGCTCTCCGAGCCCCAGCAGGGCCTGGTGCTCCCCGCGGCAAGGGCCTCCCTGCCAACACGCTTGCCAGCCAAGCTGTGTAAACAGTGCAGCGCTGCTGGCAGAGCCGATGACACAGGGGACACACGCGAGGCTTCTCGTCCCAGGACTGGATGTGGCCGCGTGTGCCCTGCTTCCTGTGCACTTCCTTCCACAGCGCCTCCTCCTGCCTCCTTGGCCCTCAGAACCATGGGCCCAGAGGGCTTTCTGGGAGACCCATGTGGTCTCCAATGTGGGCTCCATCTCCCCTTTGCAAAGGCCGGTCCTGTTTTTATTCTGCTTCTGCTTACAACACGCAGGGGTTGCTGTACTTACTGCCTGGCCTCTGAGACGGTGCCACCCAAGCAGCAGAGAGAGCCAGGTCACTGCAGGGATGCAGCCCGTGTGCGCGGCCGGACTCAAAGCCCTGAAGGGAACACGTGAAGACAGAAATAAAAAGGTAGCGGCAAGCCTGAAGTTTAGTTTAATCTAGAAATACATAGTTCCAGGGCGCCTAGGTGGCTCAGTTGGTCAAGCGTCTGCCTTCAGCTCAGGTCATAGTCCCGGGGTCCTGGGATCGAGTCCTGCATCGGGCTCCCTGCTTGGCCAGAAGCCTGCTTCTCCCTCTCCCCCTCACCCTGTTCGTGTTCCCTCTCTTGCGGTGTCTCAAATTAATGAAGAAAACCTTGAAAGATAGGAAGAAAGAGAGAGAAAAAGAAAGAAATACATAATGCCCCCATTTAAGGAATGAGAGGTGATGAAAGCCAAGGCTAATTTGTTTACATAATAATAATAATGAGGTGCTTTACATATATATTCATGATGGAAACACACAAACCTTGAGAAGAAAAGTTTGTTAGGAATACTAAATAAAATGGGGTATCTGGCAGCTCTTCGTGCAGTGACTTTCTGTTTATCAGTTGACTTACAGAGACTTCCAAATATATTAAGTAGAAAGGCAGGATGCGGAGAAGTTAGGAAAATATGCTGTTTGCTTTTAAATAAACCTCTAGTGATACATGTAAACAGTATAGAAAGAAAGAAGGAAAGGAAGGAAGGGAAGGAAGGAAAAGAAGAGAAGAAAGATGTGTGGATGGATTCATGATGGGTGTGCGGTTGGGTGGGTAGAGGGTTTTACACACTTTGTAAATGAGAGAAGTGTTAGGGTCATAGAAGGGTTGAGCACCACGTAGAAAGAGTTCCCATCTAACTCCCGTGTCCACTTTCTACACTTCTTGGCTCTCCGCCTTCAGTTGCTTCCCATCCCGCTACGAATGAGACTCACCCAGCCTTCCACGGCTGCCCGGCTGCCCCTCGGCTCTCCTGCTCATCGGTCTTCTCCTGTCCCGCAGCTGCGGTCTCGTTGGTCGCCTTGATGCCCCTCCACCAGGGAGCCCCCCTGGCTAACCTCAGGCCCGTGGCCTCGGCAGGCTCACCCTGTGCAGTCGGCACGCACGCTGCCTCCGCTGCGCCGCAGCCCGCGCCTTCCTTGGAGGGCTGCGGGGAGCTGCACCCGGGAGCTCCCCCTGACTCCTCTCCTGCAGCCCTGCTTCTTGCTCCCCACTTCACTCTCTCCCTTTTCTCCCCTGGGCCCTTGATGGCATCCGCCCCCCCCCCCATGCCCCTCTGCCGTCCTGTGCTTCCAGGGCTCCTGGCCGAAGACCCTCTCCCCTTATGGGTGTGGGGCTTGGGGTCTTCATCCGCTGCCCTTCTCGTCAGAGGCACTGGGAGGTGCCAGTCACGTGTGCAGACGCCCGGCTTGGGCCACTCTTGGTTGGCAGCTGGAGAATGAAAGGCGCGGGCGAAGCATCCAGGGGCCCGGGCTCCCCTGAGACTCAGCTTCCTCGGCCCGGAAATGGTGCTCAAGAAGGGATGGTGTCCAGTTACAGAGGAAATACTTCCTCAGTTTACCCCCTCTGCCTGTCACCTGTGTGAGTCCCGGCTCTCCTTCCCTTTGCTCTTTTCCAAATTTAGGGATTTGGATTCCACTGAGTCACAGACAATACCTTCTTTGCAGCCTGGGAAGAAACGGTGGCTCCTCCTCCTACCTCATCCTCCCTCTCGTGCACTCCTCCCTCTCTCCTCTTCTCCTTTCCACTTCTCTCCTTCCTCCCTTCTTTTCCATTCATGCATCATCCTATGTGTCGGCCTTGCCAATTCTGTCGGCGAGGGCCTCCGCTCTCTTGGCCCCGGCAGCCTCTGTCGCTGGGCTGCTGAAATCTCGGGCTCCCTTCTCAGCAGGGCATTGACTCTCCAGTTCCCTGTCCCCAAGGGCCAACCTCAGGGCTCCCACCCCTCTCAGGAGAACCTGCCCCGGGGGCATCAAAGCTCAGACCCCTAGGTGTCAGACCACCTTGCAACACTTCACAGGCCCCGGCCGATGGTGCAGACCCCAAGGCCAGCCCTTGCTGCCAGAGCCATGCACCCATTCAGGCCTGTCTGCTGCCTCCGTCCCAGGTCCCAGTGCCCTGGGAGTGGCTGTTTGTCCAGCACTATGGTTTGGGACAGGAAGCAAGAGCTTCCGGAGCAACTGGCGCTCAGAAGACTCTTCCCCTAGGAACATTGGGTCCCTTTTTCAACGGTGGCCTTTTTATAAATTTTAATCTTCCTCCTTTGTCAAACTTCCCCCCTCTCCCATGACAGAGGGACAAGGACAAACCAGTCCCACGAAACAGAGCAAACCCTTTAAATTGTCACCTGTCCAGTGGAAAAGCCCCCATTACTCCATCTTTGGCTCCCTCCGTAGAGAAATAGGGGGGCAGAAAAAGAAACCCATAATCTGAATTTCCAGGTTTTATTTCAGTTGTGTTTTTGTGGTGGTGTTCAGAAAAGAAAAATTTCAAGGCTATAAGACAACATTTTGGTAAGCGTTGAGGTTTTCTGCCTGTTTCCTCCTCCTTGGGACTTTTAGCTTAAACATGAGTTAGTAAAATAACTTACCTTTTAGGTAAGATAGGTGTTTGCAAATGTAGATGGAGGGGGTGCCTGGCTGGTTGAGTCAGTAGAGCGTGTGACTCTTGACGTTGGGGTTGTGAGTTCAAGCCCCATGTCGGGTATAGAGATTACTTTTTTTAAAAAGTCTTTAAAAAGAAAATAGGAAGAAACTGTAGATGGTGACAGTGCCATCCTTGCCTGACACTTGGGATTTGTTTATCTCAGGCGTACACATGGTGTATGCAGTTGGAGCTGGTTGTTCCCCAGGTGGACAAATAGGGCCACCATGATACAGGTGGCCCCTGGGAAAGAGAGTAGTGACTCCACACTCTGTGTGTGTGTGTGTGTGTGTGTGTGTGTGTGTGTGTGTGTGTGTGTGTGTGAGAGAGAGAGAGAGAGAGAGAGAGAGAGAGAGAGAGAGAGAGAGAGAATACATGCCCGTACATAGCCACAACCTTGAACCAGGGGGAGGGAGTGTGGAAGAGAGAGAGTGGTCTCTTCTAAACTCTGACAAGAAAATACAGAGAACCTCTTACCCTAATCTATGGCTTTGCCCTGTCTAAGGACACAGTGTACGCTATATTCATCCATCACCCACTCATCCATCTGTCCATCCCTCCCCTCCCTCCATCTACTATACTAAGATTTAGCGGGTAATTATACTCTTCCAGAATGGTGCTCTGTAAGTTATGTGGGATTTGCATTTAATGCTCCCAACAACCCCATAAAGTAAGACCCTTGTGTTTTCCCGTAGGTATGAAAGCCAAGACTCAATGTAGTTAGTAACTTGTCACAAGTCATGAGCTGTAAGTGGTTGAACTAGAATTCAGTCCTTCATTGTCTAAATCCAAAGCCTGCCCCCCTTCTGTAACATCAGGCTTTCCTGGGGTAGGGGGAAGAGGAGAAAGAGAGGGTGTTAAGTGGGTGCTATCAGACAGAAGGGTTAAGAGGGAAGGCAAGAGGTGAATTAAAACAGTCATATTGGTTCGGCCCTGCTTGCTTCTAAAAAGGGTTTCGAATGTCTTGGCTCAGGTATTTTTAAATTCAGGTTACAACAAGATAGTTAAGTTGAGATGGCCCAAACAGAGGTGAAATCAAAGTCATAACTGGATATCTAAATGTAGGAAACTGTCTCATAGGTAGTATTTAAAGTAACACAAGTGAAAGAATTTATCCTCTCATGAAAAGTGAAGAGTGTGAGGGTTGGAAAATTGAGGGAGATAATGACATAGGCCCTGCTGTGTACCCTGCTATGTGCTGTATTTGTGGGTATTTCTAACGTGGTATATTGTTGTAGAGATAGAAATTATAGATTGAACTATTTCTTGTATTTATTAATACTTGGCTAAATTTCCTAAGTGGCTTATGGGCTTCAGGAGCAAAATAATGCTTGGGAGAAAACCAAAAAATAAAAACAAGAGAATGATGGAAATAACACATTGTAAAAGCAAGTCAAGACTAGGGAGTAACTGTAGGGCGGAAGTGCAAACCAGATAATTCTACACATTTGCACTGAGTGGCCCACAGGTTTGGCTCTGAGCTTCCTGGTGAACAAAGTGAAAAGGGCAACAGAGTCAGCCATGTGATTTTCCTTGTCCAGGAAGAAAAAGCAATGCAGTTTCTCTAGGGGTAAAGATAAAGAGAAGATCACACTCTAGTGGGTAATTCAGAGAATTCAGCCAGTATGATACCCACAGCGTGAGAAGAGGAGGCAGTAATGGCCAGATTCCAGCCCAAGATGAAAGTGTGTCTCCTATGAAGAGAAGGGAATCTCAGCTGGGGATTACAGTGGCTTAAGTTCCCAGTCTTTGAGAACTTGATTTACTTTAATTTTCAATAAATTTTTTCAAAATTATCACCTAAAAAAAAGTCTCTTGGGAAATTTTGGTTCTTTTTAATAAAACTTGCAACTCCTCTAAATTCTGGGAGCTTTGCAGTTGTGTTGATATATCCGGGTATTTAACAAGGAATTTTAGCTACTTAGCATAGTGTTTGGCACCTTGTAGACACTCAATAAAATTTTGCCGAGTGAATGAATAGAATAGAAACGAAGTGGCTGTTGAGCACAAGGAAACAGAGGATGAATTTAATAAAATGCTAGAAATTCCTCAGATTCATAATCGGTTTTTGAATTTGTATCCCATTGCTAAACCAAGCTACTCTTGAATTCCCAACTTCGAATTTGAATGCACAGACATCCCTAAACTAGAAAATATTAGTTTTCTGGTTTTCACATATTTTGATTCAATTCCTCTGATAAAAGCAGATAGCTTTTTAATCAACATTACTGAGGCGCAAGTCCATATAAGATGTGCATAGTTTCAGTGAAGAGCTTGATGAGTTTTGATGAGTGGATCACCCCATGTAACCACCACCTCAAAGGAGACAGAACATTTCTAAAACCCAGAGAGTTCCCTTAAGTCCCTTGGTAATTAATTCCCCCACCGCTTTCCTCAGGCAACCAGTGATTGAGTTGATGGGTTTCTAATCTGTTTCTCATGTTGTCTTAAGGTTAAGATTTAGATGGAACAGGAGGTTTGAATTTGGAGGCTACTCATTAAGGCTGACGCCCTTACTTGAGGGAAGGGGAAACTGAGGCCAGCAGGCTTGGGCTAGGCGAGGCAGCAGCCCAGTTAATGGAACCATTCAGACCCCGTGAGCCAGAGCTCCTTCTCCGATCTGTCCTGCCTGCACCGTCCCAGCACTGACACTGAGGTGCTCTTGGGAAGGAGAACGGGCAGGGAGCGAGTAGGTGACATACATTTCACTGAAGTTAAAAAATTGCAGTGGTGGTGGAAATTATTCTGAATTATCCTCAGAATTATTAAGAAAATGATACCTTTAAATAAATGTTTGAAAGAAATGAGTTTTGTTGGGAATAATACCTCACAGCCACTTCTCAGAAGTCCAAAGAGAGAAGCAAATTAAGAGATGCCCTTCAAGCAGTTGGGGGGAAAAAAAACACAGAGTTCCTAATAAATATCTCACCAATCCAATTATAACATTCAAATCAAGGAGAGGAAAATGCGGTATCAAATATAATGAAAGCTTTCTTTCCCATCGAAAGCACAGTCTGCTTCTCATTGTCCAGTGCTGAAGGGGATTTCAAAGTCAGCATTTATAGGAGAGGGGGAAAAAATGCCATGTAAATCAAAGTGAAATAATCAAATTTTTCTGGTGGAAACAAGTGCAGTTGTTTGATGTAATTTTGACATTCAGCATAATTTTAGCATCAGCACTGAAGTTAGGGAATCGGGGTGTCTCCGTGAGATTTGTAGAGTAAGAATTTACCAATCAGGAAAATCTCACTTAGGCTTTGAATGCAATGTGGCATTCTGCATTTTGGGGTAATATAAGTTTTCTACCAAATTCTCTACCAATAGAAAGTAGAAAAGACTTGTTTCCATTTGGAGTGGGTTGATGGGCACCCCTTGCCCCAAACCCATGTCCACCTAGAACCTCAGAATGTTATGTTATTTGGAAATCAGCCTTTGTGGATGTAATTAGTTAAAATAAGGTCATACTGGATAAGGTTGGGTTCTAGAGACAATGGGTGCTATCTTTTTTGTAAAGATTTTATTTATTTATTTGACAGAGATCACAAGCAGGCAGAAAGGCAGGCAGAGAGAGAGGAGAAAGCAGGCTCCCCGCTGAGCAGAGAGCCCAATGCAGGGCTCGATCCCAGGACCCTGAGAT
>LNAC01000819.1:514197-596677 GCA_002007465.1 Ailurus styani
TCATATCAGAGAGATCATATGATAATTGTCTTTCTCTGATTGACTTATTTCGCTCAGCTATCTTTTTAAGAGGAGGGGACACACAGAGACACACACACCGGAGATTACAGGAATATGACAATGGGGGAGATACTGGAGTAATGCAGTTATGAGCCAAGGGACACAGGGCTTACCAGGAGCCATCTGAAGCTGGAAGAGCCCAGAACCCTTCCCCAGAGCTGAGAGAGGTGGTGTGGCCCTGCAGACACCTTGGGCTGGTCTAATCCCACCTGGGATTCTCTCCAGAATGGGGAGAGAATGAATGTCTCTTTTAAGTAACACATACGGGGCGTCCTTCCAGCAGCCTTGGAAGACCCATGCACTGGTGCTCTGTTAAGACCCCCTGGTTCTAGAAACGAGAGCCTGTTCACAGTCATGAAGTCAGGATACCAAGGAATCTGGGAGGTGACTTTTCCTAACAGAAACTGGGTTCACAGTATTTGGAGTCAGCATTTGAGATTCTTCCAGGCACCCTCTGAGAAGTTCCAGCTCCACCTCCCCTCCAGCGAATGAGAAGCAGAAGCCTCAGTGAACCCTAAAGCTGCCAGCAGGAAACCGATCTGCCTCCCCGCTGATGCCTGTTCTACTTTCATAGTGAAAAACCGTGGTGATGCTGACACAGTAGACCTCCACCAGAAGACGAGCCCAAACGCTTCCCACGGAGTCTGCTCTGAGCATGGGAGAGGCGGAAGGGAGAACCCCTTGGGTCCCCTTTCTGCCTGGAATCACTCCGCGTCTGAAGGAGACCAGTGGGGTTCACCATCTCCCATTTAGTGTGAAGAGCCAGTGGCTGAGAGCAGAGTGGGAGGGGACGTCTGGGGCTGGGGGCACTCACATCACAAGCAACTACTGGGGTGTGACACCGGGACCCTGCCCACCTCCAGGCAGAGGTCTTGTTGGGACTCACCTGTCAGGTCCTACAGCCGGGAAGTCTCCTGTGCCAACTGAGGGTGGTCTGACCCCAAAGGACGTGTGCCCCCTAGCAGGCAGCGCCGCCATGAACGTTAACGGGGCAGCAGGTGGCCTCATTGTTCTTGGCTCTTCAGCCCCCCACCTCTCTCCAGTCACATTGGGCTTCTCTCTGAGTTTCTGTGGCGGCTACACCCTGCTGGGTGGCTTAACCCCACGGTGGTCCATTGTCTCACAGTTCTGGAGGCCAGAAGGCTGATGTGTAGATGCTGACCCTGCACACTCCCTTTGCGGGCCCTCGGGGAGAATCTGTGCCTTGCCTCTCCTGACCTGTGGCTGCTGTCGGCACATCTTTGGCTGTCTGTAAAACCCCTCCCTGCCTCTCTCGTGTAAGGATAGGTGAGATTGGGGCGAGGGGAGGTACCCAAGATTGCAGTTAGGGCCAACTTGCATAATCCAGGATAAATTCTTCTTAATTCAACAGTGTTAATTTAATCCCATCTTTTGCCATGGGAAGCAGTATTCACAGATCCTGGGCAGTGAGGCCGGGCCACATCATTTGGTGGAGTCACCATTTAGCCCGCGATAGCCTCCGTGCCATGTGGTTTTTCACTGCCTCTTTGAGAGTTCTCTTTGAGAACTCATGCACTTCTCTGTCCGCTTGCGACTCCTGCCACTTTGCCGTGAGATGAGTGTGTCCCCAGTAGTGGCTGCTCCTTCATTCCGGGCCCAGAACAAGGCCCTGGAGGAACGGGGCTGTTGTAGTCACGCCACAAACCAGGGTGCTGCTAGTAGCTGCTTGTTACTGTTTATCACAGAGACCTGGGGGCTTCTTGTTACTGCAGTGAAAGCTGACTAATACAAAAGCAGATTATAAGCTGGTTACGAGGAAGAATCTCTAATACTTCTGGGACTTTGAGCATCATGGTCCCCCGTGAAATACTTATAAGACCATATCTATCTGGGGAGTGCTTCCTCCTCTTCTTTCTCTATAAAGCCTTGGAAAACCTAGCTGGAGGGTCTTGGACGTATGTTCTCACAATGCCTTGCTTCCACACATCTATCTTGCCCTCTAGCCTTTTCCTCAGTGTCAAGGGCGGTGCTCAGGGATCCCCATACACCTAAATGAATGCGTACAAAGACAAATGAGCAAATAATTCGAGCACCCACACCTTCTAAGGGCTGTAAAAATGAAAAGCAGTTTTGCACTGGCCTAGGGTGCATGGTGGGCTCCATGCAAGGGGCCTGCTGCTGGACCGCCTGGGTTTGAACCCCAGTGCTTCACTAACTGGACCTGTGAATGTGAGCTAGCTCCTTAACCCCTCTGTTTCTGTCCCATGTGCAAAACTGGAGCACTAATAGCCCCCAGAGGGCTGATGTGAGCTGAAAATGAATAAGCACTTGGAACGGTGGCTGGCACCAGGTAAGCCCTGTCAAAGCCAGGACTTGGCAAACTGTGGCCCATGGACCAAGCCTGGCCTGCGGCCTGTATCATGGCCTGCAAGCTAAGATGGGCTTTTGCATTTTTAAATTGTTGAAATTTCTTAAAAGGACAATATTTCATGATATGAAATTCAAATTTAGGTGTCCACAAATAAAGATTTATTGGAACACAGCCCAATCTACTTGTTGACATCATGTCTGTTTTCGTGCCATGATGGTGTAGTTATGACAAAGCCCACATATGGCCCGCAAACCCTAAGCTATGTACTGTGTAGTTCCTTACAGATAAAATTTACTGGATCTTGACCTAAGCTGTTCTAAGTTACAGTCTTAGCAAATGTGCCCACGTACAGGAGCTGGGAGGCCAGAAGCACTGGCTGTGCTTGATCACACCCCAGCCGGCCAGTCTAATGATGATTTCTGCAAGAAGCACAGATTGAATCACAGTACTGTTGATTTCGTCTGGGAGCAGGGACGGAGGGAAATGGAAATTCACATCTTCCTCTCTTCTCCTTTTGTTTCTGTCATCTGTGTGCATCCTGTGTGCATCTGAATGGTGTCCCTTAGGCACTAAATGAGTAAACAGGAAAGCCACAGACAAATACATGAGCAAAGAAGAACAGAATTCAGGGATTACAAATTCACCGTAGTCTGAGCTTTCCCCAATGTTCTCTGAACAGTTCAGAGGCTTCCTCTTTTCTGCTTTATTGTCTCTTCCAATTAACTAAGTAGCCCATTCAGTAATTAATAAACACCTATTTGTTAAGTATTCATTATATGCCAAGGATTGTGTCAGGCGCTAGGGCTCAAAGAGTGAATAGGATGAACCCGTTGGTCTAGATCTCACTAAACTCCTGATCCGTATGGGGCCCATATATGGGACCTTTGGAGTGAATTACATAAAGGCACTCCATCCCTCTGGAAAGAGTGCATGGCTTAGCACATGATGTAACAAGGGCTGGATATTGGGGCAACCCAATTCCCAGGCCAGTGACGTGGTGCAGTGCACAACTGATACAACTGTAAATGGCACTGAGTCTCCTGGGAGGCACCAACAGCTAATAGGGACAGGGAACACAGGACGGTAGGGGGAAATATTGCAGAGCAGCATTTGATATAACCCTGGCTGAGCCAAAAGAGGCATCTCATGGCGGGGGGCGGGGGGGGGGGTTACTTCTTAGAGGAGGCCAGTACCTATGGCAGTGAAAACAGCCATACTATAAGCTTTTCCTTCCCTGTTATTATTTCTTTTCAATATGGGGATTCCCAGGCATGGAGAGGTCAATTAATCCTTTACCTGTTCTCAAATTTCCTTCATAAGGGAGAGAGAATTTATATGCTACCATTTAGGCCTTTTGTAATGCAGTCACTGGTGTTGCATTTTGGCAGAGGCACTAAATGACTTAAGAGAGTTGGGAAATGGAGGGAAGATGTTTTTACTAGTATTATTATTATTATTCAGAAGTTTTTATTTGATCATATAAATCGTTACACTCACTTAGGCTTCGGCCTCAACCAAGACCAAGAATTACATCTACCAATATTCTCAGGCCCAGTGCTACCATATAGAACCTTAAATTGTAACTTACAAGAAAAAGGAAATAATCATAGGGATTTATCATGATTGGACCGTCAGATCCAGGAAAAGCAGAGCGTGCTCTGCTGTAGAGACGGATTTGCATGTGCGGTAGGCTTGCATGTTGGACCAGCACTGGGTGTTCTTGCAAGACCTGCCTCTCTTTCCACTGGTGGGTGCATTTTCCTCCTGTTTATTAAATATACCTGCATTTAGGGCAGCTGTAGACTCTGCCATGTCCATTTTGAAGAGGAGACCCTCCTTATGTGAACCCCCTCCCTAGAAAACTAAAACCATGTGGAATTCTTTATCTCTATAGACGAAGGCAGATACACAAAGTATGTTACATAATACCACACAGCAAGAAACTGCTCTGTTAATAAAACTCAGGGAATTTCTAGTAGCAGCTGTGATAACAGAGCCCAGGGAGTGTCATGCAGTGCGAGTAATAAAGCACAGTAGAAGAATTCAGGTTGTGTCTTTGAAACTCACTCTCTCTGACAGTTCTAAGCCTGCTGATGGCATTGGGCAACGCTCCAACCGCATCCTATCCAGAAATGGGAACTAGAAGCTTTTCTTGCATCCCATGTTTGTTATATCATACAGAATATTCCCAGATGAACTTCTTCCAAAATGCAGCCCAACTCTCTTAGGATTCCCTACTCACCTTCCTTACTCTATTTTTTTTCTACTAAGAATTATCAGCATCTGATATAACACATGTGTTAGCTAGTGCTGCATAATGGATACTGCCATACTTAGTGGCTTCTACCAACAGTGTGATTATCTTGTAATTTTTGTGGATCAGAAACCTGGGTAAGACTTGCCTAGATGCTCTAGCTCATGATGTCTTACAAGGGAGCAATCCAGATACCGGCTAGGACTGCGGTCATCTCAAGGCTCAAGTGGGGAAGAATCCAATGGGAATCACTGGCTCTGTACATATCAAGTCACATATTTTAATTAGTTATTTGTGGATCATCTCTATCCCACTAAAATAGAAGCCCGGGACAGAGATCTTTCTGGTCTGTTCCTCACTAGATCTGTGACGTCCAGAATTGGTTGGCACTCACGTATCTGTTGAATGAACCAACGTTGAGACTGCTTCTGCCCCACAGAAGTCCTGTGTGTGTGTCTGACTTCTATTCTTGACTCAGTGTAAATGGACCTGGAGAGCTTTGAGCGTCAGAGGTTGAGAGTGTGTGAAAACAGTGCAGGAGAGAGGAGTCATTTCACCAGTTGCGGTAGGTGAATCATGCTGCCCCAAGATGCCCAGGGCCCGAGTCTCCGGAGCCTGTGACTGTGTTCCCTCACATGGCAAGAAGGGAGCTTGTGGCTTTGATGGAAGTCATAGACCTGAAGGTGAGGGGTTTGTTTGGATTACCGGGACATGTCCCATCAGATTGCACGAGTCCTTGAAAATGGACTCCCGGGTGCGCTCACAGAGAGCTGCTGACAGATGTTCCCCGGTTGGGAGCTTGAGAGAGCTTCGATGCCTCCTGGCTCGTTCTGTGGGGGAGGGGGAGATGTGCAAGGACCAGGGAGAGGCTTCGAGGAGCCGGGAGCCAGCTCACAGCCAGCACGGAATCGGGGAGCTCAGTCCTTCAGCCACATGGAACTGCACTCTCCCACAACCTCAGCGGGCAAGACTGACTGGCTGCTGGAGCCCAGGAAGGACCAGAGCTTGCTGACGCTCTGATGCTCATTTGCTGGAATCCGTACTGGATTCTCCAGGAATATAGTTCTCGGGAACTACAACGTCATGCATGTGTGTGGTTTGCATCCACAGCGTTTGTTGTCATTTGTGAGGACACAAGTAGAAAATGAACACAGCTGTGCACCACGGCTCTGGGTTTGGGCAAGGATGGCCGGAGAGAAGGCTTTGGAAGTAAGGGTGGAGGGGTTTAGCGTTGGCTGTCACCACGAAAATTACCCAAAGACCATCAATTCTGTGCCTTTTGAAAGAGCCCGATTTTCAGGGAAATCCAGATGGAACCAGGGATCATGGACCTCAGGAAAGAACATTCCATTTTTATTGATACCCATCTACAGAGAGTTGGAGAGTCAGGGTGAGATCTTTGCTCCTGATAAGGCTTTGGAGAGGAGAAAATCTTCCTTTGAAACTTGTCTCAGAAGATATCAAAGGACATGTCCTTCTTCCAGGCCCGCATAAAGACCACACTGAAATGAGAAACACGTTAATGCAAAAGGAAGTCGGCAGCCACTCGCTTGCGTTTTTCATTTCCTTGTGTAATCTTATTGAAGTATAAATTACATATAGAAGAGAGCACAAATCAGTGCATTTCCACGAAGTGGAAACACCCACGTGGGACTCACTGCACTTGCAGGTGGCAGTGGTTGCTTTATTCTCATTGCTGAATGGGAATTGAATGGATACACCGCAGTGTTCTTAACCTTCTTACCGTGGGCGGGCCTTTTAGTTCTGCTCTGGGGTGACTGTGAAAGGCACTGCTGGGAAGCTCTTGCACTTGTCTCTTGGTGAATGCCTTTCTGTTGCGTATGTATTTGTGGGGGGCAGTTGGGGGGGTCCTAGGTCAAAAGCGTCTTTCTTGGTTCTAGTAGGTGCAGGGAACGCAGGTCTGGGGCTGAATGAGATGAGAGACAGTGATGGACAAACAGGATCCAGTCCTGTCTTTATTGGAAATTTTGGTATCTTGCTCATCAGGGATATTTGGGCATTGATTATGACTTTCTGTATTAATTGGAATGTCGATCTGGGGCTCTCCCTTAAATTTTGCTCCCAGCACAAACGCCTCACTCCCCTCACCCTAGTTCCAACCCAACCGAAGTGGGTCTAAGAAATACAATAAATGCTTCCTGTCTGCATTGTTCGTGTCTGGTCCCTAAAGGTCCTCTGAGGCCGTGTTGGCTGGAGTGGCTCCAGTAACCCCATGTCTTGCCTGCACTATGTCATGGGGGGACATCCCATTTTATTTTAAAATCGAATGTTTTTATTCACAAAGAACTTTGCAGTGTGGTCTGAGATTTGTTGTCTGGGGGGAAATATTTCAAGTTTGACATCTAGTTAATTAATTAAGTTGATTAATTAATTGGGCTGGGATGGCCAGCCTGGCCTCTTGGGTCCCCGTGCTCGGTTCCAGACTAGGTTAAAGAAGGAAAAGAGGGGTAAGGTGAAGTGCTGTCTGCGAAGGTCCAGCTGGGTGGAGGGCCTGTACCGACAGCCAGATGAGGTCCAAATACCGCTCACTAAAATTCCCGTCCCTTCCATTTCTGTAAGGCGAAGAGATTCTCACCCACCCACTTCCTATCTCTTTAGCTGGCTCTGTCCCCAGGCTTACACGGGCAGGTATCAGCCTGATAGGATGAGACTTTCCATGGCTTGGTTGATTGGGTTTAGGTAAGCAAATCCTCTTAAGAAAAACTGTCCATCAGTTGGCTTAATTTACGTGTCTGGAACAGAGGCTTTTTTATTTCCTTACGTGCTCCTTGTCGGGTGTTCTGGAACGGCAGTGACCTAGGCAGACCAGGCTCTTTTGCAGCTGGGAGGCCAGGGGACACTTGAGGCAGACACTGAGTTTCCAAGTGCAGTAGCGGTGTTCAGTTTCCCTGGGAGGGGAGGGGGGAGGCGTGCACAATGACCGCTTTGGAACAGATCGGGACCCAGGGCTGCTGAGCTGGTTCTAGGCCTGTTCCGTGTCCCCCAAAGATGAATCCACATGGAAACTGCAATCCCCACATCAGGAGAGATTGTTTTTGCCTTTCATGTGGCTGACCCGGGTTCTGTCCGCGCATCTGTCTGCGTTCTGGTTAATTTCCTGAGGCAGCCCCTGCACCCTGGGGGCTTGCTTCACCAGCCACCTGTTTACTTCGGTGTTTGCTCTGTCTGAGACCCTGGCTGTGCCCTCGTATCTGGTCCTCCCCGATGCTTTAAGCAGCTAGATCCGCCCCCCCCCCCAGGCACACGTCATCTCAGGCTGGTGGGCTTCCAAACATTTCGGTCTTAAGTCCCCCATTTGCCCTCCTGTCTCGCCTCTGCTTCTAAGTCTGTTCTCTGAGTTTCGATCGTGTGGGACACGGTCTCATTGATAGATCCTCATTCCCACGTTCTCTGATCCTACATGTGATTTCTCCAAGCTGTACCTGTTCTTCGGCTCCTTATCGCTGTTTGGACTCGGCATCCACCCCTGATGGGATCACACATCCTCGGTAAACCCGGGTGCCCGCTCCCTCTCTCTCCCTCCCTTCCCCCGAGATCCCTGGGCACCGACCCCTGCTGGGGCACGGGACAGTCCAGAAGAGGGTAGAAATACCAGAGTCGTGCCACCTTCAGAACTTCATAGCCACTGTTTTGTTCTCATTGCAAAGGAAATATTTAACTGTATGTCTGAACGCATATAACGTAGGAAGTAGAAGTACCTGGTAATAGCCTCTCCAACAGTTTGACACGTGTTCCCAAATCTTATAATATATTTAGGCCTGTGTCTTTGTGTCTGTGTGCACATATTTCTCTGTTCACTTAACCGTACATCTGAGGTATCTGTTCGTGTCAGTACGTGATCTGTCACATTCTTTTTAAAGGCTGCAGTGAGTTGCACTGTATGAACGTGCCATAATTTATTTATCCAATTAAAACTGGAGAATCTTAAAACACGGCTCGTGCTTTCGGGCCGAGGACGTCCCCCTGCAGTGGCTCTGCGGGATGCTAGCCCAGCCCACACACGTCTCGGGTTTCCTTGGGTACAGAAAGTTTTGATGGATCCGAGTCTCTGGGGTGGTGTCTTTACTTCTGCCTCATCTGAACGGCTGGCTACCCCGTCAAGAGGCAGGGAGATTTCCAGCCATCCCCAGGTCCCAGAGATTTTAAAGCCGTGGCCCCGGGAAGGCAGGTAACCCGTAGAATGGCCGCCACATAGATGTTAGGACTCCCCAGTGGTTCATTTTTGGCCTTTTTGTCTTCTCACTCAACATGATTTCATGCACTTCCTTGACTTTCGTATGTGCCTTGAATTTGAAATATGACCGCCTCTCTGATTTACCACCCATAGGTACAGACAGCTGGGCCCCCCATGTCCCTAGACACCTTGACCGGAAACAAGGTACAGGGTAACTAACAAGTGGCCCAGATGGATTTTCCCCTTGAAGGCTGCTTCCTTCGGACTCTCTGTCTAATGACGGTGACAGTGGCGGTAATCAAACATGAAGAGCAGCCTACACACGTGCTCCTGACACCATGTTTGGTACTGTCCCCACAGTACTGCCAATGTCAGGGTAACCGCAGGGATTGCTAGAGTGTCCCACACAACCTCCCATTTACAGGGACTCTGGAACGTGCCCCAGGTCACCCAGGCACAAAGTGACAGGACCAAGCTCCAATCGTAAGCAGTCTGACCCCAGAGCCTGCTGGCATTTGCACCTGACCGGGCAGGGGCCAGGGTGGAAGGCCTAAGAGTTCTGGATGCCTCATGCAAGGTGCTTTCTTCTGGGCTGGTCCCCCAAAGCCCTCGCAGGAGGATTTGCTTTCTCCACTAACTGGAAAAGGAGCAGGGTGAGGTTCAGCAGGGGTTCCCAGCTGGCTGGCAAGTGGCAGAGCCAAGTCAGAGTGCAGGCCTCTCTCTCTGTCTCTGCCTGCTCTTCCGAACGGGAATGGGCAGGGTGCGTGATTCATGGTGCCAGCGCCAGGCATGCCAACGTTACACTCTGGGTCTCCAGGGACAGACTTTTTAAGGCCGAGACTTCTACTTTTCAATTCTTGATGCAAATGCTTCTCCCACTGATTTGTAACCACATCCCTCTCAAATACATGGATTGACAGGCTGTCTAATTTCCTCGTGTCTTCTCGTCGTGAGCACAGGGTCTTATCCTCTGCATGGCAAGAGTCTCATTTAAAATGCAGGCTGGAGAGGTTCATCCATATGCAGAGACAAAAAGCAGAGCTATTTACCGCTGGGAGCCAGGGACGGAGCCTCTTGGAGCCAGCAGACATTCCTGGTGACCTGGGGGTGCTCTGAAGCCTTCCAGGGTTCTCCCCATCAGTTAAGCCTCCCGAAGCTTAGAGATGTTCAGTCTGTGTAGACAGTGAGCACGTTTTTCTTCTTCCCTTCAGAAGAACCTTTTGCTTATTGGGGAATAAAATAGATTTTTTCCCCCAAAGGGTGCATTGGGAATTATTCATGTCTTTGGAGTAGATTCAAATAGAAGAAAAGGGCTTCTTGGTCTTTGTCTGCATTTTACAGTAACTTCAGAGTTGTCCCAAACAGGAAACATGCCTCTTTTCAGTCATTTCAGTTCTTTTTCATTTATTTTTTTATTGAGGTGTACCGTGCAGGAAAGTGTACCAATTCTTAGGTGGCTAAGAGCTCAGTAAATGTTTGCTTTCGCATATGCTCCTGTGTTTACCACTCAGACCGAAATTAGAATACTCCCAGTGCCCAAGAAGGGTCCCACCTGCCACTTTCCAGTCAGTACCTTCTCCGAGTGACCACTGTTGTGACTTCTACCATCACAGACTAGTTCCATCTGATGTGGAGGGTATGAAGGTGGGGTCCCCCAGGACATATGTTTGGGCTGGCTCATCATCCAACAGGTACTCAGCATTGAATGCTGGCTCTCCTATAGTCAAAGGGTCCTTGCGTAAAGCGTCTTAGTGAAAGCGTACAAAACGATGTTTTGGGGAGAGTTCAACAGCTATTCTTTGCAAAAAAGAAAGGAACCTTAATCCTTTTTATTCCTTCCTTTCTCTCCTCCCCACCCCCACATGAAATGAAAACCACTAAATTAATCTGCATCAAATCTGAGCCGCATATTTACGATGGACTATGTAAAATATGCTAACTGGGCTACTTGAAATCCACTTGGTAGAAGGGTGGATGAGCCTCTCAAAGACTTAGGCAGATATCCTGGAGCAGCCATAGGCATTGATTTGTGATAAAACTTGTTTCTCACACAGGCAACTCTAGCTCACCCAGAGTGAGTAGCAATAAGGATTTATATATTTTAGGATATTTCATCATTTTTTCTAAGTGATGTAGGCGATAGCTGGTGGTCAAATGAATTTGAGAAGTAGTTCATGCTCTGTCTCCATCTTGGAGATTTATAATGCTTATCAGCAATTACATATTAAAGGTACTGATAAGTCCTGCTGTAATGGGAGCTGTTTCATTTGGTTGACTCAGCATTAACTAAATATCTTTGTCTACTGACCCCTTCTATGATGGAGAATCTTTTTCTATCTCACAGAGCTCATGTTTCCTGTAACTTAGGTACTCAAAGCCAGCAGAACAGAAATCAGTCTTTGGGTGGAAGAATTTTTTAAAGATTTCTTTCTTTCTTTTAGAGAGAGAATATGTGAGCACGAGCAGGAGGGGCAGAGGGAGAGGAAGAGAGAATCCCAAGCAGACTCTGTGCACTGAGTGCAGACCCTGACCCGGGCTCCATCTCACAGCACTGAGATCAGGACCAGAGCCAAAATCAAGAGTTGGACACTTTACTGACTGCGCCACCCAGGCGCCCTGGGTAGAAGGATTTTATGTTTACATTTTAGTTCTGATAAACATATGGCTTCCATCTGCATTCCCTCAGACTGTCCTGAGGTTTAAAGAAAATTATTTAAATTATCAAAGTGAGTGGAATATCACCTTTAAAACTTTTTTTTCAAATATTTGTGAAAATACCCATTTTGGAAAAGTTTATTTGTTTTAATGTAAACTTCATTTTTCATATTATGCAGCAAAGTATTTTGAATCACAGGGGGACCAGAAATGCTTCTCTTTTCTTTAAGTGCACTGGTGCCTCTAAAAATCAAGAGAGATGAGCCCAAAATGGAACTAGAGGCCCCTGAGCTGGCAAGGGAAGGTCATGGGTGAGCAGAGAAGCGATAGTTATCAGACAGTCATGCGCGACACTCTATAATCAGGGTTTATTATCTCTTGTGACCTTTTCTTTCCTCTCTGATGTGTGTTGGAGCAATCAATGAATGCATCCAAAATTCCTCCCCGTTCTCCACAGTGGTCCAGAGTTCCTGTCTGCAGGAATCCCGTGGTGTTTCATCAGTTAAGAATCTATCCCATTATCGGAGGGACGTGCCCCACGGAATGCGGCAGGCGGGCCCCGTGCCCCTCCCCCTCGGTCTGTGGGGACGGGCTGCTTTGCTTTGCCTGGCGATCTCCTCCTGCCCCCAGCACCCCATCCTAGGAAAGGGAAGGGCCTCCCTGCAAGCATGCCCAGAGCTTCCCTGCAGCACGGAAGTGGGCACAGAAAGTCTGATGCCACGTGGGGAGGAGCTGGTGGCGACCTAGGGGATGCGCTGGACCCTGCCCCATCAGATCGCACTCCCTCTGATGGAGCAGGAAGCTGGCAGGCTGTGTTTTAATCAATTGATAGCATCGCTTGGCATCCAGCAGCCAGATCAGGTTTTGTAAGAGACCAGCTCGCTGATTTTCCAATCTCTGCAGCCTCAGAGAGATTTCGGGTTGGAGGCAGAAGGCAGCTGCGAGGCTCCTCCTGGACACTGGAGAGGGGCCAGGGCTTTGCACGCCGCACTTCCCCTGCAGAAGGAAATAAACCCCCGGACAGGGGGGGAAAAGAGAAGAAAGAAAGTGCCAAGAATGTTCTGAGGGAAATGAAACTGTCATATGACTGTGGTCTCCCCTTAATGGGAGGAGGGACTGGTAGCAAGGCTTTTCACATCTCCCTTTCTTTCCATGGCCCTCGCAGACCTGATCCCATGACCCAGCAGTTTCTGTTTTCATGGTCCGTCCTTGGTCTTCAGTGTCTCCTGCTTTCGTGCTGATGGTCAGTCTTGTGTCGGAGTGATTTTCCCAAAGTCTTAGCAGGTCACACCCTGTTCTAGCGGTAGCACCTTCCTGTGACTGTCCCTCCTGCCCAGCTGGGTGCTTCTCCAGATGCACCCGTGTACTGTTCATCATTCTGGTGCCGGGGCTGGGATGCAGAAGATACTCAGGACGTGTTTATGAGTGAATGGATAGATGAGCGAAGGGATGGATGGATGGGTGGGTCGGTGGAGGGTGGGAAGATGCATGGTTGGACTGATGGTTGGATGGAAGGACGGATGGGATGTCAGGGGCAGGAAGAGGTAGAAAGTCCTGGGGGGGGGGGGTGAGATGGGGCAGTATCCACAGTGGTGCCGGGACCACACACAGTGGTGAAGAGCCAGCTCCTCCCCGGCCTCGCAGTTCTGCCCAGGTTCCCTGAAAGTGTGCTCTTCCTTCTTGGCTTTACCTGTGAAGCTCTTACCTGGTTTGTCCCTACAACTCTACCACTTCACATTATCTTGCTAAAGATACTGAGTCTCCCCTTAGATCAGCTCTTGCTCTCAGTAGGGTACCTGGCATTTGACATTACTCAACCTACTTATTGATCAAGATAGGCTGGTAAATATAAACACACACACACACACACACACACAAACTAGTCAGCTCAGGAAACACAATTTTTAAGCAGACAACATTCAACCCTTTATGAAACAAATTCAAGGAGGGTGTTCCTAGTTGGGCAGACCTCCTCCAAGTGCTGGTTCAGGGACTCTAGAGTGTGATTCTACCATTTTCCTAGATCCCTATCTTCCTCTTTGTTTAGGTAGCAGATGGAGAAAGAGAAGGAAAATGATCGAGTAAGAGACTAGAGGAACCAGGCTGGAAATGACGTCATTGACCTTACTCAAATCACTTGGTCGGAACAAAGTCCCATGACATTACCTTAAGGGCCAAAGATGCTGGGAAATGTAGTCTGTTTTCCCAGAAGGAAAGGGAGGCAGGGTCTGGTGAACAGCTAGCAGCCTCTGCTAAACCTGCCCTCCATGTCCACTCTTGGGTTCATGGTACAAGGTCCTCACACCTCCAAGCCAGCCCTGTCCAATTCCTGCTCTGTCCATGGCCCCTGAGATTATATCCCATATAGACCTCCTCCTCCCCCACCCCACTTCAGTCCCCCTACACTCTTCCCATAGTGAAACCCGAAAGAACATCTGGATACCAGGTCCAAAATAGAGCCCCTGACTTTGGATACTTTTGCTCCTGCATAATGGTATCCATCACGCTCTTGCTCTGCGGCCTGGAGGAGGAACCCTGTGCTCCTTTCTTTCTCATTCCTCCTCTGCTTGTCCCAATCTGGGTCATACCAGTTTGTGCTCGGAATTGCCTTTTTTTTTTTTATCTGAACCAATTAAAAATGTGTTTTGTAGAAGAGTGAAAAAAAAGTCTTTCACCTTAGCTGAGAATTCTGCCCGCCCAATTTCACCTGGAAAAGAATTGAAACGGACAACATGTTACTAATTGGGGAATTTGAGTAGTCCCTTCTGTGGGGTGTGGGTTTTCAACATAGTCTCTCCAGCATGTGGATATTCACAAGTTTACTGTATCTGAAATCAGAGATCTGAGAGATGATTCTCAGACAGACCCAGCAACACAGTTAAGGTGTATTTGGGGACAGGCTAACTATTCTATTAATATCATGCCCTGGAGCTTGACCCAAAGGAGAGTTAGTGTGGGCTTCAGTGGTGTCCTCCAGTCCCAGGGATGCTTGCGTCCTTTCTCGTCAGCCGCTGGTCTCCTAATCACTTTGCCTGTCCAAACCCTGTGGTATGTCGGGTAGGACTGTGAACAGCTGGTTCAGATCCCAGCCGCATCACTGATTAACCCTGTGCTCTGAGCCTAGCGATCATTTCTCCATCCATTTTCTCAACTCTAGAATTGGGTCAGCAATGCCAACAAATGACAAAATTCAATCCCTGATGTAAAGTACCAGCACAGATGTTAGCATGGAGGAGCCTTTCTCTTTCCTTTCTTTTCATTTGAAGGAAAGCCCACATCCTGCCTGGGGTACAGGGTAGAGTGAGCTTCCAAACACCCCGTGCCGTGATCTGTACACCTGCTTGCTTCCCTCGCAGATCCCGGCAAGTTGGCTCGGCTCTACGGGGAGAGACTGAGGATTCCCTCTGTCAGCAGGGAGTTGATCCCTTGCAAGTGCAGCTATTAAAGCCTGTGATGATGGCCTCTCCCCGGCAAATGCCATTCTAGTACAGAACCACCGAGAGGGCCTGGAGTGCCAAGGCAGGTCTTAAAACCCATGCATATTCAGACATTTGCAATGAACTGTTCACTGGTTCCTGCAACACATCCAGCAAAAGAGTGTGGTTCTTGGATTTGCGGAGTCCTTACGGAGATGGAAGACTAGTGTGTGGGGACAGAATGCAGGTCTGCTGCGGCGGTGGCAGAGGACCCCGAGTGTGCACGGGTAGACTGGGATGGAACAGAGGGACACGGGGATGGTGCATCAGATAGTACACTGGGCCGTGACATTGGCCCATGGGGAAGGTACACAGAGATGGCGCACGCACGCTAGCAGGGACCACCGGGGTGGTGTGTGGGGATGCACATACTGGAATGGTACATGGGGATGGCACCCAGGCAGGTCAGGAAGTAGACACGGGAGGGTGCGCGGAAATGGTATGCAGAGATGGCACACGGGTGTGCTGGGAGGGTACACAGTTCCGGTGACATGGTTGACCCCAAAATCCTGCCAGTAAGGAGGCCCCCCCCCATAACTCCTTCATCCAGGATTCACCACACCACTTGTCACTGTGGCTGGTGATGTTGGTTTTGCTCTTCTCTGCAGGGACCCCAAAACTACAGACAGTGCAGGCCTTGGAAACAAATGTCCTGGTCTCAAGTTCTGGCCCCATGGCTCTTGGCTGTGTGACCTTGGGCAGGTTCGTAAGCTCCCTGGATTGTGGCTCATCTTCTCATTCTTGCCGTAGAGAAATGAAAGTCTTCTTCCTGGGCTCATAAAACCTAGACCCAGAAGCACACAGCATATACCCTCACTCAGGGTTAGCTGTGATTGTTACTGTCTCTTACGAGCTGGCGTACAGGGGAGAGGTGAGGAGGGCTCCAGAGTCTTAGTGGGAGAAGTTTGTGATTGAACTTTACCACGCAGAAGCTCTGAGCCCTTGGCAAGTTGTGCTCTAAGCTTTAGTATTTTTGCCTAGAAAGGTGCGTTAATAATGTCTAGCTCGGCGCATTTGCTTACTTTTTGAATAAGTCACCTCTCTCCAGTGAATTTCAGGCAGGTTGTAAAAGCTCACACAACAGACCAGATGTAAACTAGTTGAAGGTGAAGGGAAAATCAGGGTCCACTAAGAAAATAAACCAGTCGTGAGAATATTAAGGCACCGCATGCACATGAAGCGGCCGGCAGTGCTCGGCTTCTGGTAGAAGGGCCGATGCGCGTTTGCTTTCTCTCCTTGGGGGAACACAGGGTTTTCGAGGTCGTTTTCTTACGCTGGAGAATACGGGGCAAACGGCATTTTCTACGAAGCGAGCCGGGCTCGCAGAAACTGGGCTGTTTTGTGCTGTGCAAACCTGAGAACAACCCTTTGGAGTTCTGTATCCAACAAATCTTGTCTGCTGGGGGGTGGAGAGGCAGGGTAGGGGGAGGTCGAGGGGGGCAGCCTTTCATCTCTGTCCGTCCTCGAGCCCACGCTCCTGGGTCCCATGGCCCTTGAAGTGACATCTTTCAGCTGCGGCGCACAACAGAGCCCTCGTGGTCATTAAAATGATCCAGTGGCACCTTTTCTTCAAGAAGAGGAGTGTCGCTGACAGCTCTGGCCATTGCCAAGTTCAAATTAAAGTAATTACAGCAGTTCCGTCTCTCGGTCCTTTCAACCGTTGCTAGTACCCTTGTTCCCTGAAGCCCTGCAGTGCTCTGGGGACTTCTGTTGGCTTTGTCAGAAGTGCTTGATGTCCTTAAGGTGGGGATCATCACCTGTGACAGGTGTGGGTTGCACTTGACCTTTTGGAACAAGAAACCCAGAGAAGACCTTCAAGATGGCAGTGGACATGAGTCTCAGTAACACGAATCTCTGTGGCAGCTCTCCTCAAGCCTGTGCTTGCTCACGCACGAACACTTATAGGAAATCACATTAAAAAAAAAAAACTCTCAGTGATGGAGATGCCAAGGCACAGGGATGACAGGCTTCCTTGCCTAAGGTTAGACAGGAAATCAGTGACAGGAGCCCTCTGCCTTGTGACTCCAAATCCACTCACTCACTGTCATCCTGTCAGCCTCAGCGTGGGGTACTAGCACTTTGACTACCCGCATCCTCCTGTCTTAGCCTCACAGCCATCCTAGGAGAGGATCCATTTGGCCTTCTTGTTTTGAAGATGAAGAAACCGAGGGTCAGAGAGAACAAGGAAATGTGCCCAGCCCACAGTGCAAGAGAGGAGTGGAACTGGGATGCAAATGACGCCCCTGCTCTTTCCCACACTGTTCTTTAAGGCCTGGAGTGCCCATGCCTACTTTATTTGTTGTCCTTTTCTTATGGAAAATCTCAAATATAGGCAAGGTAAACAGGATAACGTTATATTCGTTTCCCAGGGCTCTACAGTGAATCTCTACACCTTAAGCAGCTTAACAGGACTCCCATTTATTACCTCATGGTGTCCTTGGGTCAGGATCCTAGGCACGACTTACCTGGTCCCCCGCTCGGCATCTTACAAGGCTACGGTCAAGGGGTTCTCTTCTGAAGTTGGAGGTCCTTTCCCAAGCTCATGGGGTTGTTGGCAGAATTCATTTATTTCCAGCCATAGAACTCCTGGAGGCTTGTCCGGTTAAGATTTTCCTGCTTTGCAACTCTGGGTTCAGGGAAGGCCTAAATGCTCTTCCAAGGGATCGCCTGGTTAGGTCTGGCCCACCTAGGATAATCTCCCTCTTAATTAAGTCAAGGTTAGGGACCTTAATTACATCTGGAAAATCCCTTCGCCTTTGCCACATGGTGTAACAGAACCACAGGAATGAGATTCCATCATAGTCCTAGGCTTAGCCCCCACTCAAGGGAGGGGGCTTTTTTTTGTGAAGGCGAAGAGAAAAGAGCCAGCTGAGGTGCACGTGGCCATGGAGAAGAGACTTCGGGAAATGCTTTGGTCAGGGTGGTTCAGGGGCCTGGATCCCCATTGGGTAGTCCACACGTGTCTAATGCTAGGGCCCATATTCGACCATGGGCAATCATGCCCTGTGGCTTTCAGACCTACCTCCCCCCATACAGCCACAGGATCCAGCGCATTCCCGGCTGAGGTGGGGATGCTCTTACCCTTGATTTGCTGATGGTGAGTGATTTCCTGCCTCCTCATTGGGCCACTGGGCAGGTCTGGGTCACAGCTGGGCTCAGGGCTTTCCTCCCTCACCAGGAAAGAAAGGAAAAAAAAAAAAAGATGGGTAGTACAAGGCAGTGTGAAATCCGGAGGAGAAAAAGTAGCTGTGGAATTGAACGGACAGAGTACCACTTTGTGATTTGGGCCCATTTTAACATCCAGGTCTCTTGCTCCATGTGCCCCATCTCAGCCTCACTGAGCTTTTGCGGGGATCAAATAGAAACAGGGGCACTCAGCAGAAAGCCCCCGGGAAACCCCGGTCCTTTCCCCTTGACTGTGAGTTTTCTCATTCATCTGTCTGCCCAGCCACCAGTTCTCTCAACCATCTCTCACCACCTCGTATATACGAGGGATGGAAAGACGAGGGGTGGAGATTCGCGGGCCCGTCAACCGTGATCTGCCCTTTGGCAGGGAGAGGGGCATTTTTACAAACACCAGTCATAGAAATGAGACGGGTAATTTCCCCCCAAAGAAGTAAATAACAAAATGCCTGACGGTTTCTGGTGGGGTTATCGTCTCCTGCACCATCTGGAAAGATCTGGATGAGGGAGTGGCCCCCAATCTCTAATTTAAAGACAACAGATGATTCTAGTTCCTCCTTCTTCTGTTTCTACCTCTTTCCTGCCGCTCTCCGTGAGGGAGGTACTCTGTTCTCTGTTCGAGGCATCTGGGCCGCCCCCTCCCTCCCATTCATTCTCCCTCTCCTTGCACACATGCCAGTGTCCACCTCTCCCATGTACACTTCCTAGCGGCTTCCTCCCTGCCCTACGCTTTATAAACCGTAACCCCCAATCCCCTGGGTCTGCAGATGTTATGAGAAGAACCCCCTGAAGAGCAGCATTGGTGGTTTCTCATTTAATTTTTTCAAAGATTTGATTTTTTTTAATTTAAAACTCAAAAATGCCATTAAAACCCTCACCCGGACCAGCTGTATCTTTAAGTGTAAAATCCATTTTTAGCCGGCAGAGCTGCGATATGGTTAAGTACTTATTTTTATTGTCTGTCTGGGCATGGTTTTTAACTGCAGGTGGAGAATTGATCAATAATGTCATAAAGACACGCTCACCCCGTGCCTTTTCCCCAAGCCTGAGCTCAGGGGAGGTCTGCATGTCCTGAACTGCCCAGGGAGTCCAGGTGGTCCGGGGCTTTGCATGCGTGCTTTCTCTCCTTCTTGTGTTGTGCATTGTTTGGCCTGGGCTGCGAGCCTTCTTTATGGTTCTCCTGACTCTTTGCAAAGGGAAACATCCACCTGCCATGCACCCTAGTGCAAGACCCAACAAGACGATGTGATGCTGTCCTTCCTGTTGTGCCTCCGTCTCTCCAGCACCTGCCGTGGCTGGTGGGGAGGAGCGAAGTTCGGAACAGTCATTGTCCTGTTGGATGATCTTGCCATTCTCCCCACCACCTTGGATTTGACATCCTGGGACTGTTCCTGAGTAGATTGGAGTGAAGGAAGCCATGCCTGCCTTTATCGGTACATGACAGAGTCCTGGCAAAAGAAAGAGAAAGGGTCCAGTTGCAGTCCAGGGGAGAATGTGTTCAAATCGCCGGGTACTGTTGGCTTAAGCTCAACTAGGGCTTTGAGTACCATGTGTGTCCAGAAGTCAATGGCAGAGTGTACCGCCAAGCCCCTTGGGATAAGGCAGGGGCAGCGAACAGGAGCTTTGTCCCAGGAAATGGGCTGCTGGTTTGGTGCTGCAGCACCAAGATCCCCTTGTCACTCCCCCAGACCTTAGGGAAATCTGGGGTTCTCTCTCATTCAAGCACTGGTTCACTCTTCTGTGTTGGGAACCCACAGCTTGCTCAGCACTGTATGAGCTAGTGGGTGCTATACTCAGAGCCACTAGGGTATGTAAAGAGCCTCAGGAGAGTTGTCCTCTGGGAACTGGCTGGGGAAGATGGCAGAGAACTCCTATTCTCCCTTCAAAGCCCAGCTCTAGTATCACCTCTTCCGTAAAACATAGCTGTTTCTCAGCAACCATGTTTTAGCCTCCGGGCCTCTGCACTTTCTGTTCTCTCTGCCTGGAAGGTGTCAGCCCCTGGCTCCCTCTGTTTTTCCATCCAGGTCTCTGCTCAAAAAGTTATTTTATCAGAAAAGCTTTCCTTGGCACATAGAAAAATAGTATCCCTGACTCTTTAGCCTGTACTCCATGTTGTTTTTCTTAATATCCCTCATCACAACCTGCAGTGTGTATGTGTATCTCCGCTTACTCTCTGTCCTTCCCCTCCAGAATACGGGCTCTGTAAGGACAAGAACGATGTCTTGTCCTTCCTGGTCCTCAGTACACGCCTGTCCATCACTGGTTGCAATGACACACCTTTTCCTCTTGTTTTCTTCCTGTTGCAGGTTTTTTTTTTTTTTGACAGCTTTACTGAGATATATTTTATATACATACCATCAAAATTCACCTGTTTAAAGAGTAAAATTTAACAGGTTTTAGTACATTTATAAATCTATGCAAGCAGTACTCTAATTTTAGAACAATTTCATCACCCCAGTAGGAAACCCCCCTGCTCCTTAGCAATCAACCCCCATTCGTTCCCTGCCTCCAAGCTCCTGATAACTTCTTATCACCTTTCCGTAGATTGGCTTTTTCTAGACCTCTCATGTGAATGGAATCACATACGATGCGATCTTTATGACTGTTTTCTTTCACTTAGCATAAAGCGTTTGCAAGGTTTGTCTACTATGTGGCCGGTTTTAGTATTTTGTTCCTTTTTAGTGCTAAATAATATCTCACTGTGTGGTTAGAATGCGTTTTGTTCCTTTCTTCACCAACTGATGCACATCTGGATTGTTTACACTTTTTTGACGATCATGAATGATAGTGCTATGAACATCCACACACATGTCTTTGTGTGAACACGCATTTTCATCTCTCTTGGGTAGTTTCCTTGGAGCAGAATTGCTGGGTGTTTAATGGCATTTGACCATGTTTCCATGTAATAGAGATCTTTCCATCAGGAGTCTTTGAGCCGCTTGAAGGCTGGCTGGGAGTGTTCGCTATCTAAGCATTCCGGTAAGACTTAAATCAGACGCTTACATGTGGTAGCTCCTTATAAATGACTTTAGAGCAAGGGAAAGGAAAGATCTGCTGAGTTAGGGGGGAAGCGAGGGAGGTAGCTGTGGGCTCTTTCCTTACCAGGAAGCCGCACTCCGTCTTACGTACGAGGGAGAAAGTGTGCTTCACAAGGACCTGCTCTTCCGAGTTCCCTGTGGCGCTCCTCATATCATCTTTTAGAAGTGTTTTCCACTAATAATAAACATGGATTGCATTCCTTATGGAAAACTTGATAAGACAGAACAATAAAGAAGGAAATGGGCCACCTGTCACACTCCATTCCTGGCATGGCCACTTGCCAGCCATCCTCAGAGAAGCGTGGGGTATCTCTGAACCTCAGGTCTTTATATGCGTACAATGGGGGAAACAGAAAATGCCTGGTGCCCCCAGAAATCTGCAGTGAGGTCAAGCATGATGACCTGGGTGAAAGCGTCTGAGAGTCTTTGTGTATTAAATCTCAGCATTCTTAACCCTCTGCTCTTTACCCAGGGCATGGTGACATTTTGGAGTTGAGAATTCAGCCAAGCTCTTTGGGATGTCCTTGGACCTTTTAGGATCTGTGAGATAAGGGGGAAAGAAGAGAAAGTTTTCAGATTGATGGGCAAAGTGTCTCTGCTGTAAAATGTAGGAGATCTCTTCTCTCTCACCACCTTACACTTGCTGTCTCCTTCTCCCTCAGCAGAATGACAATGATCAGCAGGAAGGCAGGCTGGTAGGAATGCCCAACAAGTATGGACCTGTGAAATGACCTTGACCGAGCAGTTGCTTCAACAAACATCTGCAAGAGTAATTGTGATAATATGGTTGGAGATGGTATGATGTAATGACCATGACCATGATGATAGCTTCCATTTATTGAAATACCCAGTCTTCCAAGCATTAAGTAACACACTTTATCCATCTATCCATCCACTGACCCATCCATCTAGCTTCTCCTGTCTGTCCGTCCATCCATCCATCCACCCATCTATCTCCATCCATCCCTCTCTACTCATGGCAACCCCATGAGGTAGATATCATTATCTCCATAATACAGATGATGGGTCTCATACAGCCAGTAATAGACCTAGAAGAAATCTTGGTGTTTGTCATTCCAATCTTTCATCCTTTCTTAGTAAACTAAATAATTTGAGTGCCTCTCCTTGTGTTGGGTTCTCAGAATACAAAGATGAATAAGAAACAGTGGTGCATTGTGGTAAAGAGCATAAGTTCTAGAGTCAGATCTGTGTCATTCATTCATCCCTCTAGCCATCCATGCATCCATCCATCCACTTGGAAACTCCATATCAAGTGCCTTCTATGGCCAAGTACCATGTTGGACAATGGAATCCTGGATCCCCTTCCTATAATACGTTAAATCATTAAATCTCCATTTCCTCAGCAGAAAAATAGGGAGAATAATAAAACTTATAGCATTGAGTTGTTATGAGGCTTAAGTAAAACATTCTTGACACTGCACCCAGCAAGAGTAAATTAAAAAATGTTGGCTGTTGTTATCATTGGTAATAGTATTTGTATAGTGTAGGAAGACGTGGACCCCGCTTTCCAGGAGGGAACTCACAGTGGGGCTGGATGTCACCCCTTTGGTCCTCTGTGTCCCTAGACCCTGTGAAGTGGACACCATGGTGAAGGGACACCCTTGTTGGCGTGCCCCTGCTGCAGTCCTGGTCCCTGGTCCCTTCTGGGGCCCAGCATCATGGCTTACCCTGCACCCAGTGACCAACTCTGCCAGGAAAGGGCGGATGGGCGTCCCTGTTGGCAAGGATCCAACCAGGCTAAGTGTTGGGGTTCAGAGTACAAAGGAAAGGGACATTTCAAGGAAGTTCCCACTTCCTCAGAACCAGTGTTCCTATCTCTCTTGCTCACATGATCTATTGGGACATCCTTCACGTTCCAAATGTAAGCATGTCCCGGAAAAATGCCAGTGTTGGTCGGTCATGTGATGAAATGTCTTTCTTTACAAATATAGTGGCGCTGCCTGAGAGGATGGGGGATGGGGAAAGGAAGATGCTGACTCTCCATTTCTGAGCAGGGTTGGGGTGGTGTATTTATATTGCTCGTTTTTTAAATCTAAGCTAACTTGTATCTGTGTGGTGGGAAGAACTTGAATACCTTTTATGAAGGGATCGTTAAGCAGATGAAGTCTGCTGTCGCCATGACCACTTTTGCATGCTGTAACTTAGTTTGTATTGCTTATTAGACAATTTTATTATCCGCGTTTGCAGGGGAGGTAATTGAAGCTAAGAGAAGTAACTTTACTCACCTAAGGCCACACAGCCGACAGGTGGGAGAACCAGCCTCCGAGCCCCGATGTCTCTAGATCCCAAGCTACGCCTTACGTTCCATGTGCTCTGTTCTTAACCCGTCTCCATTTCATGAGCACACGAGTCAGTGTGCTCTTTCTGTAAAGGTACGGATGTTAGATATTTTCAGCTCAGTTGTGCCGTTGTAACATGAAAGCAGTTACCGACCGTGTGCCAACTTGGGCGCGTGGCTGTGTTCCAATAAAACTTTATTTATAAAAACAGGCTTGGGCCTGCAGGGCTTCAGTTTTCTGTCTTCTGCTTTAGAGCCAGGCCTGGGTGCCTGGGATGCACCCCAAAGACGGTTAGGGAACAAATGCCTGCTGGCGTGAGGACAGTCTGCTTGTCACTACGGCGTCACACTTCATGTGGAAGATGGCTATTAAACACGAAGTCCGAGCCTGCCGTTGACTGAAGGCAATCAGAGAAAGCAGGAGGATTAAGTACGAGCGATCTCCATTAGAAGGGTCTCCTCCTCGGAGCCTTCCTGACCCAGGACGAGAATAGCCCGTGTGATTTATCGCGCCCCCTGGAGCGCTTGCTTCTCTGGTTTCTTTCCTGCCCCCTGGATCATCTTGTCCTCAGCCACCCCTTTCCTCTTCCCCAGAGAATTTGGACCTCCCCGGGCATGGGGGCCCCCGGGGTACTCGGCCCGTCCCCAGGGCCAGCACCCCTGGGCTGTCCCCGGGGAGCGGGGCCTGGACAAGCTGAGGATACGTGAGCCTCGCGGCCGGAGCCGCCGGAGCTGGGGCGCTCCAGCTCCGTTTCTGGGACAGCAGGTGCGGCCCGGCGCTGACGCCGAATTACATTCCGCGGCCGAGGGCGGACAGGCCAAGCCAGAGCAGGGCTCTGCCCTCCCTCCCAGCACTTGGCTTCCCCCGGAGGACACATTCGCCGTGAGGACACCCCGTGTGCTGATCCTCTCGCCCGGAGACGCGAGCGTGGTCAGCACTTCAGGCGGGGGCATCCCCCCGGGCCCGCGGGCTGGCCCGGGCGGCCGTCAATCACGCAGGGGACGGCGCTGCTTGGACGCCACGCTGCCGGGACTCCGTGGGTGCCGTCAGTCCGGGGCTCACCCCCTGTCACCTGTCCCTTCCCGTGCGACCGCGCAGGGCTCCCAGCGGCCCGGGGAGGGCCTGCGGTGGCGGGGAAATTCGGCCAGGCTGGGCGTCGGTGGCGGCTGTCTCTTGGTCAGCTGATTACCTGAGATTTATGCGTGCTGCAGCCAGGTCTGCTCGGTGACACATTCTAATTTAATTAAATTTCTGTTGGATTGATGTCTGCTCAATCAATAATGTTAATGTTTTTGCAATTTGGAGATTAAAGTACGGTCAAGCCTCGGCAACACCCCCACCCCCGCGGCATCATCTACCGACTTTAGAATATTCTTTTGGAAGAGGTTTGCCTGCTTGCCTTCTTTGCTCCCCTCCCTCCCTGCCGTATTTAAACATTTATTAAGTGCCTAGGACGTGGGGCCTTCACGAGATAGAAGTACGGCTTGGTGCGTGGTTTCCAAACCTGCGTGTTCAGTGGAATCCCCTGGAGGGGCTGTTAGGACGTGGATCCACGGGGCCCACCTCCGAGTTTCTGATCGGGCAGGTGTGGGGCGGGGCCCGAGAATCCGCATTTAAACAAGGCCCAGGTGATGCTGATGCTGCTGGTCCAGGGACCACGTTCTGAAAACCGCTGGCTTGGCGGTTACAGGTTCAGGCTCTGGAATCCTGTGCCTGCAGATCCCATCTACCAGCTACAGGGCTTTGGGCAGCTTCCTTCATTTAGCTAAGCCTCAGTTTTCAAACCCATAAAATGGGAATAATAACAAACCTAATTGTTAGGATCGCTGCCAGCAACAGGGGCGATTCTGCCATGCCTTTGGAACACCCAGAACAGTGCCTGGGACACAGTAAGCACTCCAGACTTGTCACCTCACTTTGTCACGGGAGCAAAGCAGCTGTGTTCCTGCCTGCTGGGAGCTTCCCACCTGGAGGGCTCTACAAACCTAGGGATGATACTGGGATCGAGGCAATGCGAGGCTCTGATGGGGGTATTTAATCGGGAAGGTGAGGCAGGGCCTCTGGAAGGCATAGATCAGAACCTTGAAGAAAAGACAAGGAAATATGAGAGTCTGGGAGGCTGGCATTCTTCGAGGCCGCTGAATTGGGTTTGACCAGTATCAAGACAGAGGAATATTTCAAAAGGGGAGGCAACAGAATCTTATACGTATATTAAAAGGTCGTTCCAGCTGCAGCTTAGGGGAACGGCTTGCTTCCACTGAGAACTGGTACCCCATGGCATGGACTGAACCCGCCAGGCCTCGAACTGTGAGACTCTGTTTCCCTCTGGAACTCTGTCTCCCTGACAGTCTCCTCTCCCATACTGGTGGACTTGGAATGGATTTGAAATACCCTGTCGCTCCCTAATGAGATAATGAGTCCCCGTGGCGTGGAAGGTGCCATGTTAGTGGTCACCCGAGGAACTGGAACACATCCCGTCTTCTCAAGGAGTTTGCTGTCAGTCATCACACACATCATTTATCTGCAGAACAATTGCAAATGAGCACATACATTCAAAATCTCTGTGCTGACAACCAGCTGTGAGGACCCGATCAGAGCAAAGGCCGACCTTTGCCTCCAGAGTCTCTGGCTTAGTATGGGCAGCCAGCTCTAATTCAGGATTTCATTTCTTTTTTATGTTTTAAATATCAGAACCTCTACGCAAGGTACTTGATTATTTCTCAGTGTTCTTTTCAAGACAGAGCTCAAACCAGCCATAAGTGATGGAGCCCGACAAAGTTCCTGTGAGTGGGTCGGCATTAGCAGCATTTCTGGAACCTAAGAATGAATCACTTTTTATTCCGACAGATTTCAGAGCCCGTTGCCCTGCCCCTCAGTGACCTACCCCAAAGCAGGTGGCAGATGCCAACATATTGAGCATCGCGTCCATGAGAAGTACTGTGTCAAGCCCTTTACTGTATCACTGCAGTTGCTCTTCACAGCCTCTGTTAGAGATGGAACCTTCTATAGCTCCTACTTTGCCGGGAAGGTAATTGAAGATCACAGATTTTAAGTCAGTTGGCCAAGGCTACACAGCTTGTGATAGTAGAAATATAAACATACATCAGTCTGATTTTTTTTTAAAAAAGGTAGTAGTAGCACATGTTTTCAAGTATGTTTTGAAGATCTGTTCTGCCATCAGTTCTTCATCCAGAAAGTGACTGCAAGTACTTAAGATGTTAGGCCCCCGGATAATGATTGCCAAGGGCCTTCTCTCTCCCTGGTGGCCGTCGATTCATTAATCAGCATCTTTGGGATTTGAATGGTTACTCGGCTACAGATTCACCTACAATTACTAGAAACTAGACCATACTTCTCCTTGCTTAGATCTTGTCCTGTACCTTTACAGCACTTCTGCAGAATTTCCTTGAACTCCTGGTCTGGTCGCCTTCTCAGGCATCCTTGATCTTACCCAGGCTGTGTTGGCCGTGAGGCCCCACGCCTGCCTTCCTTGCAGTACTTGTTATTTTAGTAACCTGTCCTTGAATTTGTTGGCAGCCGGGGTCAAGGGCTTGTCCACTTTGGGGAACGCACCTTAAGCCTTTCAGAAACCCCCGACACGTCCCGTGACCCCTCATGGCACTTGTTTCTGACTACTAGCTCTTGCAACATTCGGGGACGCCGTCTTCCAGGCACCCCACCGAGCCGGATCGGCTTAGCACGAACTTCCAAAATGTCAGCCTTGCGCTGCCCCTACTCGGGAGATGCAGGTGTTCTTCGGGTCTGTATGGTGTTTTGAAAGAATTCTGCATTCCTTGTCAGCATTTAAAAATCTGGGCGATGCAAGTATAGAATCGTATGGGGTTTGGCTCATCTGGAAGATTCTAAGGTGGGGCGGTCCCGCTCTGCAGAGGTGTGGCCCTGGGCTCCCTGCTTGCTCTAGCCTCTCACTTGGGTTCCCCTGCCTCACCTGCACCCCTCACGCTTGTAATCCACCGTTCTGGTCCCAGAAGTCTCCCGAGTCACCATCCCCCTCAGGGGGTGCGGTAACCTTGCGCTCCTGTCCCAGAGTAATGGCTTAGTTCCTTCTCAACAATGTGTACGTGATCGTTTCCAGCTTTGCAACTGTTCCTCCGGGGGAGAAGGTGGAAGCAAATACGAGTGGAGCACTTCTGCTTTCTTGCTATCATCTGTTCGGATTGCATCATCTGCTCCCAATCCCTTCCTTTTCCTTCTTGCTCCAAACATAGCTCGAAAAGCCCTTTTTATCGTCCTTTGCATTTTTTTGCAAGCCTCAGCTCTTTCCAGGGTTTTGTCTCCAGCACTCTTCTTACAGAGGCCGTGTCAGTTTGCATTTGTTTTCGGGGGGATGGCACGTCATCGAACAGTGCACCTGCAAAAACGACTAAATTAGAAATCCAGCCGCGTTCTCAGGTTCGCAGTGGGATCTACTATGTCAAGAAAAAAATACGTTAATGGAGTTTAGGGGGAAAAAAAACTTAATAAACAAATGTTAAGAAATTTTCCAAAAAAGAGAGCCCCAAAGGTTTTGAAGAATTCATCTATTTGCATATCTGGTGCCAACCATGATGTCAAACGGGCCCACCTATCTTGACTCGTAGAAGGTCCAGAAAGGGCTTGACTTGACAGAGAAGAACGGGTGCCAAGCTTAGTCCTAATCAGAGCCTTACGGTATGCTCAGCTCCAGTTTTCATGACGCATAGGGCCCAGTGAGAATATTTGGTGTGGCAGCTGGGTAATGTTGATGTTATCTGCCATGCAGGTTTGCCATAATTCATATAAGACATGGAGTTTTCAAATCAAATTGTCATTGGATGTTAATGATACCTGCTCCTGCTGTCTTAAAACAGAGCTGGAAGGAAGCCTTTCAGGGTGTCAAGATAAGTTGGCATTTAACAAGAGCAGCAAGAGTGATCTTATTAAAATGTAAATCAGATCATATCATTACCTTGCTTAAAACCATCCAGTACCTTCCACTGCCTGTAGATTAAAGCTTAACTCCTTGCCACGGCCCACGGCCCTCCGGGAGGCAGCCCTGACGTCTTCTCTGAGCCCATCTCTGGCAGCTTCTGCCAGGGCTTCTCTGAGAAGAAAGCTTCTCTTTCTAGCCATAAGGACCTTCTCTCTGTTGCAAGTTTGTTGCCACTGCAGGTCTTTGCATTTGCTATTCCTTTTGCCTTAGATGGTTTTCTTCCCCAACCTTATGGGGCTGCACTGAAGACACCTGTCAAGTATAAAACTCATTCCTTGGAGTGGGCCTTCTCTGAGTACCCTGCTTGAAACAGCCTCCCCTCCCCCACTCTCTAAACCCTTACCCTGATTTACGTGTCTTCATAGCACGAAGTGATACCCCAAAACACATGTTTCTATACCGTGTGCTAGTTACCCGCCTCCCCCGTAAGAACAGCATCTTGATAATAGAGGCAAGTTCTTGGCCTGTTGTGGTCACCTGTTGTGTTCACCTCTCTATCCCTGGTACCTAAAACAGCACTTGGCATTGAGTCGTGCTCCATAAACATTCGTTAGAGGTCCAAAGGCAAGTAAGCACGGGTGACTACAGGAAATGAGTTGTTAGCATGTCCAGAATGGACAGAATGTGCTCTGTGCTGGGTGTGTGTATGCATACGTGGGCGTGCAAATGTGCGTATGTGTACACATTTATGTGCAGGGTTTTTAGTTTGGGGTCTTACGTTTAAGTACTTAATACACATGGGAGTTGGTTTTTATGTATGGTGTGAGGTGAGGGTTCATTTTGAAGCATGCGGACGCCCAGCTTTACCAACACCATTTCTTGAAGAGACTGGCCTTTTCCCCACTTGGGCTCATGTTTCATATGCCCTTGTTGGGGGTCAGTCACCTGCAACCGTGTGCACACGCACTCTTGACAAGAGGCGAATCTGGAGAGGAGATCGGGCCAGGACCAGGTGGGTGATTGTTAGCGGGGTCAGAAGTTTAGACTTTAAACTCAGAGCCGCGGGAGGGGAGTAGATTCCTACCCGGTACTCACGGCGTTTCTGCCCCTCTGTGACTTGAGGGGAGTGAGGTGCTCACCCTGTTAGGTTGGGTCTCCCTTTCCTCACCTGAATAGGGAAAGGATGAACTTCGCTTCCTCACAGAGTTGTTAGAAAGACATGAGGGATGTGCAGGGTATTTTCGCATCGCGCCTGAGATAGAGGAAGGGATCAGTAAGTGATAGTCGCTGTTGCTATTATTGTTGTGAGCATTTTTCCCGAACTGCGCTGAGCCACAGGGTTGTGTGGGCAGGAGTTGCGGATGGACCTAGCCGGCAGGGGAGCAGCAGGGTGAGCGTGGAGAACCGGAGCTGTCTGGTCGTGCAGGAAATAGAACCTCCTGCAAGGGTGACAGGTGCTGTCTCACGTACCAGAGCCTCATATGGGGCTTCAGCCTCATTCTTTGGACTTCTTATTAGACAGCTGGAAACAGCCCCTTCCTACCCCCCCCCCAAAAAAAAACTACACTAGGGCTGGTTTTGCTAAAAAGAACTCATAGGTCTCCCCACCCAAGGGGTGAAGGAAGAACACTGGAACACTGGACAAAGGAAGAAGGGACTTGCTTACTTAGGGACCCTCTCCACGTTCCTGGAGTATTATCAGACTAACCGCATGGACACAAGTGTTCTCTCTCTTTTGCCCAAATAGTACGTACGGTAGAGATGGATATACACTAGATAAATGCTTGTCCTCTTCCTCCTGGGTGGACTGTGTTTCCCAGCATCCTTTGCAGTTACACGTGCCATGTGACCGTGCTCAGGCCAGTGGAAAACACTGCAGGTGATAAAGACCCTTTCTGACTTGGCATATGAAAACCTCCTATGAATTCCTCCATGACTTTTCTGTCCCATCTGCTGGCTGAAGTGACATGGGCTCCAAGGACCTAGATCAGCATGGTGCCAGGAGATGGGAGGAGCTTAGGTCCAAGAGACATAGGAGACCAGAAACATCCACTTTGAACTATCAGGTGAGCAAGGAACACTGAAATTTGAAAGCTGTTTGTTACAGTAACTTACATACTCTAACTAAACGTACCACCCCTAAGAAAGTGTCCTCTGAGTTCTCTCATATATATTTGATCGCCATCTACACTGAGAGTGGAGGCGTGACATTTTAAAGAAGCAAGACATACATCAACTCTAATTTTTATAAGGACTGCTAGGCTCATTAGTATTATGCCTACTTGATAACAAAGAACCAGAGGTTCTTAATGTTTGCAAATATATGTCAGAACAAATGTTTTTTGGCTCTAAATTCCATACACTTTCTACCATGGGCCTCTAAGTGTGTTAAGTAATAGGAGTCAAAGGACAGCCAGACTACAGCAAATTTGGAGAGCTGAAGAAAGAAAAAGGCAGAAAAAAATGTCTTTGTGTATTTAAAAATCAATTGTCTAAACATTAGCAATAAAAAAAAATGGAAAATGTTGCTAGGCAAGGGGCACTCACGGTAAAAACAAAAACTTTGAAATCCCTTGGGATAAAGTTAACAAGAAATATAAAAGAAAATATTTTTATAATTTTTTAAAAGTTTAATAATAAGGCTTGGAGAAATATTTCCAGGCCCTGAATGGGGAGACTCAGAAGACATCAGTGAAACGCCAAATTCAGCCGCGTGTTCAGGGGAATTTCAGGCAAGAGCCTAAATGATAGTTTTAATGACAAGTTGAATCCAAAGATCATATGGAAGACGTGATATGTAGAAGAGCCAGTAGATTAAAAATAAAACTAAGTGACAGGGAAAGGGTATTTCTGGCCTACCCTCTCTGACATAAGGATGTGTTCCCTAAAATATAATAATTTTGCAGGAGTGTGTAAATAGCGTAATGGGACAGAGGAAAGAGTTCTCGATTTGGACCTGTATGTATGAGAGTTTAGTATATTATGAGGGTGACACTTGAAACCAGGGGCTAAAAGATAGATTATTTAATGTATAACATTAGGACAATTAGTTATCCTTTTTTCCCCCTGAATTTTCTAGATAGATTTGGTAGGAAAAAAAAAATACAAGAGCTGTTTTAAATCCTGGTGGAAGATCTTTGTAAGCCTAACACCTCCTGCTAGGAAAAGTGAAGGTCTAGATTGTTTAGGGTAGTTACCAAATATTGCAAAACTTGCAAAAAGCCCCCGAAGTTTAAGTTGCTAATGATAAACCAAGAAAATAGCTGTTACGCTTTGAACATCTAAGTGTTAATATCCACCATATACAAAGATCTATTATTAGGCAATCATAAAAGATAGAAATCTGTGTTAAAATGGACAACAGCCATAACGAGCCTCTTCAGAGACGAACATGGCAGAGAGTGGATTTGAAATGCACACACTCTTTCACCCAGCAAATATGCTTCCATGGTTTTAAGGATGTAATCCACCCAGTGCTCAAAGACACAGATTGGAGGACATACTTTGCAATACTGTTTAAAAGAGAATAAGCAAGAATTTACTGAAATGAAAAGTAACGGAAAGTGTCTTTTCCTTCTGGAGATTAAACTACGTTTTGAAGCTCCAATAGACTAATGCATATGGTATTTGGGCAGGACTAGAAAACTGAACACAAGACAGTACAGAAAGAGTTAGGGGATCCACGAAAAAACTCTCCCTGGGAAAGGAAAGCCCACAAAAACAGTGCTCTTCCTGTTTTGTTTGCTTTGGTGGCCCTACTGCTAATACAACCCATATATATCTATATGGAACTCTATCTATCTATCTATCTATATAGATAGATAGATAGATCTATATATATAGTAGGTGGGAGGAGGGATTGGAAGAATATCTGTCAAAATGGAATTGGGATTTCTTGCATTATTTTTTTCTTCGAATCATGTATGTATGCCATCGTGGTTCAGGCAGTGCTCCCTTACTCCACACGAAACTGTATTTGGGCCCTGGCTTTACCTCTAACTGACTGATCTGAGTCTCCTATTCTAAACATTTGAAGGAAGAATAATAGCTGCTGTTTGGGATAATGGAGAGAATTAAGCACTTAGCTCAGTAAATGCTAACTGCTGTTTAAAATTCTCCATAACTCACGACTTCCCTGTAAAGCTAAGAAAGGAAAAAGAACCAACATATATGTTAAAGTTAGGGGTAGGGGGAAAGACATAATTTCCTGCATTTTCCTGAGGCTTGTTTCGCATCTCTGCAAAATCTCCAGACATTGAAACTTCCCCAGGGAAAAAGGTTTCTCGGTGACTCTAACCCAAGACAATGCCTGAGCAAGGAGAGGGCTAGCTCTCTCTTCTTTGACCTTTGGCTAATGCACAGGTCACACATTATCCTTCATCCTACTTTTTAACCAAGACACTAAAAAAAGAGCATAAGGACAAATAATGGAGAAACCTGTCATTTTTATTATTAACACCACTGTTTTTTTAATTAAAAATGCAATTCTTGCTAGCTGGTCAATTTTTGGAAGATACAGAAATGCACAAGGAAGAGAGTAGAAGTTCACCTCTTCCACCACCTTGAGCAGGCCGTGGTTGGTATTTTGGTGAATGTAGTTAACGCAAACTCGTATCTATTTTGTAAGCTGTTTTTTCACCTTGTTGGAAGTTGTATTTTCCTATGTGGCTAAATAAACTAAATAATAAACTAAAACACATTTCCAAAAACCCCCTTATGAAATAAACTCCCTTTTGTACCTCTGAGAAACCACTCCGTGGTTTCTGTCGTTGGCAAAGTGGGCTTCTCTTGGTGACACCGAGAAACAGAAGAACTCCCCTGAACCAAGATGCCCAGAGACACACATGCGTTCTCAGGACTGGAAGGGAAAGCAGGCGCTCTGGTTTCCCGATCCGTCTGATCTTAAGCTAGTGGAGAGGGTCTGGGGAAAGAAGTGAGCCTCGAACCGTGAGCTTGTTCCCTCTGCTATGTAGCCGGGTAGTCACTTTAGGCTTAAGACACTTCTACACACCCAATTACATACACCGAAGTCCTCGTGAGAGTCTTGGGATGATGAGATCGTGAGCAATTTTTATTTTCTTTTTTTCTGATCACCCATATTTTAAAAACTTTCCTCCAGTGAGCAGAGGAAAAATAAGAATAGTGGTGGGTTTCTTTAAAACATGGGGATAGAATGCAGGAAACATGCTGGAATAATAAAATGACATGACTTCTATGGTACGCTGGACCCATTCTCGTTTCAGTGGGAGGTAGTTGGGGAAGGTGCTTGTCCTGATTTCCAGTTGCGTCGCATTTCAGGCCCTGATGAAAGATACCGTGACCTCCTTGGGGTGCTTGATCACTCTGGGGTGCCTGTCCCGTCACTGCGTATTAAGGTTAATCCTCATTTGAGGAGGACAGAATGTGGAGCAAAAACTAACGGATTCTGTAAGGTGCCGTGCCATCCTGAAGCCCCATTGTCCATGTCTCCTACTTCTGGGGGCAGTACATACACATGTATACATACACATATATAATTTATTGGACGGCTGGCTCATCAAATATATTGGTTTTCATAACTCCCCTATTGTCAGCATATTTCAGATTGGATTTGCTGCTGACATGGTTGAATGAAAAAATACTTGACATGTTTCAGTATTATACTTGACATTTTTAGTATTATTATTAGTCGTTTCATTCCATGTAGTATCATTGTCTGAATGGGATCGCACTTAAAAAAAAGCCAAGTGCTTCTCATTGCTGAAGAGGTGCCTGGCTTTTGGGTGCTGTCTTGTACACCATCCATGGAGCTGGGAGGGAAGCGTGTTAAACCAGGGCTCACACTGTGGGTGACACCTGTTGCACGGAAAATTTCTGCAGAGCTAATTTGGAAATTGTTTCAGGGAGAGATCTTTTCTTGAACAGAATGGCCCCTATCAGCCTCATCCTAATCAACAAAGTATATTTGTGGTTCTAAGCGGGTTTTCTTTCCAACAGCAATGACCGCCATATTTATCAGTCTTTGATAAGTCCCTTCAAGGTTACAATTCACCCAAATTTCCTATAAGCCCACATAGACGAATCACCTAGGCAAATGTATGTGGTGTACACACACACACACACACACACACACCCCTTAAAAAAGGCTATGTAGGAAGAAGTAAACAAAATATATTTATTCTTCTGTGCTGCAAAGGACCAACATTCATTTGCATATAAATACAATCATTCCATATTCAGAGTTTAATTTTTAGCAAATGTCCCAGAAAGAAGAGGAGGCTCCAGGAATAGGCCATCTCCCTGAGAGGTAGAACCTGAGTTATTTCCTTGTGAAGAGCTCTTTCTGGCTGCTGGCTGCCAGGGTGTGAAGAACGGGGTAGGCATAGTCTAAGCTCATGTTGCGGAAGGACCTTGCTCAGCAAAGGGGACTTCTGTCATCTGTTACTTAGCTGAAGGTTGTAAAGAACAGCTTTCTCTCGCTGATTTGACTTAGTAGCTAATCACCTTCTTCCAAGCCCTGAGCACAGTTTAAAATTGAGAGTTCTGAAATCGTCGGTGATTATTCATCAATCCAGTGGGGTCCTCCAGTAAGCATTTCTTGAATGTAAGGGGATTCTTCTGGAATGTGTAAACCCCTCAGGTCCTAATTCCTTGGACCCGTTGAGGAGGAGACATGTTTATCTCTTGCTGGGTTGCTGTCAAAACAGAATGGGTGTATTTCTATCAATAAAACACTGCTCTGACAATTTGTCCCTGGAGATAAATGGCCTTTTCCACAGAGGCTTTAAATAGGGGCCATAATGGTGGTGAATGGAACTGAGTTGAATAATTAGATTGTTCTCCATAAATCCTGTGGTGAAGTCTTCACACAGGACGATTTCTAGGCTGTATGTTAGCACACAGGCTTTATGTGGTGTGGACACAGCTGTGTGCCATGTAGGGATGATAGGTAAGCAAACCGCAGATGACTGGGACATGGGGAGAGTTTAACTCCCTGTTTTCCTTGTAGAATTAGTCCCCTTCGCCAAAGAAACACTCATATTAATGTGTTTCTGTGGCTTAAAATTAAGACACTTACATGGCTAACAGGAGCCATCTTTACCTATTTAATTTGACATCAGTTTTTAAAGTAATCTATCAGATGCATCTTGTTTATGACACTTGGGAATAAAATAACCTCATTAAGATTTAAAAAAAAAAAGGTGTTTCTGATAAACTTGAAAGATATCTTCTTGAGTATGCCCGGTTGTACAGGAGAAGTCAAAGGTATCTCCCTTCCATTCATGCTTTTCTCAGTCCCCAAATCTGATGCAGTATAGAAGTCATTCTGTGTGTATACTATGTACTACATGTGTGTCCTGGATGTGTTGACCGTATGCGTATACTGGACTTGGAGCTCCCTCAGGACAGGGACCATGTTTGAGTTCATCCTCCGTCCACATCACAGAACAGTTCATAGCACATAAATAAGCAAAGAGCATAATTTTTAAATTAAGTGCCATTTTTTTTTAACCCAGAGAGAATTTCCCTTAATGTATAGGCTTTGTTCTGAAATTAGCTCAGGGCACACCATGGTCCCACTGTGAAGGTACTCCTGACTGCTATGATCATTAAAGGAATGTTGGTGACTTGGCTTTTAAGAGAAACAGTAGACACGGGAAGCTACAAAGAATGGTGGAAATTCTGCCAGATCGGTGCTATGAGGGAAGGATGGGACCCTGTTTTCCAGAGCTGTTTTTCATAGATGGGATCAATCTAAAGAAGGTCCACCATGTTGGAATTGACCAAACTCATGGAGAACTGAGAATTCATGGAGAAGTAGATACTTGTAAGAAGTGTGTAGGGTTCTTGTCACTTGTCGATTTATCTGGAAGATTTTTAAATTCAATATTATTTTCTATTAGGAGAGAGGTGCTGAATAATTAAAAGTACAAAACATAATTCTTTGACATTACTGAAACTTAATGAATACACTGGAGATTCTTCCTTTACTTCTTCTAACTTTATTTGTTCTGTAGGCTACCAAATTGAGTTGCTTTTGGGTGCCATTTGTGAGAAGTAATCAAGACTGATATTGACAAACCCATGAGGTGAACATAGCTGGTTTTCACTGTCTGGTGGCCTTCTTTTAGTACATCCTTTCTCTGACTCTACAGGGACCTCTTGCTTGTCCGTTCTTTCATCTGAGAACCCACTGCCTTCGTGTATTTTCTGTTGGGACACCATCCTGTCTTAGGGAAAAACAGCACTGAGGGCATGGGCTCTGGATCTAAACAGACATGAGCCTCCTGTTGACTTGCTGACCTGCCTTGTGCAATTATATAATCTCTCAGAACCTCAATGTTTCCATCTGTAAAATGGGCACACATAACAGGAATTAAATCTCAGGGTTCTGAAAATTAAATGAGACAATTCATGCAATACTTTTTCTCCGTCTAGGAGTTGACATGTTATACCATCTCAATACATTTTGGCTATCTTAATTATGAAAAAGTATTATGGCTTAATATCGTGATTGTTACGATTAATGGTAATCAAAGAAATCAACCTTCTGCAGGAAGCTAGCTCTTTAACACTTCCGGTATGGATTCATTGTGTTCAGTCGACGTATATATTTGCTTAAGAAGTCCAGCCTTTAAGAAAGGAATTCTGTTTTATTCTCAGGGCCTGCCAAAGCAGGTCTTCAAAAAATATGGGTTGCAGTAATGAATGAGAATAGCAATGATCTTCCCACTGGTGATGTTCAACTCAGCCTCAAGATAGCTACCTAATTCACTTGCAAGTGACCCCGTCCAGAAATCCTTCCTGCAAGTGCGTTGGGGTGAGGGATATAGCAAATTAATTATTCCTCTCTCCTCATCTCCTTATAAACCAGCCTCTCCCAGGTTCTTTTCTAGCTATCCTGTTTTCTCTTACATAGAATGCTTAGATGATGTGCCAATAAGTAGTGTATGAATACTTAATGAAGGTGGAATGAATTATAAATGGCATGGAATTTATCTACATTGCTTCCTTGCTGATGGCAGAATGGTGCTTTATCTTCTATCAAGACATATAGGAGTCAGTAGGTGAGAAAGTATCCTGGTTGATAAATTTAAAAATTGTTACCAGATGCCATCTTAGGTTACATGGAACCCAATACCATGTGGCAGAGAGGAAAAGACTTGACCACGAAACGTGAATATGATGCTGGCAGGAGAGGGACTGAGGTGGTCCCTAAGGGCACAATTACTGCTGGAATAGAGAACTCAGAACGGAGGCAGACAAAGGCCTGGGTGGGAGCTGTAGTTAGCACTTACTCATTGTGATTGAGTGCCAGTTCGAAAGAGGCCTGACGGGGGTCTCTAGCACTTTGATTTTAAGGGGAGGCTATTGAATGACATTATCTAGAGAAGGGATTTCTGTATCGTTCCTCCATCCCAAAGCCATCTGTCAACAGCCAGCTCCAGAAATGCAGTGAACGCTCATTAGGAAGAATAACCGATAAACCCCCACATCTCAAATGCTTGATGCAAAATTTATTGCTTGCTCACATACCGTGGACCTCTCTGGATGACTCTGCTCCAAGTGTAGATTTGGAGACCCCGGTTCTTGCTAGCTTGTGGCTCTGTTGTCTTCGATCCTTCATTCCCAAGTCCACCAAAAGGTTCTCTCCATGTCAGCCTCCTGGAGGGCCACTGGCAGGGAAGGTTTAGGGGGGAGGATCTAGAAGGGAAACCCTTGGATTCTTTGGATGCTCTTCAGAAGGAAGCTGAGGAATGTCGTCTAACTGTTCAGGTAGAGGAAGCAGACATGATTACCGGCTGGTGATGTCTGCCGCATTTCTCAGGTCTCAAAAAAAAAAAAAAAAAGTTCTTAGAAAATAAGACGGAAATATTACTGCAGAAGTCATTTTACAAAGTGTTTGCAAATTCTTTTTTTTTTAAAGTCCCTTTTAGAGTATTGCGTTTGCATGCAAACAGTGGGAATTCCAGTTATTGTCTTAATTTGTGGGAGGTTACTTGGTAATAGTTCATTGAGTTTTGTTCATTTTCATATAGAGTTCTCCTTAAAGTGCATATATAATTAAGCCACAAATGTAATATGTGCATTATTACTGAAAGTTGAGACAGTACAGTAATGAAGAAAGAAAAAAACGAGAGTCAGTCATTATTTAACCCATGTTAACAGGTTTTTATCCACCTGGTCCTTTTCCTCCACAAAAGGTTACCTACCATCTCAGGGACCAGCAAACTTTTTCTGGAAAGGGCTAGATAGTGAATATTTTAGGCTTTGAAGGCCTTCTGTTGCAACTCGATTCTCCTGTGGTGGCACAAAAGGCAGCATAAAGCACATCCAAAGGAAGCTGAGAAAGAGAGTCTAGCCTCTCAGGTAGAAGTGTGTCCCCAGCACGTAAACAGGTGGCTGTGGCTGTGCTTCAGTAAAGCTTTACTGACAGAAGTGTGCCAGCCCCTGCAGAATGTGACAGATCTGAAGTAACGTATGGAAAACACTGAGAGGTCTGCCCACAAATACAGTGCTCAGGAAATATTCATTTGCTCTACTTGAAATGAATACAGTTGTATGTCCTCCAAGCACTTAAAACTCAATGGCTCCAAGGTTTTATAGACATAGCAAAAGTCTGAGAGCCCAGACCTTAAACACTGAAGTTTAGAAGCGTGGGGGCTTGGGGAAAGGGGATATTTTTACTTAACCTTTATTTACTCCTGCGTTGTTTGAATTTCTTTTCAATGAGCATATTTTACTATTGTAATAACAAAGACATTTTAAATGTGTGTATTTCCAACTTTTTGCTGACTCAGAGGAGAATGTTGTATTTTAATCCTGAACATGTGACTCATTTGCATTTTTTCCATAACCAGCTGTGGTGATGTCTCTGGATTGTAGCCGGGACCACAGAAGAGTTTAGACGTAGCCTGAAATGCTTCGAGGAAGGTAGAGCCCTCCACTTCCTCTTTCGACAATTTAGCTGACAGGGAGATTGATAAAGGGGAAGAGGAGTGGTGTTTGAGGATCTTGCTCTGGTTCCTTTGCTCAGCCCTCTGCGATCACCCCCACCAGACGCAGAGCTCTGGTTCGCTTCCTGGGGACAGGCAGGGTCCATGCACTGCGCGTGGGGGGCACTTAGAGACGTTCCTGGGCTGGGATGCCCTACCTTCCTTCCCAGCGACCGGCACAGTCCCCGGCCTGTAGTACACACTCATTAAACACATTCATCCTGCATTTAATTGGATGGAGGCAGCAAAACGGAAGGTGGCGGATGGGCATTTTCTCTCCTTCCAGAGTTGTGGAGATGCAGCTTTCCCTACTAGAATTACAATAAAGAGACACATTTCAGGAGACTTCAAGACTGTGGCTGTTCTCAGTGAGATTACCTTGTGTTAGGTGGTATGATTAACCTAAATTAACCCGAGACAGCATCCCAGGAACATTACCATGAAGAAAAGAGATATCAGTGTCTATTGTCTGCTCTGGTGATAAACAGTTTTTAATCAGGCTTCCTTCTCATTTATTGTGTGCTGCTTGGTGCTTTTCCAAAATAGAGAAATATAGAAACTTTAAATACCTCGGCATTTTTCTTCTGATTTCAGTTTTTATCAGCGCTTGGTTTCTCTCCTAATTTCTCCATGGACTACAGTTCTGATTACCATCCATCTACCGAGATGTCAGTCAAATATCACACTGTCTTTGTGAAATAGGAAGGGAAAAAAAAAAAAAAGCACAGCCGGACAAAATGATAGCTTCCAAAAACTGCATTCTAATACTGCGGCTTTGTTTGGACTTCAGGACAGTTGTAGAAATCATTAGATGGTACCTTCTTTAGGGCTTCGGCATGTTCCCCACCAGACCATCACCAGGCCAGGAGGAAAAAGGGTTGTTATTATTTGAATCAGTTTACAGCAACTCATGAATTAGAAGCTCACACCCGAAGGAGTATTTTCAACTTAATGGAAACAATTTGTCTAATGCCTCCAGTGCTTTACAAGATTCTACATGGATAGATGGACATTTCTCCAATGCAGGTACATTTTATGGTAGCCTGTATCATGCAAGTTAGCATCTGTTAAAAAGTGAAGCCAATAAAAGACAAATTCAGTCTAATAAGGGAAGACTGCCAATGACTTAAAAAAAATCCCAATTTTATAAATTGTGCTAAAATTAAGTTAATGAACTGGCAGTGGGCATATTTGTTTGTAAACCCCATTTTATTGGTCTGCTTTGAGTTTAAGCCAATGAGATGACACGTTGATTTTAGGGGGAGAGCTAATGTTAATGAAAAGTTACACTCTCCGCATTGATTGCTTCATAAGGGAATAGTGTGGAAACATGACATGTGTTTCCCCTAAGGTTTTCAGAGTTGTTTAAGAGAAGCGCAACTGTTTAATACACAGTTATGAATCCTGAACCACTCTGAAAGCAGATGTCTGCCCACCTTAGAAGAAAAAGCCGAAACCTCATAAACAGTTGCAAGCTGGAAGTCTGCGTGGCCATTTCCGAAATCCTTGGGCCGGGGGAGCGAGGAGAAGGTGAAGCTTCTCTATAAAGGGGTTACTTTAATGATGAAGAGCTGTTGTGGCTCGTTAGTGCCGAAAAGGAGCTTAGAGTTTGTCTTGTCCAACTGCCTCTATTTTCCTGGTGAAGAAACTGAGTCCTAGTTAAAAAAACAAAAACAGTTCTCAGCGGTCAATGAGTTGGTCACTCATTGGGTTGGTGAGAGTCAGATCTGCCTCTAACTGCCTCTGTCCCGGCCTTGCTGAGCCTCGGGCCCGCAGCGCTCTGCCTGGCGTGTAGTTATCCTGTAGCATTCTGCCTGGAATCTAGTAATTGCTTCATAAACACTTGCTGCATGCATGTGTGAAGAAGGGATCCTTTCCCTCCTCTAGAATGAGCTAAGGACTAGAACCCAGAAATAGAATGACTTTCCAGGATAGGGCAGTATTTTTGGGCAGGTGGAAGTCTGGCTCGGGAAACAGCCAAGAAGTCATTGGGTTGCACGCGTGGCTGGGAGCAGACCGCACTTGGAGATTAAGCCTTTGAGAAGGTGGATGATGAGGGAGGCAGTTCACGGAGAGGCCTGAGCTTCACGCCGGGTGTCCGGGGATACAGGCTGTCTGTAGCTCCTGCCCAGTCACGTTTGCAGCAGCTGAAGGCTGGGGAGGGGTCATCTCCCCACTCTGCCACCTGCTAGTGACATGTCTTGGGCGACACTCGGATCTTCCCCGTTTCTGTGACTCTTAGCAAGTGAGTCATCCTTTCAGAGCGTAACTGTACCTTCGGCCAAATATACGATGAAACTAGTCCCCACCTCAGAGCATCGCTTTGAGGATCGCGTGGCCCTATGGGGGCTCAGTGAATGTCTGTTTCAGTGCATCTGCTTCATGTTAGGGAGACAGGATTTGTTTGCTGTGTCCAAAATAAAATCTTTGTCCTAAATTTAATGATTCCTGATTTTCTTCACATGAACAGAAAAGCTGAAAGTTTTATGATACAAGTTCATAGATGAACTTATCTGACTCTAGAATTCTCAGATTAGATCAGGCGTGAAGCTGTGCTGGGGTTGAGAACAGAAGTCACATCCGGGTTTTGGCTGGTCCTCCAGGCCCGCGTAGCCCGCCGGATCCCACTGCTCTCGAGACTCCTCTTCCTCCCCATTTGCAGTCTGACCGCAGGGACTGGGACACTGTTGCAACCTGACCGTCACTCCGGGAGGAAGAAATCCTTGCTGGGGAAGGTTCTCTTCTCCCGCCAGCCGTTCCTGCCGCTGCCTCACACGGAGACGCAGAGAGAGCGTCTGTTCCGTTTCTCCCTGCGCGCTCTCCAGACCGGATTGCCAACCGCCGTCTAGTCCTTCTGCACTTTTGAAGTTGTTTTTCTTTTTTCCCCTCAAAATAAAAGCTAACCTACTGGGGGGCGCCTGGGCGGCTCAGTCGTTAAGCGTCTGCCTTCGGCTCAGGTCACGATCCCGGTGTCCTGGGATCGAGCCCCGCATCGGGCTCCCTGCCCGGCAGGAAGCTTGCTGCTTCTTCTACTTCCACTGCTTGTGTTCCCTCTCTCGCTGTCTGTCTGTCTGTCTGTCTCTCACTCTCTGTCAAATAAATAAGATCTTAAAAAAAAAAAAGCTAACCTACTCGTTTAAAAAAAATGGCATAATCTTACCCATAGCTACCTATCGTTGTTTCCATTTTATGTTTTCCATTATTTATTTTTGTATAGATGTACAATGAGCACACTGCACAGATCATTTTGAATATACTCAGTTTATATATTGAGCAATTTCATCATGTTGGTACAAACCCTTCCTCAGCCAGGCTCCTTTTTCTTAGAAGTAGTATTCAGAGCCATTGGGAAGTGCCTTCTATCCTTTGGACCAATGATAGGGTTTTTAAGTCTTACAAAACATTTGCAAACTTTCATCTCTTTAGCCATCATAACACTGTGAGTTAGGTACAGGGTGAATATGAAATTCATCACGCAAACAGGGTCACTTCTAGCGATGAAGGGGTGCTGTTAATAATCACGCCAGCACAATAGGTGTACCTGGAGCTGTGCTGGCCAGACTGACACGGTCACCCCGGCTAGGCAAGACCACAAGTTCAGGCCACCGACGCAGAAACACAGAGGGTGAGTGCTGTTCAAAGACTCGGTCTGGTCACTGGCTGTGTTGATCTTAGTTAGAGCCAAGATTTCAGGCTCCTATTCCAGTGTTCTATTAGCCATACCCCAGTGCCCCAGCCATGGTCTGCTTTGTAAACAGCCTAGAGAAACAGCTTTGTCAGTATCCTAGAGAAGCATACCCCCTTGTATTTATCAAGCTGAGATAAAACAACCCTCCCTCCCTCTCCCCTCCTCTCTCTTTCTCTCCCTCTTTCTCTCCTATTCCTTCCCTCCCTCCCTCCCTGTCTGTCTGTCTTTCTCTCTCTCTGTCATTCTTCTTGACTTCTATGCCAAGTTACTGACATTTTGTGAGAGGGCATCGTCTGAAGAGAGACTTACTATCGGGGATTAAATGCCCCTTTAATAAGAGTCAGTGCCTGATGTATTGTTTTTATTAAGGATGGTCTGCTCAAGAGAACGGTCTTGCACGCTTGCATTAGTGTCCTGTAAGGCTGAAAGCTGATTTGCAATAACACCCATAATACACCACAATCAAAACATTTAGGAGCGATTATAATATTAAGAGGCCTAAGGGAATTGGAGTATTTCACAAGCACCTCCTGGACCAGACAGGGTGAGGGAGAAGGGAGAGTCTGATGGAAACCGATCCTTTTCCCTCCTCTTCCCTGACCCTGGAGGGACAGATTCTGCCTCGGGGTCTGTGGATGGTGGAGTAGGGCGGTGAGGCCTCCGGGCGGGGCCGTCTGTGTGCGGTAGATTGGATGCAAGGTCTGGACTTCACCTTCCAAGGTTTGGAATACCAGCCCAGCGCCCCCACGAGCCCTGCGTCGTTGGACATGCTGGGTTTTCTAAGTCTTGGTCTCCTCATTCCTAAGATGCGGTGGGGAGTCACTGGAGAAACACGTAATTACCACGCATAATTACCATTTCTTTTTTGTGGTGAGAACATCGAGGATCTATTCTCTTAGCGACTTTCCGGTGTATGACACAGGGATCTTAACTATCACAGGGGGTGGTGGAGGTGTTAGCTAACGCTATTGTGTATCAAATCGCCACTCGTGTGCCTTAAAGGTACTCGTTGTATGTCAGTGATGTCGATGAAGCTGGAAAAAAGGGAGAAAAACACTCCAACATACATGTCATGCTTTTCACAGAAGCCGATACGTAAAAACCAGACCTGTGTGTGTTTGGGGCATGCTGTCTTATTATTCATTATCTTGTCAGAAATGGAAACACCACCCCCCCCTTGCCACCTATAGACGCCCGCCTTTGTGTTCCTAGCCATCGGTCTTCTTTCAAAGATTCCCCCACGTGTCCGTTGTCTTGGCCCATGCAATGCAAGTAGCGAGGGTGACTCATCAGTGAAATCCATCAGGGATTTCCAGTGGACTCTAAGCGAGTCACTCTGATAAGCAGGGATTACATGAGCAGGACAGTAATTCGCCAGAGTCCTTCCTTCCAACAGCATTCCGGGACTTTGTGGGGGACGCCTGAGTCCCAGAAACGGTGCTCTGGCTTTGGTGTCGAGGGGATGAGGCTCTGTGTCTCAGAAGTTGCAGTGATCTTCTAGGCACGTTCCTCTCCTCCACATACTGGCCCAGATGTTCCCGTAAAGATCTTCTGACCTCGGGGAAAGAACTCACAGGTTCCTCCTCCCTGTCGGGCTTCTTGCCCTTAGGCCACCTCATCTAACTCACCACCATCCGCTAAGACACATTCCATGCTCCTCCTTCTCCCTCTCTTTTAAATAGAAGGAAACCGAGGTTCGGTGAAAGAACTGGCCCCACGTTACACAGTTCCAAAGCAGGCAGCCCCTTTGTGAGATTGGGTCACTCTGTAAAATCAACATCGGTTTATTTTTCTTTAATCTTTTAATTTTCAGATGTCGTAAAAAAAAAACTTGCAAGCCGAGCCAAAGTTTAGAGAACACAGTAAAAATCATCCATATTTCTAGTATAGATCACATTTCATTTTGCTGTCAATCTTTCCTCTTTTTCCTGTGAGGCCGTGTATATGTCTGTCTCCTGTGCAGTGATGATAACAAAGAGGGTTTTACGGTTATACCGAATTCCTTTTTGCCGTTCGCATATAATACTCCGTCTTGAATTTTCCCCATAGCATTAACCATTATTAAGCAGTCTCCAGAAACGATGGTCGACAGCCTGTGTAACAGTTCTTCACACACATGTGGGTGTATATCCACCTGTGCATCATCAATGAATCCTATCTTAGACATTTTGCTTGCTTCTAGTTTCTTTTCTCAATCATAAATAACACTTTGATGAACATCTTTGTTTTAAAAAAAAATAGCTAAGGACAGCAGGTGGTTCCACCTTTGGTTGAGTATCTCGCCCAAGGACGTAGCGTGTCGTGGACATTGTTTAACGGAATCTCATCTCACACCCCTGCGAGGCAGGTGATCTTATTGGCCCCGTTTTCCTGATGAAAAAGCAGACGGCTAAATAGGTGAAATGCATCATCCCCACAGACACAGAAAGCTTGCAACAAAGGCAGAGTCAAACGCAAGATGCCCTGAAGGTCAAGCCTGTGTCCTCTGCCATACGGCTGCCCACCGGGCTCTGTTTGTTTCTGACTCCTTCATGGAAGGGGAGAGGCTGGGCACACGAACAGGCACTTCTGTCCCTGGCTTCTGGTACCGGTGACCGCACTGACCTCGCTCCAAGCATCCTCCCTCCAGCAGTGCTGGAAGGGGCTGTTCTGCAGCAAGGTGCCACAGCCCACCGGGCGGCCCGGACTCGGCAAGGGCCGGAGCGAGGGCTCGGGTATGGGCGGGCAGAGCCAGTGGTAGGCCCCCGCCACGCGGGACTGACGGGCATGGGGCACGGCTGTTTGGTGGGGGCTGCGGCGGGCACCCCCGACATCTCCGAAGCTGGGCCAGCTGTCTCGGTTTAAGGATTTTCCCAGCCGGACGCCAAGGGACCCCTCTGTGCTGTCAGACTCCGAGGAGAGCGCCAGGCGACTCTCCCCAGGTTTGCTCCTTAGCCCTTAAGGCGTCACATTACATCCACCCTTCCTGGGACAGTGAGCCCTCCATCGTTGCTGGGACAGTGAGCTCAGCAAAACCGGTCTTCTGCTTGTGGTCCCTCCCATGGGGTCCCTAACCTGTCCCATCAGAGTCTGCCTTTAATCCCTGCTCTGCACTCCCCAGAGACAAGGACTTTGGTGACATACCCGCTAACCTTCCCCCGTCCACAGGTGCCACTGGCTTGTGACCAAAGGCTTTATGCAAATTGCTGTGGATTAAGTCTGAGGCTCCTTCACTTTCTGGTCCCCCCCGCGCCCCCCCCCCCGTGGCCAGGACCAAATCCCCCCACATCTGTCCAGGGCATTTTCCTCTGGGGAGGGGGCTGTCGCCTCCTGGTCCCTTTGCTTTTCTCCGCTTTCTGTGTTGCCAAGGCCCCTCTTCAGCCACACTGACTACTGGGGAGGTGGAATTTCGTATACAAAGCTGTGTTCTCTGTTCCCAGCTCTTTCTGGAGCTCTTTGGAATCATAGCTGGGACTTTTTGGTCACCTCCCCAGTTATTTCAAGGATTACATAGCTGCTATTAACTTGGGCCTCTTCTTTCTCATCAAAACCCCTTCACCTCCTGGATTAGCTTCCTAGGGCTGCTGTAGCAGATCACCAAAAACCCGGCAGCTTAAAGACAGGAGAAGTTGATTGTTTTGCAATTCCGAAGGTGAAATCTGAAAAGAAGGTCTGTCAGGGCCACCCTCCCTTGGAAGGCTTGAAGGGAAATTTATTCCACGGCTCTCTCAGTTTCTCATGGCTGCTGTGATCTTTGGTATTCCTTGCCTTGAGGCTGCCCTTTGACCTAAATCCAGGATGATTTCACTTCAAGGTCTGTAACTAATTACACATGCAAAGACCGTATTTCGGAGGAAGGTCCTATTCTGAAGCTCCCAGTGAACAAGAATTTGGGAGGGGATGCTATTCAACACATTACAATTCCCAACACCTTCCTTCTTGCTCTGGAGGGGAGCATACAATTGTCTTTCTTCCCCTCCCTTCCCATGCTTTACTTCCATGGCTGGTAATCATAGATGCACCAGCTTTTGGACCAAGAAGAGGTCTTCAAGATCTTTCTAGTCTACTGCTGTCCAGGAGAACTTTCCACAGTGATGGCAACGTGTTCTATCCGTACTGTCCGTTATGGGAGCCCCCGGCTGTATTGGTGGTATACTTGAAATGTGGCTTGTGCCCCTGAAGGACTGAATTGTTTGCCTTAATTAACTTGCATTTACACTGAAGTAGCTGCAGGTGACTAGTCATGAACACAAGTGACAACACAGGCCTGGTCCAACCCCCCATCTTAAGTATGATAACTAGGGGCCCACAGGAAGCACCCAGTCCACCCGTGGACACTTATGGCCGCTGGTAGAACTAACTCCCTTAAATTTTAAGGGTCAGCAAACTCTGTCTTACCGCCACGCCGGCGTTTTTGTTTGGCCAGTGGGTTGAGAATATTTTCCCCATTTATGTTAAATGGTTGACAGTAATCAGAAGAGGAGTCATTTTTCATAACTTTTAAAAATCACGTGACAGTCAACTTTTGGTGTCCACAATAAAATCTTGCTGAAACACAGCCATGGCCATTAGTTCACCTCTTCTTAGGGGCTACTTTCACACGATGATGGTTGAGTTGAGATGCTGCAGGAAGCGTGTGAGTCACAAAACCAAAAATATTCACTCTCTGGTCCTTTCCAGAAAGAGTTTGTGACTCCTGCTTTAAAGCAGTGATTTGTAAACCTTTGATTCCCCGGTTTCAAGTGAGAAAAGTGGGGGAGGAAGTTTGGGAGCAAGAGGAAAATGCATCCCTACGACTTGCCAGTATAGCAGAAATGTTTCGTAACGTTTAGAAATAGGCTCTGAATGTCCAAAGGGCAACAACTCAGCTATTAAATTTGTGACAGATAAGTCAAAAGTCTTGTGTGCAATGGTATTAGCATCTCACTTTCTGTTTCTTAAAGATGGAGAGGAGAAAGCTAGCAGGTACTAGTAAGACACTACAAACATGCCACATTTATAGCAGGGGAAGAGCGTTTACGAAGGTACGGATGAGGGGCCACACCCACGCAGAGACACAGATTCTAATGAGCTCCACCCCCATATTCCCGTGAGGCAACGGCATATTACAGTTTGAAATCCCTGAGATTAAGGCTGCGTCAGTACCCAGTGTTTACCGCGGCTGTGGCGGGCGGAGGCTGGCTAGGAGTCAGGAACACCTCCCCCTGTCTGCTGTGTGTTTCTCTTTTCCACTCAGAAAAACAGGCCAAGACGCAAGCGAGTGTAAGTGAGAATGTCCCAGGGAATGGCCTCAGAACTGCTTTAATTAAGATGTTAAAAATGTAAAAAAGCCACTCATTCTCAAGTTTCCACAGTTGCATTGCTGTAATTAGAAATTACTTGAGTTTGTGTTGCACTGGGTATGGACAGATGCTGGTTGGACATTTTGTGTATACCTACTACGTGCTTGGCACGTGGAGTACGAAGGTCATTCTCAAAGCCCTTCTGCTCCCTTCTGACTCTGTGGATGAGGTCCGTGCTCTCATCACCGGCTCCAAGGAGCTGGGGTCTAAGGAGGGGCTGCCCACCTGGGCAGGGGGGATCCCCTTTGCTGGCTATCCCCCCCTCATCATCCTTAGAAATGAACCATCTATGGCTTCCTTCCCACGTCCAGGTGGTAGCAGTGCAACTCGAGGGGATGGAGAACTTGAACCATGTCCAAAGGGAAGGAATGTTGTAATTAGGGAAGTGGAAAATAGAACTGAACTGAAGGAATCTGGTTTTGACTATGCCTGTCTGTTCCTAGACTGTAAACAGGGACATCGGTGAGGTGCCCGGGGCCAGAAGACCTCTCCAAAAAAGGAAAACAAAGAGCAAAAAAACAAACAAACTCCCTCCAAAACGCCAGACACAGAAACAAACACACAAAACTCAAAACGTGAAGTCCATAAGGCCCGAGGTTTTTATTTTCCACAATCAGTATTTCTCCACCCATCACTCTGGGTTCCCCAGTTGCCGATCTCTGCCGTTTCTGTCCCCGTTCTGAGTGACTCCCATGTTGGGGTCCATGCTGGTTGCCCCGGCACGTTCCCTGTCTGCTTGGCCATCTGCTCTCTTTTGTCTTTGCGGTCCGTATGACATGGATCTTTATCTGACAGCCAGTGGTTTTGTACCTTTGGACTAGTTAGTGCAAAGGTGGAGGAAGCTACTCCCCAAAACTCAGTTGTCTTCCCTAGACTGTGGAAAGAGTAATAGTCCCTATCCCTTGGGGAGACAGGGATAGCTAAACAGGTGGATATATGTTCTGTGTCTGGGACAATGCCCAAGACGTGGTGGTGCTTCATAAAAGCTTATCCAGGGTGAGTGGATGGATGGATGGGTAGATGGGTGGATGGGTGGATGGATTGACGGATGGATAGATGGGTGGATGTATGGATGGGTAGATGGGTAGATGGATGGATGGGTAGATGGGTGGATGGATGGATGAGTAGATGAGTAGGTGGGTAGATGGGTAGATGGATGGATGGATGGATGGGTAGATGGGTGGATGGGTGCATGGGTAGGTGGGTGAGTGGATGGATGGATGGATGAAGGGAAGGCAGGGCAGCAAAGTGAAGAGCCTGAGTTTAGGGTTTACAAAGCACAGACTCTCCATTGCCTCTGCCTTTTGGAGTTGGGCAGATGTAGTAGCATCTTTGAAACAGCGTGGGTTTTAGAGGTAGATAGGCCTGAGGTCAAACCTAATCCTGTCTCTTAACTCATTTACAAATCTCAGGATGCCTCCGTTCCTCACCTGTGTCATGGGGACAATGGTAGTCCCTGCCTTCTGTGCTGGTCCCAAGGACAAGAAGCTAGTGTACCCCAGTTGTAACACAGAGCGTGCACATAGTATATGCTCAATTAAAGCAGCTACCAGGATTCCTTGCTAGTATTGTTTTTTTCTTAGCACTTCTGACTTTTTATTGGTATCCCAGGGTCTCCCTGGAGGTGGGCAGATATGCCCCAGGGTACAGCAGGGAGAGAGAAGGGCGGCCTGGGTGCAAATTCCTGTCCATGTGTCCTTGCTGTGCAGACTTGGGGACCTAGTTTGCCCTCTCTGAGCTCCTCCCCGTTCCGTCTTCTGTACAGTGGGAGACAGTCCTGTCTGCAGGGCCCGAGGGAAGATCAAGCAGAGAACACACACAAGAACCACTGACGCACAGCAGGCTCTCCGTAAACGCCACTTCCCACGGCCCCATCCTTACATAACTTTCTGCAGCCTCCTTCGGGCTGCTATCTCCTTGGCAGTGAGGCCGGGCGCTGCCTCTTACCCACATGCCCCAGTTAATATTTCAAACGTCCTGCGTTTCTAATTGCGGCGAAGCCTAAGAGCCACCTAATCCGCCCGCGTATTAACTGCTCTGCTTCCATACGGGGGCCTCCGGACCCGGGGCTGACACTTGCCGAGTTAATAATGGCTTGATTCATTCCTCATGCCAAGTGCAAGAACCACGTAATCTGCAGGGCAGAAATAACTCCTGTAATTAGACATGCCTGAGGGAACCCCCCACAAAGGGCCTTGTAGCATGGCGTGTGGGAAGCCCGTCCCCCACCCCAGCACCCCAGGCTTCTGCTGTTTCCCGAAGCTGCTCAGCCCTGGCGTCTCTAAGAGACTGAGCTCTCCCAGGGATGGCATCCCAGCCCCCGAGACGCGCCCCGCAGAAGCCCCGGCTTCCCGGTGCCCAGCGACTCCTGTCTCAGGGGACAGGCCTGCCAGGAGCCCAGCCAGCAGAGGGAGGCCAGCCCCGGCCCCTGCCCGGCAGAAACTCCGGCCTGCCCTCTGCTCTCCCTGGAAGGAAGGGACGAGGCCCCCTTCCCAGCCCGGGCAGAAGTTTCTGTTATAAGGGGAAAGGAAGTGGTGTGATTGAGCAATGCCCAGTGCCAAGCCTGCGATTCCTCTCCGTGAAGGCCGTGGATGAGGGGCCTGTGCTTTGGAAGCTTCCGGAGAGTGGCGAGGGGCCTTCAGAAGGCGGGATCCAGGCCTGGCTGCTCTGTGGTTGGCCTTGTGGCCCAACTTTACAGGGAGACGGAGTCTTTCTGAGGTATTTTGAGTGGAATGTGTGGCTGTGTCCGGCATCCCTGTATAATCCCAGTAGGCACAGGGTGGTTTGCACCCCAGGGTCCTCTCACAGCTCTGATGGAGGTCTTCATATTCCCATTCGACAGTGAAATCCTTAGCTCTTGGATCACATGTAATCTGCCCCAGGTCCCTCAGCTCACACAGGACAGGGCCAGGATTTCAGTGCAAGCTGATATGACCTGAAGTCCCTTGTTTCTCCTCCAGCATGCTCTCTTCCTATATAAAATATGTACACATCTGCAGATGGGCGCTGGTGCGCGCGGGTGCACACACACACACACACACACACACACACACACACACACACCCGTCCCCTTCCTAGTCCCTAACACACGTGTTCTGAGTGGCCAGGCCAGATGCTATTGTGAGAATGCCAGTCCTCTCGGACCATTTCGTTTCTGTTTAAACAACGTCTGAAAGCAGCCCAACCCGTTATTATCAAGTGCAAGATTTTTGAACAAAAGGATCTCTCACTGTCGAATGAGTGCCAGACCCTGGGAGAGAGTCACACGTTGGGTGACTGCATGGTCCCCGTGGAATAATGCCACTTAGCTTAAAACAGTAAAAACCCTGCCCCGTGAGCATCTGCAGCTCCATCCTTGGACTCACGTGTCCAGACTCCCAGCAGGCCCCCGAGGATGCCAGGCTGACAGTCCTTCCCCTCGGAAGTTCACTGTCCCCTTGGGTGCAGACGCTCAGCCAACCTGACACGTGCAGTGTGTGGTTTGTGGTAAGAGAGCGGTCGGCACCAGGTTGTCCCTTTAAGAACTCCTCACAACTGGCAAACCCTTGGTAAGTGAACTCAATTTGGGGAAACCCAGGGAAGTGAGTTAGATCCCAGCATAGTGAATGAGGTGGGTTTATTTACCCTTTGGTGTAAATAAAAATAAATCTATTAGGAGTGGAAATAAAGCAGGGGAAGCCCTTCTCTCACATCATTAGCACACCAGAGCCCAAGGGGTCGTTGGCAGTGTTGCGGTAAGAGTGCTAATGTGCCTGCAGCACGCAGGAGGTGCTGTAGAAAAGCTTACACGGACCTGGTTAAAAATAAAGTCATCTCATTTGCTTACGGGCTTTGCTCCTTTCTAAAACGAATCACGGGTTTCACCAGCTCAGGTTCCCAGCCCGAAGCCTGGTATCGTGGGGCTTGGGTTTTGCTTCCTACCCCTTCTTACCTAAGGCGTTTTCCCCAGAGCGGTCCCCCTTCCTCTGAATGCAAGTCCACACTTTCTTCACGCACTGTGATGGGCTCCTCTTTGCATCATGACGCCTTTATTACTTTTCAGACTTGTGTGCCACAGAGTGCTGAACTTGTAGGTTGCACTGGGAAATAACCAAGCAGACATGAAGGACAACCGGCCATCTGTCTGTACTGGGAGGTTTGGACCAGTAATTTCTGCATGATTCTGGGGAGACTAGCTTCTGATGAAAATCCTAAAACCAGTACACTCCTGACATGGGGGGGCTTGAAGGTTGAATTAAGGGCAACTAGCCAGAAAATCTGCCCCTGGCCAGCTGTGTGACCCTAAGCAAACCGTTGCAACTTTTTTCAACCCGGGCCTCAATTTCCTCTTGGAAAAATGGGGATGAAACAAAACAAAACAAAACTAGCATCTCTCCTGACATGGCCGTAGGGACTAGGTAGGTAGACGAAGGTCTGGGTACAAAGTAAAAGCTCAGTGGATAGTAAACTTTAAAAGGACTTCTCTATGGATTGCATTTATTTGATCGCAGAAGGTGCTTGGTTTCCTAAGTCTGAGGCAGTGCCCTTGAATTTGGGGAACGTGGGAGCTTTCAGTCCCTCGTTTTTATTCTCAGGACGATTCTAAAGAAAACTTTGCATGTATGTGTGTATCGTGTGTGTGTGTGTGTGTGTGTGTGTGTGTGTGTGTGTGTGTGTGTGTGTGTGTGTGAGAGAGTACATGTGTGTGCATCTGTGCCTGTGGGAATCCGCACACAAGTGTGTGTCTGCATGTAGTGTGTGTGTGTACCCAGAGAGAGAGAGACTCATGTGTTGAGGCACACACTGCCCACTAAGACTGCTCCACGCTCTGCCAGGGCCCATCAGATAAGCAGCAGAATCTGGGCCTAGGAGAGATCCCGTCAGCAGCTCTGGGCCATTAAAAAGTTGTTGCCTCTAGGGAATCCATCCAACTGAGCTACTAAAGCCTCTGTCCCGGGATCTGGACTTTTCTTTGGACTCTAACCCGTGGAAGCTGGGTTAGAGGAGAAGGGAGGGCTGGCCTGATGCTTACACCTGCCTTTTGCAGCAAGAAAAGGAAGAAATTAACCTTTATGGGTGTTCTCCTTTCTTCTTTATAATCTTTTAAAATGTAACATTTATTTTATTACATAATCTTTAACAGGGAATAAAATATTTATGAATTACTGTTATCTATTAAAACCATATATCATTTATTAAAGTATCGTTCCTATTTAAATGATATATTAAATATATATCATGTACTAAAAGAATCTAGTATACTTTAATAAGCATAAAATGTAACATAACTAAATGTAACATACTATGTAGTGTAAAATATACATACATTTAACAGTTGGCTCTTATAAGCCACTGGGAGCCAAAGTAGTAACGGACTATACCCTGCTTGTAACTGGTCCTTACGAGGCCTTTGTTAAATTTTCGGGTACTTTGCAAGCCAGTTGGCTTCACATGGGTAAACTTGAAATTAGCCATGGTGGAAGCATTTACACCACAGAAATTGGCAAAAATAACAAATTAGGGTTTCCCTCCCCCAGTGAGATTCTTGTTGTACATTTATAAGCATACTACGGTGTGTTAGTTCCCATGCATACCTTATTTCATTACTTCATTTCAGCTTTACAACAATGCAGATGCAGGGGATTCACGCCATTCTGGAGGGCCTAGTGTGCAGTCGCACACATTGTCCACTGCAAAACTCAGGGAGCACTCTTCACGTCAGAGCCTGTTTGCCTCTGAGCTTTAGTTCCCTCTCCTGTACAATGGAGAGAGCTGCCAACACCACACCTCCTCACTCTGAGGATGCTAATAGATCAGGACACACAAGCTCAGCACCTACAAGGGGCCTGATGGAAGGAGAATAGGGAGTGGTAGGGTCTGTGGCAAACTGAGGCCATGGGCCCTGTGTAAAGAAGACACTGTAGTCGGTCACTGCTACCTGGGAATGCAGGGGACCAGTGGTGCTGGATCTTTCTGATATAATATGAAGGAAGAAAAAAACCTGGGTTTTTTTTCAACACATGCAAAAATTCTCCAGTTTTGAAAACACTGTGAACCTAACTCATGGCCCTGCATGAGATCTCCTGTGACCATCCTTGAGGGGGTAGCACTGAAAAGAGCCCGGGCACCCGTTAATGGTGATCAGTGTGTGAGAATGGTAGCAAGAGCAAGCTTAAGCATTTCCTCCAGGCTTCACATAGTGGGGCCTTTCCTATCACAGCTGGAGGTTAGGTCGCTTTTCTAAGTTCCTTAAGGGACTTCAGTCTCCCTTTCATCCCCGTTATTTCAGAATGACAGGCTAGAAGAAGAGTATCACCATCCCTTGGGACTGGCGTGTAAGCACCACCAAGGAGCCCAGAGCTCCATTATGAATAGAAGACACAGTTGAGCTGCAAACATGGTTCTGAGCTCCCTGGTGGCCAGAGCAGAAAGTAAAACATGATCCGCTGTATATTCTCATCAGCCAAGAAGGTGACACGTCACCAGCCCCATCCTTCGACCGACCTTCTGGTTGGATTTATATTTATTCTGGTTATACTTCTATATTTGTATTGGTTATACTATATGACTTTATGTACTTCCCTTAAGCTCCTTCAGGTTCATTGTGGAGAAAAAGAAACATATTAAATAACCCCAGTCACCTCTTTGGTAACCAAGGATCTCAGATACCCAGGTCTGACAATTCTTGAACTACTGCAGAAGGACCATGCCGTGGAGCAAAGTGTAGCTTGGCTGAAGCCCAAATTTGGGATCTCACGACGTGCTGTGGGGTTCAGGAACACGGGAGAGAAAGAAACTCTCTTACCTGGTATATGTAGTTCGTTAGGGCTGCCGTAACAAAGGGTCAGAGACTGGATGGCTGACGAGACAGAAATGTATTGTCTCACAGTTCTGGAGGCAGCAAGTCCAAGATCAAGGTGTCCGTAGGGTTGGTCCCTTCTGAGAAGCCTTCTGTCCCAGCCTCTCCCACAGTTTCTGGGGATTCCCTGGCATCTTTGGTGTTCCTTGGCTTATAGACACATCACCGCATGGCTGCCTTTGTGTTCACATGGGGTGCTTTCTGTGTGAGGGTCTGTCTCCGAATCTCCCCTTCTTATAAGGACAGCAGTCATTGGAATAAGGCTCCCCCTACTCCAGGGTGACCACATCTGAACTAATTATATCTGCAAAGACCCTCTTTCCAAGTAAGGTCACATTCTGAGGTCCCGGGGGTTAGGAGCTCAACATAGGAGTCTGGGGGTGGGGGGGGCACAGTCTGCCCTGGACACCTGGTAAGGGAACCAAGCCCAGCTTAGCATCATCCATGCCATGTGATTCTCTTGACAAGCCCCTTGCATAGGAACTCCTGAGAAGTAACAGGAAATCATGTTTCTTGGTGCAGAAGGGCCCTGATCTCTCCAACTGCTAGTGCTCATGGCACAAATAAAGGAAGAGTCAAGGTCTGCAAAAGTGGCACCCTCAAGTCACAGCACAAGCTAGAGTGTGTCTCACAATCACAGGTGTTGGTGAAGGTCTCCAACTGGCACTTCTAAGAAGCACCTTCTATAAAATTATTCTGAATATAAACAAACTGAGATGCAGAGAGATGAAATTACTTGTCCAGCGTTTTCTATCAGTGAAGGACCTGGGAATATTTGAATATTTAATAAGGAGGTATATAGTGGATATGCGCATCCTCTTAAGACCTATTTTGTGCTCACTACAAAGATGAAGAAACTGAGGTGTGGAGAAATTAAACAACTAGTTTGTGTTACCTGGCTACTATATATGACCCAGGTAGAATTCAAATCCATGCTGCTGGCTCCACAAACCTCAATCTTTAACTACTATCTGCAGCCTGTGTATTAGATTTCAGGACTCATGGCTCACCACCATGCTGCTTTTCCTTTATCCAGTACTCAGGCTGCTCTGCATGGTTGAGTAGGTTGTGCACTACACAAAGGTGCTCAACTAAGGGGCCAAGTGAGGATGGAAATCTAACTTGCATATGAGTCACTGAGCTGCAAGCCCTGGTTGGGGGTGGGGGGTGTCTATCTTTGCCTGGATAAAGGGTTACTCTGTCGTAATTTAAATAAAAGCACTGTGTGGGCTAGTTGCAGCCCTCTAAGTTCCCAAGATTTATAACAGACTGATTACCTTTACCTACTTGGCTTTAAGTCCCTTTGTGCAGGAAGTCTAACAGAAGTTTGCTTCCTGTCCCAGTGTTCCTGGCAAGAACTTCCCACTGCCCCAGCACCAGATCATATATACCCCTACAATCCAGAATGCTTAGTGGCAGAGCAGAAGAACGGTTATGGACAGCGTGGGCTCCCGTGAGCTGTCTGGGTCTGGCAGGGAGACTGGTGTCAGGGGAAGTGGAAGTCGGGAGCGGTAGAAAGGAATGTGGGTGTGGATCCAAGAGCATCTTTCCTGTCTCCCTACAGGGACTCCGAATGCCTGTTATCTTAAAAAGTCGTAACTGAGAGAAAGAGCAACTTGAGGATCTGATGGAAAATGAGGGAGGGAGGAAAGAGTGCCCAGGCCAAGGCCAGTGGGCAGAGCAAAGCTGTGTGTTCGGAAGTGAGACAGCTGCCCCGGGCACGCTTAGCGTGATGAAGCAGGGTTGTGCTTATGTGTTGAACCAGAAGCACAAGTCAGAGCCCGCTGGAGGGGTGAGCCGGTGCTATTCGGGCGGACAGCACCCTCCCCCCTGCCAGGCCCATGTGGTAAGTTGCTTTCTTTGTGCCAACTCATCCGGACCTTCGGATCTCCCGAGGTGGGCGTTGGGCAGGGCCCCGCGAAGCATGGGGGCCGTGAGTCAGCCTTCTCTGCTCGCCGCCAGGCCCGGGCCTCTCACTCTTACCTTCAACGGCCGTGTCTTAAAAAATGTGCTCTGTGTCAGACGCAGGAGCCATCTGGCCGCGGAGCTGCCCTCAGTGGGGAGGAGGGGGCCAGGCCTGGACCGAGGGCCGCAGAGCCATGGGCAGACACAGCTATGCCCCAGGGAAGGTCCGAATCAGGGAGTGGTGTCTTCTGGAGAGAATTTCCAGCTGGGGTTTGTCAGAAGCGGGGAGGTGTTGATGCCGGTGGCTGGCTGTCTAGCTGAGACCCAGCTCAGCCCACTGGAGGGAGCAGACAGGCCCGCCACTGAGGAGTTCAGGCTGGCTTTTAGCAAGGGAGCAGCTCTATGTGCTGAATATAGCTCCAGCTTATTTCGTAGTAAATTATTCAGATGTTAATTGCATTGTAAACAAAGCTGCTACCTTTCTTTCCTTTCCAGTTATCTTCGTAAAATGTGCGGGTGTGGGGAGTGGGGGGAAGGGAGCAGAGTGCCAGGGTGGGAACCGGGTTGAGGCTTCCGCGTGGGACTTCTGAGAGGGCCGCGGTGGGCAGCTGGCTTGGAACCACAGTGCGGCAGGACGCCTCGGTCCGTAACTCCAGGGTGGATCTTGGTGGGGTCGGGGCCACAAAGCCTGTGTTCCTGTCCCTTTCTCTTCTCTTCTCACCCCCAACTGTTTAGGTCTCCCAGCAAGAGCTGCAGTTTATGGGGGGGATACCTATCCTGGGGGGGGGGCGGCGGAGCTGGAGGGAAAAGCACTGATTTGAATGCTGGGTAGAGCAGAGTACTAGGCAGGTGCTTCCAGAACACAGACCTGATCAGCTGGAGATAATTTCAGCACCAGGTACAGAGGGAACTGGGGGGGCCAGGGTTTCACACCCTGTGCCATCTCTGTTAATTGGTACGTGTGAGTAGACACTTGCAGAGCGAGGTAAGGAGCCCAGAGGACGAGGGACCAGCCGCTCAGCTTGGCTGTCCACAGTGGGATCTGAGTTTACTGTGGACATCGAATCCACTTTAAGAGCCAGACTGCTTTCCCCTCTCGTTCGGAAGTGACTGTAGTCCTAATTGAAAGAAAATTACTTAATCTTACGGCATCAGGAGAGGGCAGTGCTCCTCAGAGGGGAGGCCTCCAGCTTAGGGACAGAAACAGCCTAGCATGTGGGGCAGAGAGAGGAAAGGGAGACTCACAGAAGATTGCAAACACCATCTTTTCCATTGACCTGCCCTTTTGTGTCTGTTCTTTCTTTGCCCGCAGATAGCAGACCAGTGGGCAGGGGGTTTGTGTTGACTCATTCTGGGATCATCTGAGCTTACTCAGAGATGGGCCAGTGCAGCGTGAGGCCCCCAGAGTGTCTTAACTCTGGGAGGCGATGTTCCCAAGTAAGACCCCAAGGTAACCCTCCCAAGGACGTGCCGAAGCAAAGCATCCAAATGTCCTCACTTCCAGCTAATTAGCTCCAACAGGCATTTAAAGACAACATGTTGTTTACAGCACATCTTAGGCTTGTTGTTGCCAAGTGATGGACGGGAGATGCTCTATTTCCAGAGTGACTTATTCGAGCATTCCGTGGAGTCTCCGTCGCTCTGCCTATCACAGGGGATGTTCTGATGACAGCTGCTTCAACACGGCCTCTGGTAACCCCAAGGCCGACCTGTCCCTTCTGTGATCTCTGGGGAGAAGACAGTGTTCTCTCTCTCTCTCTCTCTCTCTCCCCCTCTCTCCCCCCACCCCTTCCCTCTGTTTCTCCCTCCCACTCCCTTCTTCTTCCTCCTTCTCTCCCTCAATCTCTGCCTCTCTCAATCTCCCAAGCTCACAATTAAACGGACAATGCACTGAGGATTCCAAGGTAGCAATGGGACACCATGGTCCGTGCCACCTTTGTCCTTGACATAGCTGAGTATTGAGTTAGAGGTGGTTGCAGAAAACGGGTCTGACCACTAGCACGGGCTGCCCGTGCCCTAAGGCGGAGATCTCTGGGACCTACTCTGTTTTCTCAGATGACTAAAGCCATCGACAGGGTTTCGGGGGAGGGAGACCAGGAACCCCCACCCCAAATCACCAGGCAGAGGTGGAAGAGGCCGAAGTACTTAAGAGACATTCTTCATCTGTTTCCCTCAGAGCTGTATTTTTAAACATCAACAGATACTCTTGGAAGTTGCTTTGCAACAGAAAAGCTTAGAAGCCAGTTAGAAGCTGTGAGAGATCGGAGCCACTCTTGCTCACTTGCGTTCCATTCATTTGTTCATTTTATACCTATTAATCATCTCCGAGGCTCCAGCCACTGCGGTCCACATTCAGAGAGGCACGGAGCTGAATTCGATCTGATTCCTGCCCATGGGGAGGTCGCAGTCTACCGGAAAGCTTGCTAGACAAACAAACAGAGTGTCAGACCAGCGTAGCCGGTCTGGACAGCACGGACAGTCCAGAGGGGGGCACGGATGCCAGTGGGAACTGGCAGAAAAGGCTGCTTAGGCAGGTGGATCTCAGAGGCAGAGAGGCGAAAAGCAGCCGGTGGAGAGGTAGAAAGTGGAGAGAAAGAGGTCTGAGGGGGCATTCAGGCAGGGGGGTGGGGAGCGTTCCTGACTGTAACCTGAGAAAGACACGGGCTGCCTAAGCGGTTGTGTCCAGCTGCCTGCATGCCAGCTCTCCAAACACAGTCCCAAATTACTGGGCTGACATCACCAGCTCCAAATAGGTAAATAAGTCAATGAATGGGAGAAAATGAATAAGCAACAACAGAATCATTTGCGGGAAGACCCAGGTAGAAATGGCCAACTAACGGCGTTGTTCAAGCCCAGCTGAAGTAGCAGCAGAGAAGCGGGGGCAGCTCAGGGCACAGCAGGGGGACAATTGAAGTGCACCCAGTGACAGCTGGATGAGATAAGCAGCCAGTGAAGCTCAGTGATCTGAATGGGGCTCTTTCCAAACACAGGTTTTGATTTGCATCTGGAGTCATTGATCGTGGCCTTCGTTAAGGTTGCCTGCTCTTTGTGTTTATTTTTTTTCTCTTTCTCTTCTAAAACCATAATGATAGCTGAAATGGGTCATAGCATATAATTTCCTAGGGGTTTCCTACCCATGATCCTGTGTGGTCCTCACAACAAATTTAAAGGAATGAGAACATTATCCTGGACTTTTGGTACCAATGACAGGTATTCGGCTTGCCCGGCTGGTAGTTTAGTGGCTCATGGCAAACAACAATCCAGGTATAGATTGGCTTCAGGTGCAGTTTGATCAAGGTGCACAAGTAATGTCATTGAGGGTGTTACCTTGTGTCTCTCAGTAGTGTCTGTTTTTCTGTGTCAGCTTCATGTTAGGGCTTCATTCTAGTTCCTAAGTGTGAACTCTGGCAGCTCCAGATTCACACCATCCTTCCTGTTAGCAGACCCTGGAGGGAAAAAGCCTCTTTGTGTGAACCTTCCCTTGAGACCTGCGGATTCACTTTGCTTCGGTTAACCGAGGGCATGTGTCCTCCGGTGAACCAATGCCTCTGACCATGAGGATGGAACAACAACTCCCTGGCTAGACCCTTGAACCCCAGTCGTACGACGGGAGATTTCATGTTTTCTCATTGCTCAGCCCGAGCTCACATGTTTTATTCTGGAGCAGGAGACGGTCTCACTGGACTCGTTGGAACTGACTGTGGAGTGGGCAGGGTTAGATCCGGGGGGAAATTTTAGTAGGATTCCAAAAGTAAGAGGTGATGGAGGTGTAGCCATGGAAAACATCCAGAATCCATTCAGTAATTTCAAAGATCTTATTAGGTGTGTTGAACAAGGTAAGAACAAACAGGTGGACTTTATTATAATAATATACTTTATTTAATTCAGGACGTCCAAAACGTTACCATTGCATCATGGAATCAATATGTGAATGTGAGCCAGATATTTTACTTTTACATTTTTTTTCACATGGTGTCTTCCAAATCCAGTGTGTGTTTTCTATACTGACAGCACGTCTTCATTTGGATGCTATAATTTTATCAGAAATACTTAGTCTGTACTTAGATTTCATAATATTTACAGTTGAAAAAGTAGAGTCAGCCACCCAAGTTTTCCCAAACATACTTAAAAGTTTGCTGATAACCAAATTATTAGTATTTAGATTTAAATTAATTGTGAAAGTAAATAAGAAAATCAGTTCCTTGGTGGCACTGCTTACATTTCCAGTGCTCAATAGCCTCATATTGGACAGCACAGGACTAGATGGTAAAAGCACTTAGAAATATCTAGAAGTAGCCTATGTAGAAGAACTTTTTTATACTGCCGGTGGGAATGTAAATTGGTGCAGTCACTCTGGAAAATGGTATGGGGAGGTTCCTCAAGAAATTAAAAATAGAACTACCTTAGGATCCAGCAAATCCACTTCCTGGATATTTATCCAAAGAAACGAAAACACTAACTTGAAGAGATACATGCATCCACTCACATGCTTACTGCAGCCTTATTTATAATAGCCGAAATACAGAAGCAACCCAAGTGTCTACTGTTGGATGAATGGATAAAGAAATTATATATATACAATGGAATATTATTCAGCCATAAAAAAGAATGGAGTCTTGCCATTAGGCGACCTGAAGGGCATTATGCTAAGTGAAATGAGTCTGAGAAAGATAAATGCCACTTGATCTCACTTATATAAAGAATCTAAAAAAACAAGCAAACAAAGTAACAACCAATCTCATGGATATAGAGAACAGGTTAGTGGTTGCAAGAGGTCGGGGCAGGGTGGGAATTTGGGATGTGTGTGAAGGGAGCCAAGAGGTACAAACTTCCAGTTATAGAACAAATGCCATGGGAATGTAATATATAGCAGGGTGACCGTAGTTAATAATACCGTACCGTCCATTTGAAACTATAGGAGCAAATCTTGGAAATTCTCATCATAAGAAAAAAGACAAAGTAACTATTTGTGGCATTGGATGTTAACTGGACTTACTAAGGGGAATCATTTTGCAATATATACAAATATGAAACTAGTACGTGGCTCTGTCAGTTACACCTCAATTTAAAAAAAAAAATAGCCAGAAGCATCTAGTAGTATCTAGAAGCATTTGGAAGATAGGAAGGGAACTGAGCACAGCGCTCATGTCCTGATGGAACTTAGTAAGTGCCTCATGTGGAGGGACTGACTTGCATTCTGATCCTGTTTCCGGCATTTATTGGCTGTGTGACACGAAGCAAGTCGTTTCGCCCTTCCTAGCCTCTGTTTTCTTCTCTGCTAAATGGGAATAATGAAATCCACGCAGCGACTTCTCTGTAAGAAAACGGACTCGCCTGGAGTTGAGCAGAGACCCCGAAGTAGTAGCTCTTACCAGCCGAACTCAGGTCTCACACAACCTGTCTTCCGGTGCCCCTCCTTCATCTTCCCTCAAATGGCCAATTGTCTTCTCTGCCTCAGAGACAAAGTAAAAAGATGGATTTACTCAGGGAAGTAAGATTGCAAAGGATAAACCTAAGTGATCACCAGTTCCCTCGGCTTTTGTGGCTGAGGAGCAGTAATAAAGGCTCTCCAGCAGATCATCTCATTTGTAGTCACCCCGACAGAGGAAGTAAGTCCCCACAGAGGATCCTGCTGAGCAGTGAGAGCGGGAGCTCAGGGTTTTGGCTCCTACTATGTAGCGGGCACCGTGCGAGCTCGATTCCGTCCCTGTGCGACTCAGTGCTTCCAATCTTGTGGGCTGTAGAGCAAAACTGTTTGTCCAGTTTTACAGAGGAGAAACGTAGGCACAAGGACCCGGGGCTGCATCACCCAGCTCATAACGTGGTAGAGCCCGACTCTCAGGTTCCGTAACTGCAGTGAAAGCGCGGAGAGCACTACAAGTCCAAGTTGATGTTCTCCATATAAATTAACCTTTTTTCTTACTAGCAGTGGTCAGGAGCTAACACGATTTTTGGTTACTAAGTGACTTTCAAAACCACGAGGTTTTAAATTCAAGTGAGAAACGCATGGGGAATGTTGTGTTCTCCCACTGAGCTTCTGTGGCCAAGAGGAGCTCTGTGCCCGGGACCCAGTTTGCTAAGGAGGAGCCAGGCCATTAATTGTACCCTTTCCTTCTGTGGCGGTCCTCCTCCAGCTGTGCAGTAAGGTCTTTTCTTTACCCAGGAGGCCACACTCCAGATAGTGCGAAGCCCGCAGGAATTTGGTTTTAAAAATAAAAAAAGACATCACGGACTTATGTGCGAAGATGTAGCCACAGGGTTGTTCATCACGACATTGTCTGTAATGGTGAATTCAGAAAACAGATGGGAATGCCGGATGAGAGGAGATCATATAAATAAATATCGGTGCTTTTTATAAGATGGGATATTCTAATATCACTAAGCTGATGTTGTGAAAGAATAATTAATATGATGACAAGTAGCCATCCTCTTTGGGTAGATGGGTTCGAAACAAGTCTGAAAAAAAAAGTATGTCGGGTGTGTTTCAATTCTGTTAAGAACTAAAATCACCCTGTATAAACAAAGAAAGAGCATCGAGGAACACTACATCAGAAACTAATGTTGTACTGTATGGTGACTACCATAACATAGTAGTAGTAGTAATAATATAATAATAATAATAATAATAATAATAATACAAGGAGTTGTTAGTTCTAGGTAATAGCATATTCTCAGTGATTTCTATTTTCTTCTTTGGGGTTCATTTTGGTGTGCTCTCATTTTTGATAATGAAAACATATGGATGTTAGGACTTAGATAGGAACACATCTTATTTTCAAAGGCACCATTTAATAAATTGGCTATAACATGAATGTTTTGATTTTTGAGAGGTACGTGTATCAGTAGATAGTCAACAACAGCCATAGAGTGTTATGTGGCCCTACCTTTTCAGGCTTTCGCTCCTGGAGACCAGTCCCCCTTCACACACCACCATACTCCTGGAAACAGGTAGGGCCAGGGCCAACTTCTCAGATGCAGCACCTAGGACTCAGGATACTTTTGCCATCCTGCGGAAGCATTTTTTTTTTTTTTAAGATTTTATTTACTTGACACAGAGAGAGACAGATCATGAGTAGGCAGAGAGGCAGGCAGAGGGAGAGGAGGAAGCAGGCTCCCTGCTGAGCAGAGAGCCCAATGCGGGGCTCGATCCCAGGACCCCAAGTTCATGACCTGAGCCGAAGGCAGAGGCTTAGCCCACTGAGCCACCTGGGCACCCCCTACAGAAGCATTTTAATTTCTTTTAAAATCAGAAGGAACAAGTGAATATGACTCAGCCTGGATCATATTTATCTTTATACCAAGGCACTTGCAAAATAAAATTTTTAAATCTTTTATTAGGGGGCATTCATGCATTCATGAAGGCAAAAGTATCTGGTGTCCCCAGAAATCATAATGTGTCCCTGGGTGGGATTGTTCCCATTTTATGGAGAAAGAAACCTTGACTTAGGTGGCGTAATTGCCTTCCGCTGGCACGTGATAGAATCCAAATTATAACTATGATATGTTGAGTCACCATGGTGCTGTCTTGTTTTGCTTTGTAGCATTAACTTTTCAAAGCATCACTTTTCGATGTCTTGGTGGAGTTTTAATATTATTTTGTTTTTCTGGAGGGGAACAGAGCATTTACAGAATCCTGCCCCTTTCTTTCATAGCTGACCTCAAAACCAGATAATTCTGCATGAGCCCTACCTTGGCGAATGTCGAGTTTGTATACTTTATAACTACTTAACAACATGTACTGACATCTTTTCTGCACTACTTACCAGAGAAAGTAATAGTCTTAATGGACAAAAGTCCATGAACTAAGAAATAAGTCTTCATTTATGATTGTGTCCCAACTGGCTAATGAATCTTAGTATTGTTAGTAACTACACGATGGAATCAAATTAGTTTTCTTTCCATTTTAGTACCACCTTCAAGAGCCTGAAAACGTGATTGTTTTAAAACATTTATCTAAAAATTTGGTTATGGTTGAACAGTAGAAAAATGAAAGATAGAAGCTAAGAAAAGTTGGTGGAAAGCAAGAGTTCAGTACAGCTAAATTGCTGGTTCTTCGGAGTTGTTGTGTTTTGGTTCTTGAGACATTCCATAGTCTGTCTAAAGGACAAGGTAGTAATAATAGGAGGCTTTTTTGGATTTATGGTCTCTGCTGCAGCTGTTCCATGCTGTCATTTTAGTGAGGAAACAGCCACAGGCACCGTGTAAACAAATGTGTGAAACTGAGTTCCAGTAAAACTTTGTTTACAAGAAAAGGTGTCAGGCTGGATATGACCCATAGGCTTCATTCACCAACCTCTGGTGGTAGTATAGCTGTCACTCATGGCCCGGATAATTCCCTGGATTAAATACACATGTCCTTGTGTTTGATTTGCCCAGACTCTTCACCAGAGCCTTCAGAGCCTTCATGGGGCGGGGGGGGGGGGGGCCCGNCGCCCCTAAGATGTGTTGACCTTCTTTCTCCCTACACAAGCCAAGTTCATTCCCACAGCATCACCTTTGTCCCTGCTGCCCCCCCCCAAACTGGCTGCCCAGATCTAGCAAATAAAAATACAAGATATGTAGTTAAATTTGAAATTCAGGGGCACCCGAGTGGCTTATTCAGTTGAGTGTCTGGCTCTTGGTTCCGGCTCAGGTCATGATCTCGCGGTCGTGGGATGGAACCTTGCGTAGGACTCTGTGCTCACCACGGAGTCTGCTTCACATTCTCTCTCTCTCTCTCTCTTGCTCTCTCTCCACCTCAAGTAAATAAATAAATAAAATCTTTAAAAATTTTTGAATGTCAAACAGTTAATAGTTCTTTTAGTGTGATTACATCCTATGCAATCTTGGGACATACTTACACTGAAGAGGGTTGTTTATCTGAAAGTCAAGTTTAACTGAATGTCCTGTATTTTATTTGTCAACCTTACCCTAGAATAGCCTTCCTCTTGTTCTTTATCTGGCTGCCTGCTTCTTGTTTTTCTTGTCAGCGTCAGCGCCTCCCGGCGTCCCTTCGCTGGCCACCCTCTTTAGTCGGTTCCCTCTTCCAGGCACTCTGTCACTCTGGCTGCCTTATTTTCGCCATATCTGAAATTACCTTATTTATGCGGTTGGTTGACTAATACCTGTCTCTCCATGAGAATAGGGACCTAAGCTCTCGTATTCCCTATCTTTTCCCTACTGCCTTCAGGTCTTCCATGAACATTTCTCGAAGGAGTGCATGAACCCATAAATGAGTAACTCTGAAATCATGTTCATCCAAAAGCTGCCTATGCCCAAAGCGATGGGAATATGAACTAAAACTAACATCGACTGAGCCCCAAGTGTGCAGCAGGTGTGGCCCAGGTGCTTAATCTCCTCTACAGGCCAAAAGCTGAGGAAAAAGTCATATCCTCAGCTGAGATAAGAGGTGACAGGGTCTCATTAAGTCTGCTGAACACGTAGGAGGTCTCAGAGGCAGTAAGTGGTGGGAATCAAATCAGGTCTTCCTTTTAACCCAAGACTCAAGAATTCCCAGAACCCCCTAAGAAAAGTCTTGTGTATATCAAATGTGTGCTCACTTTCTTTGAATTTCATCTCCTTGAAACACTCCTAGAAACAAAAGAAAACAAATCTCGCCTGCATGGAAAGGAAAGGCCACCTCACTTTGGCTTCATTGATCAAATCACTTCTTAAGCTAACTCTTAGCAGCTATAGAATGTGTGAAACAAGATTTCAAAATGAGTGACCATGAAAACAAAGCAAAACAGCACAGTGCACGAGCACAGGCTTACTTTTTCCTGGAGAATTCTCCATCCTCAACACATGGAAATGGTGGTAGTACTTGACCTTGCTCCCACGTGGAGTTCACCCTGCCACCGTGGTAACCCTCTCTGCTTGTTCTCCCGCATGTCCCTCGTGTCTGTTGCGTTACCTTCAAAGGTTTGTGTCTTTCAGTCTGAAAAAGCCAAGAAGCCCCGTTTTCTCACCTCCTTTGTGTGGGGAGGGTGCTTCCGCCCACCGCCACTGCGTCTGGAAATGTGACTGTGTTCCCACTTTCTCACGTGTGGCTGTTGATCGCCAACGTGGGTGCCCTGTCCCTTGGGAGTCTCCTGCCCGCGAAATCACATATAAAGTGACACACGCTCTGTTTGCCATCCAAGAACACTGATACACATCTATAAACCGTCCAGCCAAACGATCGATCTTATGGATTTTCTTTTTTCCAAGTGCTTCTGTCAGAAGGAACACAAAGCATCAGCCTGTGTCCCAAATCCAGAGGCAGGCAATTGGACGACCACAACTCTGTAGGCCTCAGCCACGGACACTTTTACAATATTTCGTTCTTGAAGAAGACACAGGAGATTCATCCAGTGGGTTAAAAAAGAAAAATCACATGTTACATTCTAAAAAATTCTTCGAATCCACTGGTTCCCTCCAGGGTCTCTGTTACAAGCATGAGTGGAAAACTGTTTTTGCAGGTGTAAAATGCCTTGGATGGTGAACAGGACAAGAAAAGAAAGTGTGCAAGGCGGGACCAGTTCATGAATTCACGGGTCATGGCAATGCATGGCAGAGCACTGCTGGCCTGGCGGGTCGCTCCGAAGGCTCCCTCACCCCAAGTACATATTGGAAGCTGATTTCTTCTTAATGCCAAGTGGGGAGTGGGGGTTAATCTATATTCTTTTCTGAATTACGGCATCTGGCATGAAAATCTCCCTGACCCCAGAAATTCATTTGAATGGAGCTGTTCTTCTCTTGTCTGTTTGTTCAAGGAGAACATGTAAGATCTAAGCTCTCCTAGAACAGGCATGGAAGGGAAGGCGTGGAGGACACTGGGGCGAGATGGAGCCAGCGGGCTCAGGGACCCCCTTTCTGGAAGTCTGACATGGGTTCATCAGTAAGCTCCTTCCTTCCAGCAGGTCCGATGCCCTCGAACTGGCGAGCACGTGCGGGTGGCTGGTGCCAAGGACTCCCTGATCTCGAAAGCCAGGATGTTTCTGGCCCCAGGTCTCCATCCCTTCCTGCGGACTGTTTCCTCAAGCCGCGCGTGTTTGTGCTGATTCTAATGTAAGGGAAAGGTGAAATATTGTGACACAGAAGGCTGAAGGCTTGTTCCAAGGAAGTGTTGAGTTCTGTTATTTCCTTCCTTCTCGGCCTCCTCGAATTCTCGTTGCTGGCGAGGCGGCCGGGAGCCCGGACGGCCGGGCGGGACCAGCGCTCCTAGGAAGGGTGCGTGCGGGGCGCCTGGCGCTCGCCTCCCCAGCACACCTTCCCCCTGCACGAGTGCTCGCGCTCCGGTGGGGACGTTAATCCCGTGTTCGGTCCACATTTAGGCTGGTGCATTTCCTGGGCAAACAGGGCTGACATTTATAAAATCTAATTTAATAAATGTCTGTGATACGGCGCTCATTAACATACCGCAAAACAGCTCCAGAGTAGCCCATTTTAATCAAATAAATTGTTGCTGCCGCGACCACGGGCTGTTCCTTTATTAAGGGGGAAGTAGGGGCACCCGGCCAGGGCCCGAGTGTGTCTGGGGCCCCGTATTAGGGTCCCGCAGCCCCGGCTGCCGTGACCACCCTGGGGCCCGTGCCTCTCCGTGTTTGCTCCTGAGATGAGAAGATGAAAAATTGCTGATCATATATCATCTCCATAAATCTTACCGACAATAAGTCATAAAACCTGTGTCCTTACATGTGGTAGGCGCCCGGGGACCGTGTGGCCATATGTGAGCAGCAGCCTCTGGAAAAGAAAAATTCTGTTGCCTATGAGAAACTTCTAGAAGTATTTTCTGTGCCTACTGTGAGCCGGCCACTTGGACTTCCTCACCTCCCCCACCCCAAGCCTCTGCTTAGCTTTATTTTTTCCCTTCCCCTCACCCCCCCTGGTCGTGGGGCTGCCTCTTTTTGTTCCAAATTACCATCCGAAGAACTCCCAGCTCACTAATTAGGAAATTTTGTGCTTTGCTAAATTCGCTTTCTGTCTGTCACAAGAGAATGAGTGAATCGTCACCCCCAGCCAACATGGGGCACAGGTATTCAGGGCTTTTGTGTGGGAGAACAGGGGCTCTTGTTTTCCTCGGGACTGTTCCCAGCGGACAGAGGCCCGAAGCCTGCAAACTGCCCCAGCTAATGAGAAATGCCTGTTTATTTTAAAAACTCAACCCGTTTTCATATCTCTCCGCTAAATTAAAGGAGACACGAGAAGATGGTCTCTCTCAAGCTCGGCTGGGCCAGAGTCTGTGTCTTGGAGACACAACGAGGTGGGATCCCCGAGCTTCAGGTTGGCCCAGAACACGGGCAGTGGTTTTCTTACTGAAACTGGTTGCACACTAGAGATGTGGGAAAGTAGGAAAGTGTCTTGTTTAGCTAAATGGTTTGATTATCTGTTGCCTCTCATGGTGATCAGGGGAAAGCCCTGGATCAGGAGCCAGCCCTGGGGCGGGGGTCTTTATGGGGTAAGGCCTGAGCAGAGGCCCCCTGAAAGTTACCATTTCTCAGAAGTCCCATTTCCAGCCTGAGATACACGTGCTTTATCCTAGAGAGTAGTGTGTCCCTGGTCGGCATGGAGCTCCTCCGTGTGTCTTATCTGGACCTGAGAAAGGACACTCCTTTCCTGCGATATTTTATCCAAAAGTCATAAACAAAACCAAGCCCCTGATACTTAGTCAACAAGAGAAAATACTTGGAAAGACAGGCAGGAAGTCAGAGGCCACATCTCAGGAGGGGATAGTTGACCACACTGCTTCCAGAAAGGGAAGTTGGCCAGGCAAGCCTGGTGGGGCTGGGAGGGGGACACCCAAACTCCGCCTGCTCCCTCCACCCCTCCCTCCTCCTTCGTCCTCTGGCCCCTGAGGCCCCACAGGAAGCCCACTTGGGGGATCTTCCATCCTCCCACCCGGAATAACTGAGCACATCCAAATTGCACACCTTGGAGCTTGGCTTCTCTCTGGAAACTGGTGAGGAGAGGGAGAAAACTTACCCCCCACACCACCAAGATCGGGTGGGGATGAGGTTGGCAGGAGCCCTTTTTGGTATTTGGCACCAAGCATGGGACAGACTGACTTTGTGCTATTCTTATGCTAATTATCTTACCAAGTGATATTTGATTGTTTCTATAAAAGGTTTATGTCAGTGCGATTCACCACAGACATTTTAAAGACCTCAAGATGCAAGAAAGAAATGGACCTAGAGTCCATTAAAGAATTAGGTTCTATTAATGTCCGAGAGTCTGCAGAAAGGGGCCGTAGGCACCTCCTCAGCCGCCGCGACAATGGGAATGGCACTCCCCTCCCTTAGTAACTCCGGCTAAAGATCAGAGAAAAAGCATCCTTCCACGCTGTGAGTTTGGGCCCTTAACATGATTTGGAGATTCCGACGTTTTCCGTATTCCGTTTTCCTAACTTGAAAATAAGGGTGGTGTGCTGGTGCGGACAGAAGAATAATTTCAGTAGCTGTCCTAGAAATCGCTCTAACACTTCGCTAGTAGAGAATGCGCCGCCGTTTTCAGTCCTCCAAAAACAGCACTCTGAAAAGCTTCGTGACCTCTCCTCGATCCATCCAGAAATGGTCACAAAATAAAGTGGCTTCCCCAACTATATACAGGGAGAAAGTGACGAAGACGTCCAGGTTTGTCTGATGCTTTCCGATCCGTGGTGCCTTCTGATGCTGTTCCGCCTTCTTGTCCCTGAGGCAAGACCTCATACTAGGGACAAATTTGGGAATTTTGAGTGTTGGGTTCCTAGGTAGGAGGTCTGAATTACTTCTTCTCTTTTGGTTCTCTGTATTCATTTGGAAGGCTGAGGAAAGGAAGGGGGCACTCCTGCCTGGCTGTCTGTACACGTCTCAGCTTAAAAACACGTGATTCAATGCAAGTCATGGTAAACACCTGCTTTTTAATTTTTTGTATATGTATATATATATATATATATATATTGCAATATAACTATAAACCATTTCCATGTTTTATTCTTCCAAATGCCTGGTATCACCCTGAAGAGCAACAGAAGCAGCCACATTTTGAAGAGTTGACAAAAACACAGTGTGTTTAGCATCCCGATCACGTCTATAGCTGCGACGTGATACAGAGCCAGGCATGGAGTCACTGCTCACAAACTCAGGGGTACAGGAGTCAGTGGGGCTGACCTCACCCAGGTCCCCGGAATCCCCCAAGAACCCTCCCAGAACGCAGCAGAACCAGAGGGCACCGGGAGCCTCCCCTGCAGGCTCCCAGGCCCACAGCTCAGCCGTCTCCCGGTGGTGTCTCTGTCCGTAATTATTAGCAGCGAGTAATCGCCCCTGCCCCCATCCTCGGCGACAAGTGGCAGTTCAGGGCGCTCACAGCAGCCGTGACCAGCCCAGAGCTGGGTACATCCCCTCTGTCAGTGCTGCTGGGAGGGGACAGGTGCGGTGCTCTGTCGTCTCCCAGACACATGGGCTTTGCTGGAAGGAGGTGGGCGAGGCCTCACCCGTGGGGGATGCTCCTCGGGCAGCTCAGAGGTTTACAGGGAGTGATTCCAAGGGCTGAAATGGGAAGCTGTGAAGGATTCAAGGGTGTGGCCCAGAGGCGAAGGGGAATAGTTGTCGAAAGGTCTGTGACTTTATAAATGTCTTTGCTTTATAGTCGAAGGAAACTAGGTTTCAGGGTTGTCAAGAGGCTGCTCAAAGGCACAGCCACGCAGCTGGAAAGGGGACAGTCCAGGAATCAAATGCAGGTTGAACTGACTCCACAGCCCATGCTCCTTGTGATATGCCCCTGGCAGAAATAAGGGGGTGGAACCCTTGAGGGGGAGGGCGCAGGTATCAGTGGCCTAGAGGCCTTAGGGGCGCAGCACGCGGGCTGCTCTGTAGCTGCAGGAAAAAGGCCGTCCCAGCTTTGAAGGCTGACGGTGCTGGGCAGGGCCAGCCTCAACCACGAACTGAACCACTCCTAGTTGAAGCAGGCTTCTTCCCCGACTCACAGTTTTGTTCCTGGACAGCAGAGAAGTTTCTTAACAGCTAGAAACCTGAACAACTCAATCATTTTCCTCCTTTCCTCCATCCCTTCCCTTCTTTCTCCAAGAGTTTGTTGAGTTTCTGTCTCGTGCCAGACATGGTGCCAAGCTCTAGTGAAAGAAGAGGGCACGTGACCCGCTCCGTCCAGTGAAATGTGCAGGGTAAGGGGGCACGCCCCTTGGGGCTGGGAGCCTTCCAGAACGGGTGTGGCGGGCCTGTGCTCTCCTTTCCCCTCCCTCGGTGACTGCAGACGCCCTCCCCGCCCTGAGATTTGAACATCTAGAGTCCTAAGAAAATAGACCGACAACTGTCCAGAGGAGTCTGCGGTCGCGGTGTGCATGGTCCCCTCTGTTGTGGAAAGCGGCTGGGGCTTGGAGGTTGTCACTGTGGCACACCTTTGCCTTGGCTGACTAAGGCAATGACATTTTGAGCTTGGCTTTCGATGCTGTCCCTTATGCCTTCTCTTCTAGTCAAATCTTCTCATGGAGAGTTGGCTTTCCCACTGGACTTTGAGCTCCGTGAAGGCAGGGTCCCTGCCTTATTTACCTCTGTCTCCCTCTTCCATGGTTCGGGGCCAAGCAGAGACCTCCTGAACAAGTGATGAGCGATAGGGAGTAATGGGCAACCCCAGAGTTGGCAAAGGCAACCCCCCGGGGCACAGAAAGGGGGCGCATGAGTGCTCAGACCGAGGAGGGCATCTTCCAGCTGCTAAGTGGTGGAGTCGGGATTTGAGCTGAGATGTGTCTGACCTCAAGGTCCATCCTCTTGGCATTTCCAGCACACCCTCTGCTGGCCCCTTGATTGGGCATCCGTTTGCTGAGCGTTCTTCCCCAGTAGGCGATGCCTCATCCCCACAACCTCCCTTCCCCTGGGGGCATTGGGATTGTCCTTTAGGAGAGACAGCTGGTTGTGCAGTCGCTGAGAAGAACAACAACTAAAATTATTTGAATATGTACCGGATTCCAGACACCTGATCCCACCGCAGGCATCCTCTGCATGAGAAATCCATCCATTACTGATAAATGGAGTCACATTTAATTCTCATGTCAACCCGTTGCTGTAGGTCTGGTTGTTATCCCTGGGTTAAGGAGAGGAAAAACTAAGGCTCAGAGGGGTAATGTAAGTGGGGCAAAGTCACAGAGCTCGTAAGTAGCAGAGGTGAGCCATGAACTCAAATCTGACTCCAGAATATAGGGTTTTGACAATGATTTTATGTTGCATCTCGTTGCAGGGAGCTTGTGTGTGTGTGTGTGTGTGTTTGTGTGTGTGTGTGTGTGTGAGAGAGAGAGAGAGAGAGAGAGAGAGAGAGGGAGGTTGCGTGAGTGAGTACAACTCTTGGGGGCTGGTGATGATACAGGAATATCTTTTCTCTGCTCCCTGTTTATCCAAGTTCGTCACTTGTTTTTTTACAGGAAGCTGTAAGGACTTCCTGCTTTAACTCTCACAGATGCTAGCCCTGATAATTCCCATATTTACATACCTACAGGGCAAGGCGAGGTCTGTGAGCTGCTGACTCTGGTGGGATTTCAGGACAGAGACTGATGGGTCCCCTCCTCCCCTGTTATCTCTCGTGCACCCTCCCAGAATGGCCTCTGGGTGGGGGAGGGCACTCTTTCCTCCGTCCTTTATTGTGTCCCTTAAGCCCTGCGCCAGACCTGGGCTAAGCACTTTCGTACGCCTTACCTCCTTTGGTCCTAAGGGCTGCCTGGCCCGATAGGGACTGTTTAGCCCCATTTCGTAGCCAAGGAAACCCAGGCTTAGCTTAGAGCAGTGGTTCTCAACTGGGGGCAACTGTCACAACTTGGGGTGGGGGGGCAGCAGAATTATGACCAAGAGAGTAGAGGCCAACAGTGCTACTCCGTGTCTTAGAATGCCCAGGTCAGCCCTCACCACACAGGATTACCCTGCGCGATGTCAGTAAGGCCTTGGTTGAGAAACTGACTTAGCTATGTCATGGAACTTTCAAGCAATGGGGCTGGGATTGAGCCCACATCAGCCAGGCCTACTCGTGCACTCCTCACAGCGGAGAACAGAGGGCTACGAGACCCGTGACGTCGGTAGGGCCCTCCTCCAGCGTCTCCCCATGGTTGCTCCCTACCTGATGACACCTGGTGCCACCTTGACCACTCCCCTGACAGTGTCAGCTGACCCCTTCTCTCTCAGCATGGCCCTCTCACCTGTGTGGCCTTGAGTTCTTGGCACCAGTATCCCTGAAGGCTCATTTTTGTCATATTATGTTTGTAAGCCTGGTTTCTATATTGCCCCACATCACAAACCTCTGAACGTGAAGGCCTGCCTTATTCCTCTGAAGCTCTAACTGATACACTTCACTCATTCAAGAAACACCTACTCTGTGCCTGGCCTCTGCTGGGTACTAAGTATGCACAGGGGAAAAACAAAGTATAATAGAACATGAACCATTATAGTACTCATAGTACCAACCACAACCATGATGATTCACTAAGCTTTTCATACCCTCCAGGCATCAGCTCCCACAACCCTTTACGGGCCTTAGGAGATATGTTTTACTGAAGGGTGCTTGGCAAACTCAGAAGGGGATGATCAAGCCTGCCTCAGTGGTTGAGGAAGATGACCTAGAAGGGCTGGGGTCTGAGTGGAGATCTGGAAGAAGGAGTACACGTGGGTGAGGGCATCAGAGGCAGAACGATCAGCATAAGGAAAGCCTGGAGGAACCAAACTCATGGTGAGTCTAGAAAGTTCCACAGAGTAATTCAGTAAATAGAGACAGCATTTGGGGTTGACCAGATGTCTGGAACTTCACAGATGAATCTTGTAATGATTGGCTGTGTCTCTCAGCTCAGTGTATACATTGTCTCCATCACTCAGGGTCAAAGGATCTCCAGGCTGACTTTTGAAAAGAGAACCGGTCCCAAAGCCCTGGGAGTTCTCCCCTTCCCCTGCCCTGGCAATGATTTCCAGGGCTTTCCCCAGTGTCCATTGTTGAAACAGACTTTGGGGGCTCCTTGAATGATACTGTGGTTGGATATCAAAAATAAAAGGCACATGGTCTGCCTAACTGGGGAGCCAACTCAAGTGTTGAGAACACAAGAACTACAAGTATTTGGACTAATCCCCAGATGCAAGTCAATAGAGATGTGATACATCAAATCAAATTAATGAACCTGGGGGGGGGTATTTACAGAGTACCTACTCTGCTCTAGAACACATGGGGGACAAAGAATAATGTTAATGTGAGATCCCAGACACCAAGACTTTGAGGCCTTATGGGAAACCTGCAAGGCAAGCAAAGTCAAGACTGTAGTGGAAAATTACCCAATAGTGGTTGTGGAGTGGAAACCAAATTGAAAAAGAGAAGGATTGATGTACGGAGGTAAGATCAAGGAAAGCTCCTGGAGAAGGCAGGGTTCAGGCAGAGCCTTGAAGGCCAGGGGAGAGAGGGAAAGTAGGCTACTGAGGAAGTTTCATTAGGTAGCAGGTAAAGAGCCCTAAGACTGATAACTAAGGAAAAGTCCGAGGATTCTAAATTCAGGTCAGGTCCAAACTCCAGAGGGCGTTATGTAAGGTCCTTCCTTGTCTAGCCCCATTCTTCCTGGCAGTGATTATCTCTGGCTACCTGTGGCCTCACTGCTCCACCCCGCCCCACTTCCCACCCAAAGCCCGGGACCCTATGAATTATCTTCAATCTATAGTCACATCACGGTTTCGAGATTTTGTTCACATCTTTACTCTGTTAGAATGTTCTTTCCTTTCTCTGCAAGATGAACTCCATCCTTCTTTGAGAAGCTTCATTGCCACCTCCTCCACGCAGCCTTCCTGCATTCCTGGCGCCCTTGCCTCTGCTCTCATCCCATCTCATAGCACCTACATGTTATTGGATGCTCTGACTCATTCCCTCAGTAGCTTCTTGCAAACAGCTTCCTGAGATGAGGACTTTGTCTAACTTTATATTTCTTTTCACCTCTGTACCAAGCACAGGTTGTGACTCATACTGAAGGTGCATTAATTACTTGGTGACCGTAAGGGTGAATGGATCTAGGAACTGAATACCTTTCGCAAAGAGCTGACTTACAGAGATTTGGACGTGTTTGGAGTTGCTCTGTCCAATATCATAGCCACTAGCCAGTCATGGCTATTTAACTTTAAATTAATTACAATGAAATAAAATTAAAAATACAGTTCCTCCATCACTAGACACATTACAAGCGCTCAGTAGTCACACACGGTGAGTGGCTATGGTATTGGACAGCTCGGACACAGAGCATTTTCATCACCTCAGAAAGTTCCAGTCTTCCACACTGGTCTTGGCTTTATAAAGAAAGGCCTTGGGCACCTGGGTAACTCCGTCGGCCGAGCGTCTGCCTTGGGTTCCAGTCATGGTCCCAGGGTGCCAGGATCGAATCCCCCCCTCGGGCTCCCTGCTCAGCAGCGAGCCTGCTTCTCCCTCTCCCTATGCTCCACTCCCTTCCTTGCTCCTGCTTGAGCACTCTCGCTCTCAAATCAATAAATAAGATCTTTGAGAGAGAGGGAGAGAGAGAGAGAGAGAATGTCCCCTTGTGTCCATCCTGCTGTCCCTGGGTATATTCTCTTTCTCCTCCCCAAGGTTTGCTCCGACTCATCCTTTGGGGAAATCAAATATCACTACTTGGATAATGCCAGGAACTGCAGAGGAATTTGGCAAGGTGGGGTTTGCTTAGGGTTATTCCTGCTCTATGTAAATCAGATCACTCCCCGTGGGTGGGCTTTGGGCCTGCAGAGAGCCCAGCAGCTGCGGTGTTCAGACACAGGTACCTGTCATGGGAAAGTCCAGAGCCAAAATACAGAGCAAGCTGAGCTCAGCTCCACATAGACAAGGCAAGCTTCAGAAACACCTGGCAGGCTCAGAAACACAGATGTCTCTCAGCTCTTAATTGAAAGTGTTCTGAGTGGGCAGAATAAGGACAGAGCTATTTGAGAGTCTCCTGGTTTGTGTTTCTTGGAGGAAAAAAAAAAACCCTACTTTTCCCTTTGGTTTGCCAATTCAGTGAAGGGCCTTTATTGAACCCCAAGATCAGAGAATTTCAAATACTATTCTTTTGTCTTAGAAGTGGGTCCTTATAATATAAGCCCAATTTATAAAGCACATTAAAAAAAGAAAAAGAAAAGAAAGAAAAGGTTGTTGCTTAGGTTGAAAGTTGGGGGGGGAACCTGACTCCCACTTGTTTGGTTTTTCCTCTAGTGCCATCAGAATGCACAACTCCAGGGGGCACTATTCACAGCGTAGTCTAGATTTGATCCACTTGTACCCTTGCACAGAGGCATGCACAATTTGAAAACTCTGGTCCATCTATGGTCCCTGCTTCTGAAAAACATGAAATATGCCCACTTCTCCAATCAATAGTAATAAACATATGCATATTTCTGCAAGTCTTTCTAATTTGTGAAGTGCTTTTGATATCATGCCTCATCAGATCTTCTCAACAAAGGCTGGCATGAAGACTTTGGGTTCAGAGACTTTTGTTCCTCTCCGTAACCCTTAGCACCTAGTTTGTTTGTTGGCACATAGTAGGCATTGACTATGTTATTTGAGGAAGGAGAGGAAGAAGGGACAGTAAGTAAAAGGGTAGAGAGAAGGAAGGGAGGGAGGGAGTAGTTTACAACGCATCATGGTCAGTTTCAGTTTACAGATAGAAAAACCATAAGAAATGCGATGAATTTCAGTGACTTACTAAGTCAACAGCAAACAGGGGCCACGAGGCACTCTCTTCCATCCTTAAAGCCCATGCTTCTAACCATACTTGACCCACACTCGCATTTTGTTTTTCAAGCCAAAAGCCCATTTGGAGCACTTATTATGCATTCTCTTATGGCCCCAGCGTTTTAACATATGAAGCTATAGAAGGTTTTTACCTCTCCCTGAGAGTCTTGACCCTCCCTCCCCCGAAATAACCCACCCCCTGCTCCTCTGTCCCAAGCCAATTGCAAGCCTGCACAAGGGGCGCAAATGAAAAGTGCATCACCAGGCAGAGGGGTAAACTGAGGCGTTCGGGAAACAGCCCACGAGCAACCAGTCCTCGAGGGGTGGCTGAACGAGGTCGGTGTTTGAATTCACATGGCAGGATGTCCGGGCGTGTTCTTCGGCTTGTTCCATTTTTATAATGAAGCTGTATGTCTGGAACTGGGGGGGGGGATCTTTGACATGGGGAAAAATGAGCGACAGGACATGTTTCCGAGATTACCAGTGGGGCTCCTCGCGCAGGCTGAGCTGTGGTTAGTGGGCCTGCCACGGCCGTGACGTGAGGAGTAATTACACCGTGAGTCCAGCCGAGTCCCAGGGCGGGAGCACGACTCCGTGACTTCACCTCCATCCTCGCCGTGCGCACACACGCATGCACACACACACACACGGGCAGAGAAGGAAACTTTCAAAGGGCTTGTAACAGAACAAAGCACAGTTTTTACTATCACAAAATCTTTATGGATTGCCATCCTTGAGGTAAAGTTATATCCTTTATGGTCACATTTTGGTAGTTTCCTTAAATTATTGAAGACATTTGGTAGGGCCTGCGCTCTTGGAACCGGGCTGGGAAAGAGGCCCCTGTCCCCCGTCTGGAGGTGGGTTAATGATGGCGCTCCTTGTGCGATGCGTCCAGGACACAGAGGTTAATAAAACCCGTAGCTCTTCTTCATGGGTACCAGGGGGGTGGTTAATGCTCAGGCCTGTGCAGGACCTCAGCTTAATGTTCCGTGTGAAGGATAGGCTGCCAGACGACACCCTCCCTGGTGCCAGCCTCGCATATTAGCACATGCTGGAAATGGTCTGAGCGCACCGGGGAAAGTTAGGTGCCTCCTCCCAGCGGGGCGTGACGGGCTGTCCCCACTCCTCCTCGGCTGCTCTCGAAGTCGGCCGCTTCTATCTGCCTGGAGCACTGGACAAAGAGTTGGGAGAGCCTGGGCCCGGCCCCTGCTGCGTCTGGGGTGTCCAAACCTGGTGTCCCTCTGTCCTCCTCTGTCCAGCGAAGGACACGAACTGCCTTCTGCCCTCCCCCAGTATGTGTACATAAAGAGGTCTGGGGACCGTAAGGTAACGCATCGGTTTTGTGGTTACAGGCACAGGCTCTGGGCGTGTGGGAAACTGGAGTCAAATCTGCGTCAACCCCCCTCCCTGTGTGTCTTAGGCAAGTTGCCTGACCACTCTGTCTTTGTTTGGCTTCTGCCGGACACAGACCCTGAGACAAGGATTCGAAGGCAAGTCCTTTCTTGGGGAAGAGGCAGGGAAGGGAAGGCTGCCATGAGTGGTGCAACATGGAGTTGAGTTACCACGGCGGGCAACTGGTGGTGATCCCGCTGGGGACCTCTGGGAGGCAGTGTGGGACCCATGCTCTGGGGGTCTTCCACCTGTGGGCAAGGGAGCGGGGGTATCGATACACCCACTCCGTCAGTCTTGGCTGACGGCCACTCCTGCAGCGTCTGCCTCATGCTGGTGGGCAGAGTTGGCCCCCACAACTGGCAAGCCTCAGGCACAGAAATGTGGCTGCTGGTGCTTGGAAGTGTGGGTGGCGTGCACGGAAATGGGAAGGCCTGGGACGACGAAATCAGAGGGACAGCATCTGTCCCCTGAAGTCCCAAGTTCCTCCTTTCCGAAACAAGGCCAGCACCTCCTAGTGCCCAGCGTTGCCAGGGTTAAATGAGATACTACAAGAGCCCTCTGAGTGTTAATCATGATTCATGCTAACCCGAAGGATGGGTCCATGTATTGCACTAAAAGACCCTAAATTAGACCTGGGTGACTTGCCCATATTTGAAAGCTTTCTTGGGAACGTAGCACATTTCGGTCTTTTAGAAAATAAACTTCCTGTCTGTTTGGCATTAAACGGAATGGAAGGGATAAATGGTGTTTGCCAAAGAATGGGCCCTTCCTCTTGAGATAAGAAAGCAAGGAAAGGAGTGACTTCCATGTGCCATGTTTGCAGAGGACAAAGGGAGGCTGGGGCATTGTCATCCCAGGCAGGGGCGAATGAATTCATCAACTAAGATTCTACCAGGTAGTCTGTTTGTCATCACTGCAAGTTGCTGGCCAGAGCCCTGCATGTTTTAGATCACTGGAAACATTACTTTTGCAGTGCAGCGGGGTCACTGGGATTTCTCCATTGGAGGTTGAGGCGATGTCCCTGCGTACGTGCCCGGGGCCTCTTGCTTAGACTTCACAGAATGTGGATAGACACACCGAGGGAAGGGCCCCTTCGTTCCCGTCTTGCCCCCTCCCACAGGACCCCGGGATGAATGCGTTCCTAGGTGATGCGATCTTACCCCTTGGGCGTAGATACAGGCACCGCCATTCTGCTGTGTTTGGGGGCGTTCAGGACCTTCATGCCCACAGTGCTACTCACCCTCAGAAGGGACCCTCGAGCCGGCATCTGGGGCTCAGCCTCTAATCTTCCAGTGCTCAGTGACGCTGGTGACGTGTGTTTAGGTCGTTACGCACGAGCCGGTAGTACCTGCTGTCTGTAGACACAGGCATGTAGGCGCTGAATGAATGGGGGAGTGTGTGAATGACAGAATAACTGTGGAAATGCACCGGGAGACGAGACGGGGGGGGGCGGGGGGCGCCACTTTTAACGGGAAAAAGGAGGCTTGGAGATTGGCAGCTTTCTTTACTGCCACCCCGCAACTGTGCTAAAAAGCAGGAAGCCAAGCTGACACTTCCATGTAAATCTGAGATTTCCCTTTTTGGTCTTGCAAATTCCATTCTTGCCTCACTGTCATCCACTGGGGAGATGTCCCCAGTCTTACTCACAGTTAAGAATAAATAGTGCTCAGCCTGCTAAAAAAAGGAGGGATCACAGCCCCTCTCATCTCCGTCTGCGTCATTCACCGAGGCGGGGCAGCGTATCCCGTAAAACCGTGATTAGGGCTGAGCGGCTGCTGGGCACCGAGCACCAGCCCGTCCCTTCTTGGCGCAGGCTTTTGAAAGAGTTCTTAAAAAAAAGACCAAAAAAACCCTTCCGACACTAAAATGCATTTTAAGAGCCCTCGCAAATCAGACGTCTTTGTCCGTGGGGTTTAACGCATAATGGAAACAGATCCTGGTGGAAAGTGCTTCAAAATAATCCCAGGTGTTTCTAGAATTACATGGGGATGCATCGTCCACACTGTGTGCGCGGAAATGAGTTTCTTTGCGTGGTTCTCCTGCGTCCAATTCGTCCACACGTTTCAGTTTTCCAGATGAGAAGCACTATGGGATGAAATCGTTTCCGGGCCCCACAGAATGACATTCTGGGAAATCCTCCGAACCGGAGGACTGGGGTCCGGAAGCTGTGATGTCTGTGAAGACACTTGGTCTCTAACTCACCTCCTCATTCGTTGTTTTGTTCAGAAGTATTTACCAAGTGCTTATTTTGTATTAGGACCTCTTCGGAGTGGCATCCCAGCCCCCGGGATTTCAACGCTTGCGTAGATCAGATGAACCCCCTCTATAGGGCACAAGTCTTGGGAGACTCTAGAGGCCAGTGGGCACCCAGTCCGGAGGAGCTGGAATCCTAGGGCGTCATTCAGGGAGGCTGCGCTGGGAGCCGGCACAGCCAGGAAGGGTGTTCCTGGCAGGGGTTGGGACATGAGAGTCTGGCCCAGCCGGGACCGTCCCCTCTCCCGGGGCCGTGGGGCAGTCCTGATGCCGAGCTCGGCCAGGGAGTGGGACGCCATCTGGGGGGCTCCGGGCTCCCTGGCTTCTCAGCCCGCTGCTGAGAGCGGATGCTTCCTCCCCACGCATCCACTTAGCAAACACTGAGCTACCAGCCTCTCCTGGTTATGGACGTTAGGAGCCGAATGAGACGGAGCTCCTGCTTTCGGTGGAAGTAGAGTCACAGAAGCAGACCCGAGTGTTGAACCCACATGTCAGCCTGTGCTGGCCAGTAGCCCAGCTCTGGGCAGACCAAGTCAGGAGGCATTTGCAGAGGAGGGAACTGAAGTGCAGCTGAACGCACCGGCCACATCGAAGACTAGGACCTGTCGGGGCCAGGATCGTACCCAGGATCGCTGTGAGTGTGAACTGAGCAGAAGGCTCCAGCCTCCCCCCGGGCCTGACTCACAGCCGCTCCTGGTCTCCGAGCTCCGCCGAGGACGTGGGCTGAGACTCCTCAGAGCTCCTGCCGTGGCCTGGCTGGCTGGTCTCTCTAGTGGCCCTCCGGGGGGGCGCAGGAGGAGACCCTGCCACGATGCCCCATGGCCAATGAGCCGCCCCCTCCCCTCACCCCCGCTCCCGCTGCAGGAACCTGCCCTGCGGGGCAGCGGGGCCTCCAGGGCCTTTATCCAGCCCCGCCCCCGGCACCTCCAACCTTTCCCCTCGGGCCCTGCTGGCCGGCCTTGGCCTGTCTGTGGCCTCAGCATGGGCGCCAGGCCTGCGGCTGGACCCTGGCCAGGCCCCACCCAGCGCTCG
>LNAC01000819.1:598699-619773 GCA_002007465.1 Ailurus styani
TATCAGGTCCCTCCCTGGAGGGGGGTGCAGGGGGGGGGGTGGTCAGCCGCCCAGACTTTGGACTCGGCTGGGCTTGGATGTGGCAGCTCCTCCTTCCCCTGGGGATACCCCAGCTCATTTCTCAACATTCATGCCCAATAAAAAAGGGTTGAAAGTCAACTACTGGGATTCCACAAACATGATGGCCAGAGAGGAGACACTGCTGGGGCGCCGGGACTCCGGGCTCCTCCTCCCGGCAGTAGGATCCCCGTCAGCTCACGTCGCCAGGGGTGATAACGTTGGCCTCGTTCACTTTGCAGAGTGTTCCAGAGAAGTGAGATCCAAATCCACAGATACCTTGACACAGGTCATGTCTGCCATTGATCTGAAAGGAAACCCATGGGGAGACGAACTTCTGTCCGTTTCCGAGTTAGGGAAACAGGAGCAGTTGGAATAATACATGGGAAGGAGCCCCACGGGCTCAGGTGTGCAGCGCTTACCTGGAAGCCAGCATGGTCTCCAGCCATGCACAGCACTGTTATTTCACTAAAATCTCCAAAGGACCCCAAGGGGTTGGGACATCCATTACTCCATTGCATGAGGATGAGACTATGCTAAGAGAGCTTTAAAAATTGTTCAAAATTACCCAGCTAGTGAAAGTAGAAGTCAGAATTCAAACCTACCCTGTTGGTGCCAGATGCCCCTCCGAACCCCAGAGGGAAGCTCCCTGGCCCAGCGTCTCCTCCCTGTGGCACTGCTCACGTTTTGGGTTGGGTCATTCCCTGCCAAGGAGCTGGCCCGCATGTTGCCAGGTTCTTAGCAGCGTTCTGGGCCTCTGCCAGGTAGATGTCAACAGCAGGCACCCACCCCAGCTTTACAGCAAGCAAAAAAATGTCCCCAGACACCATCAACTGTTCCCTGGGGGGCACAATAGCCCCAGGTGAGAACCTCTGCTCTAAACCGCCGTCAGGTACTCTGATTATTATTCATGAGTGTGCGATTGTTGAGACTGCGGTTATGATCATGGTGTCCTTGCCAGTGTCTCATCTGCACTTGGGCAGGTAACCGACGCAGGTGAGCTTCAACATGTAACTTACATCCAAACCAGGACCCTGTAGAGAAAGAAGTGGGGACTACAGATGATAATGTTGGCATGCAAGCACCATGGCAGGAATGAATGTTTGTCCCTGCTCCCTGCTTTCCAGGCAAAATGGCCAGAATTGTGACTCTGCAGCTTTGTATTTGCTACTGGTGCCTTCACCTAGAAGGTTTTTCCTAGCTTAAGGGCTCTGGAAATGTTCACATTGGCTCCTCCCACTTTCCCCTACGCCTCAAAGGGACCCTGACTATGCCCTATCCACAGACTAGCCCTTGGTTTTCTTAAATTGGTTGGGAAATGGAAAATGACCTCAAGGAGTTGGTGGTACTTATCTTTGCTCTCTGATTCAGCTGAGTCAATGCCGTTAGGGTTCTCGGTGTGTTCACCTAAATTACGGAGACCTGGTTTCTGCTTGGGAACCACAGTCTGGGGAGTATCTTCCCAGTCAACCCTGCAGGTCTGTCTTTAGTAGGAGAGGGTGAACCGTGCTCCGTCGTTCTGCGTCATGTGATAATGATGGTGATAATGCTGGCGATGGTGGTGGTGGTGGTGATCATGATGGTAGTGATGGTGATGCTAGTGATGATGATGATGGTGGTGGTGGTGATGATAACTGATGATCTAATGACTGAGCACTTGCTGTAGCTTGGTCTTGTCATGAGCACTTCACATGGATTATTTCATTTCATCTTTATCACAGCCCATGATGCTATCTTCATCCCCATTTTATAGATTCGGGGTGTGAGTTTCTAAAAAGATTAATAATTTGGGCAATGTCAAACAGTTGGCTGAGGATAGAGTCAAAATTTAAGGGCAGGTCTGTCAATCCCGAAGCCCACAGAGTCCTACCTCTCAATGTGGTAGGTCGGTAGTCATCTATCTAATGAGCACCTGTTCCCATCATGATGCAAAGCACCGAAGAATGGACAGGTGAGAGTCTCTCTCCCTGCCCATCAGGACCCCTGAGTCCAGCACAGGAACCAGACAGCCCAGCAGGTAGCATGTGTTCTCTGGGTAATAAGCAAGGAGCTGTGGGGGGACAGGGCATTCCTTGAACCAAGCCTGCACTCAGGGAGGGGGCTCTCTAGCCCAGCTCTGGGTGGGGAGGACATCTGAATCGAGTCTTGAGGGTCAGTTGAGTGGGGGTTGGGCAAGAAATGGGGAAGAGGATACGAGGTAGCAGTTGAAGCTTAACAAGGCAGACCAGAATGGCTGGAGACCTATGGTTCAGGGTAGCTGGTGGGAGGGGCAAGTCCAGGGTAGGGACCCAGGAGGGCCTTGTGCCACCACTGCATGCAACACACCCATACACTCAGACCAACACACACACACACACACACACAGACACACACAGAATTCAGCCACAAGCTCCTGGTGCTGATACCATCAGACCCCTCCTGTGTGTGTCTAGGGTGCCAAGGATTTCTGACTGCTACTTGGTCCTAGAAGAGCATCTCCTAATCTTATCTCCTTCCATCTTTCCATTCGTCTTCTGTTAGAGACAGAAAAATGCCCCTTCCCTCCCTGGGGATTAGGTGAATATGAATGGGGATGTGGTATGTTATGCATTTGTTACAGGGAAATTAAGATTGCAGATGGAATGAAAGTTACTAGTCACTTAACCTTGAGATGGGGAGATTATCTTGGATTATCTGGGTGAGTCCAACATAAGGGTCCTTGTAAGAGGGAAGGAGGAGTGTCCATGAAAGAGAAGGTGTGCGAGAGGGAAATGTCACAGGAGGCAGAGGGCAGAGTAAAGTGCTTTGAAGGTAGAAGAGGGGCCGCAGGCCTAGGAATGAGGGTGCTTCTCAAAACTGGGAAAGGCCAGGAAACAGACTTTTCCCTTGAGCCTCCAGAAGGAGTGCAGCTCTGCCCACACCTTAATTTTAGCCCAAGGAGACCAGGGACAGACTTCTGACCTCTGGAACCGAGATTAAATTTGTGTTTGTTTTCAGGCACCAAGTCTGTGGTCATTTGTTACAAAAGCCATAAGAAACGTACATCTTCCGGGCCCGAACCAGACCTGTTCTGGGAGGTGAACTGTAGAGTCGCCAGCCACCTGGGCAGGTGTACCGGTGCCTCAGGTTAGGCTCGTCTCTTGGACCCTGAAGAAAGTCCTTTCTCCGGCTGGGAGGTGGGATCCAGCCCTGGAGCCAGTGTGCCCTAAGGAATGGGATGATTTCCTATCACCACAGCCGCACCCAGAACAGCTCGCTTATCCTGCGGCCCCGAAGGGAAGGGAAACTAGCAGGTCCTGGGGCCCAGGAATTCCAAGGATAGGTCTGTCCTCCCTGGAAAGTGAGCCCGTAGCGCATAGCCAGTCTCCCGTGATCACAGTGCTTCCCGCTACTTCCTTTTTTTTTTTTTTAAACAAAAACTACAATATTATCTTCAGGCAGCTGGGTTTTTATTATTCCTACTGATTTCTATAAAGGAACATTCTGGCTTTAATTAGAATGAAAAATATGAGCAGTAGAAATACCCAAATATCACACGGCCTCATTATTTACACCGTTGATTTCGACAGGCAGATAAACAGAGAGTAAGACACGGGCTGTGCACTATTTAGAGAACAAAGCGACATTAATCTGCTTCGAGCTCTGCACACATTGACGGGACCCTGCGTTTCCCTTTCCGAGGGCAAGAACTGTGGTGAAGCCTCGGTGCCCGTGGCCTTGCTGTTTGCGGCAGAGCTGGGTTGCAAAACCAAGGAGAGGACCCTTTCCTGAGCACCGTGCATCCGGACGCCCAGGAAGGGCCTTTCACCTGTTTGCTCACTGAATCCCGGCGGTCTACCTGTAGGAGATAAGCATTTTGTTTCTGCTTTACAAAGGAGTAAATGGACCTCGGAGAGGGCCGGGGTGGGAAATGTTTGGGCGAGGCCGACTGGCCCTCCACGGCGCATGCTCTTCATCGGGGTGGAAGAGACTCAGGGTCCTGCCTGCCCCTGGAGCTGTGGACAGTGGGGATCCCCCCCAATGCAGGAAGTGTTTCCCAAACTTGGCTGCATGTTAAAATCACTCAGGGAGCTTTAAGAACCCAATGCTTGGGTTGCACCCCAGACCTATTAAATCAGAATGTCTGGGGATGGGAGGCAGGAATCAGTGCTTTTTAAAGATTCCCAGAAGACCCCAAAGTGCAGCCAAGTTGGGGAACCACTTTTTTTTTCCAATGCAGTCTCTCACTGAGATCCCCTAAAACCCCTGTGAAGGAACTAGTAGTATTGACCCATTCTAAAGAAGAGAAATGTGGGCCTCAGAGAGGTCATGGGACACCCATCCAGCTTGGGTTTGAACCAGAACATTCTAGAACCCTTGCGTTTAATCACTGCACTACAGTATCTTCTTAGTGGGATATTCGATAGTAGGTCAAAGAGGTGTTTTCTAGAAGAATCATTGTACCTTGGGGATATATAAAAATTGAGTCAATTTTTTTTTGTTTGTTCTTTTCCTTTCCCATCTGGGCTTTCTAGTTCATTGAATGACCGTGAAGGTATAACTCTTTTTGTTGTGAGCATACCTGTTTTCCTCTGGAGTTTTAAACCCTTAACCAAATCTGCTCAAACCTATTATTGTCTTTAACAGGTAGAGCAACTCCACGGGTCACGGTCCATGTAGACCTGAGCTGGGCCCAGCGGACCCGGGAGGGCTTCTGCTAGGAGTGTGGCCTCCTGTTCCCCTAGCCCTGACCTGGGTCATGCCGGCCCTGTCCCTTAGGACAAGCTCCTTCCCTGGAGTTGTCTGAGTTCTCAGAGTGGTGCTTAGAGTCCTCCATGCACAGGAGATTTGGGTCATTTCCTCTTTTAACTCATAACTAATAAGGACATGTCTGGTGCCTCCAAGACACTGAGGCATAGCCTCCCCCTAGGAGGCTGGGCTGCGGAAGTTTTCAAACAACCGGGGAGCATTTGCTGCTAGCTCTCACTTCCCTGTTGCTACCTTCTCTCCATCTGCCTCTCTCCTTTTCATCCATCTCTCTAGTTCTCGTTCTTACTGAGCCTCTCTTCCTCTCTCATCATTCCCAGACTAGGCTCCCCTCCTGTATGAGTTTCCTCTTGCTGCTGTAACAAATCACCGTATACTTAGGGGCTTAAACCAATACATAATTATTTTCTCACAGTGGAGACTGGAAGTTCAAAATCAATGTGTTGGCAAGATTGGTTGCTTTTCAGAGACTCTGAGAGGGACTCTGTTCCATGTCTCTCTCCAAGCTGGCGGTGTGGACTGGCGATCCTTGGCGTTCCATGGTGCAAAGAAACATCACCCCATCTCTGCCTCCGCGTCGCATGGCATTTGTTCTCTCTCTCTCCCCCGTGTGTCTCCTTGTGTCTTCTTATGGCCCCTTTATAATGACTCTTGTCTTTGGATCAGGGCCTACCTAATCCAGTATAATCTCACTTAACCTGTTAAAACATCAAAGCTCCTATTTCCAAATTAGGTCACATTCTGACACTCCAGCGGACATGAACTTGGGGAGGACACGACTCAGCCTGCTCTCCATCTTGACAAGGCAGTGCTGCTTGGCTGTGTGATCTTCCAAAGGGTGTATCGGATCACGTCTCCTATCCGTCAATAACCTGTTTCCCTCAGGATAAAATCTAACTCTTTGACCTGGCCTCCTGGCTCCTACAAGGTTAGGCTCTGGCTGCCTCTTCAGCCTCTCCAGGAGAACACACTCTCTGCTGCCTACCTCCTCAGCCTCCACCCGGCGCTGTGCCCACGCATCCACATTCCTGCTCTGGCTCGGCTTGGGGGCCGTTCCCTCCAGCCCTGGCTCCTTGCCCCTGCAGGCCTCAGCTCTAGTGGTACCTCTTTGTAAATTCCTTCCCAGACCATTCTACCTAAAATAGCATATTTATTCCTTCTCATACTCCCGATGTGATTTGTTCATAAGTTTTCACCACGTGAAGTGATATTCTCCTCCTCTGTGGCGCGCTCGTTGTCTTCTCCGTCATGGCTTCTCTCTGGCTCGCGGCTGTGCCTCTGAGGCCCAGAGGAGGAGCAGGGAAAACACCCCACTCCTGCCCCTGCAGGACGCCGGCCTGACTTCCCCTCTCTCATCCACTCAGCTCACCTGAGGCCTTACCAGGCACCGGCCGTTATCCTAGATGCTGGGGGGGGGGGGGGGGGGAGGCGAAGCCTGTCTCGGGGACCTGGCCTTCTAGAAAGTGAATAGTAGTCGGCACGCGTATACACGCTCAAGGGTTTCTACAGGGTGTTGAATGTGTCCTCTCAACTTCCCAATCACACTCAGCACAAACCTTGCTTTTGTAGCTCACGAAGCCAGCATTTTTGGGCTTTAAATGCTCCTGAGACTCTGCACCTCTGGAAGGCTAGTTGAAGTTCCCTCTATCTCAGTGGCTTTGCTTCCTTGGTCTGGTCTCGGGCCATTGCTGTCATTTTTTCTGGGTGAAGTAGGATCAGAGACAAGGGGCTACTGCAGGGTCACAGAAGGAGCCCTGGATGTGGAGACCGAACACCTGGCTCCCCGCCCAAGCCATGATGCTGTGTGGCCCTAAGAGGTTATCTGTGTAGCCCTCAGGGGTCACCTGCTTTGTTCACATCTGCCCCAAGGCTTTTTCTCAAGCCTGAGTTACTGTTTTTGTTTTTGACAAATTACTAATTTGCTACAATTACTATTCTTACTCTCATTACTAATTTGGTGTAATTTGGTGACTTGCTAGTCTTCAGTGCCTAGAATGGTGGTTCTCCGATTTGTCTGCACAGTAGAATCACCTGGAAATCTCTTCTAAAAACTTTTTTTTTTTAAGATTTTATTTCTTTATTTGACACAGAGAGAGAGATCACAAGTAGGCAGAGAGGCAGAGAGAGAGGAGGAAGCAGGCTCCCTGCCGAGCAGAGAGCCCGATGCGGGCCTCGATCCCAGGACCCTGAGATCATGACCTGAGCCGAAAGCAGAGGCTTTAACCCACTGAGCCACCCAGGCGCCCTGGAAATCTCTTCTAATTCCCCAAACCTACGCCAGGACAGGCGAACCTCAGTCTCTGGGGGCGAGACACAGACGAGAGTGTGGTTTGAAGTTTTCAAATTATGCAGGCAGGCTTGTGGGTGATTCACTTAGACCAGAGGTCGGCACACTTTTTCTGTAAAGGCCTGAGAGTAAATATTTTCAGCCTTGTAGACCATATGGTCTCTTTCACAACTACTCGGCTCTACTATTAGAACATGAACGTGGCCACAGACAGCACTTGAATGGAGGAACATAACTGTGTTCCAGTAAAACTTTATTTACTAGAAACAGGCAGCAGACCATATTTGGCCCCCAGGTCACAGTCTGCAGACCCCTGACCTAGAACAGTTTCTGGCATAATATATACCATTTGGGAGAATGAATAAGTATAATAAGCATTTAATAATCACCTACTATATATTCGGTTCTATGGTATGTGTTGGGATTTAAAGATCGCATGCCCTGTCTGGTTGGGGAAACCGAGCTGTGAACAGATAATCAAAATGCAGTGAGACAGAGGCAGTAAAAGATGTATGAGCCAGCCGCCAGGGAGGCCCAGGGGAGGGAGGAACCAATTTGGCCCGTGGGATAAGGAGGAAGTAGGGAGAGCCTCCCAGCAGAAAAGACTTTTAAACAGAGTCTGGGAGGAAGGTTTTCAGTCTGACTCCTGGCTGCCAGGAATAGTGATCCAATCAAGTTACCGCAAGAATGGACGGAGGCTGTTTTCCCTCCCAGGCCCACTCTAGTCTGGATGGGGTCTGTGGCAGCCCCGAGCCGGACCCTTTCCAGCTCCCCTCTTCTCTCTGGGTTCTCGCTTTCGTTTTCTCTCTGTCTTGAGGACTATATGCACCACCGTATAGAGAGTGTGATGGTAAAGGACATGAACTTGAGAAGACGCACTAGGGACATTAATTTCCTTATCTGGGGAACAGGGAGCGTCACAGACTTACTTCAGAGAGTGTTTCTGTGCTGCTGAAATGAGGGAAAACATGCAAGGTCGTTGGGACTGTGCTTTGCACCTGTAAACACTCAAAATTGTGACCGTGACCCTGATTCTTATCTTCACTATCATCAATCACCTTCTTCTGTTTGTTTATTGTTTGGGCCTTCTAGTTAGTTCTCCTGGCCCTTTAACATTCTAGCCCCTCTCTAAATGCCACCTTCTACTTTAGAACCTGCCCCCTGCCAGCTCGGGCTTTTCATGTCCGACTGGCCAGGTTTCCATGTCCCAGGTCACCAGGCTGCCTCTGAATGGACTTCCCTTCGGTATAGGGTCCCCCTTGATCTAGTCCCCTGGTTAGGAGGAGGGTGCTGGCACACATGTGACTGCTTGGGCTGGGTCTGTACCCCAAAGAGAGGGCTGCCCAGAGGTGACAGGTTGTGAGGAGCACAGAGGACTAGTTGGGAAGAAGGCCCGTCAAGGGTCTCCTTGCACTCTCCTCGCCTTCCAGAGAGCCTGGGGCCCGTGGCCCCAGCTCCATCAAATGAGGCAGAGGGGCTCAGTGTCCCAGCCTCTGCAGCCCTCTCTGGGAACCCCATGCTCCGGAAACCGGCTAGCCCTGGGTGTCGGCCAGCCATGCACGTGAGCCCCGGCCCCCTGGCCCAGCCCTGCAAGGGACTAGCCAGCCCCCTAAAGAAATCAGTTTGGAGTCGAGTCAGAAGGTACAGCCCAAGGACTGTCAAAGCCTTTGTTTGTTCCCATCTGCGAGCCTGGGCTGCCAAAACATAGTGGGGGTATAATGAGAAATAACGGAATCAAAATAATGTCAAGGAAATAAGTGCTGAAGAGGATAATCAACATCCTTTCTGAATGGATTTCCTGCCAGGGAGACGGGAGCAGAGGGAATGTTTTACCCCCGGGGCCGAGGCAGACAGTGGTCCTGGAAAGGACAGAAAAAAAAAATCACTTCCTGGAAGAGCCTTTTAATAGTTCTTTGAAGAGGGAGGCAGGAGCTGCCAAGGCCCGGGACGAGTCCTCTGTCGTTGGGGTGTCTCCATTCGCTCAGCCCCTGGAGGAGCCGAGAACCCTCAGCCGGGAGCGGGGCCACAGGGCCGTGGCTCTCCCGGGAGCCTCCCTGAGTCTGGCACCGGGCAGGCTGCAGAGCGTCTTCAGTTTCCTGCGCTGAGAGCTTCGGGATGGCTGCATGGACACGGGTCCGAGTCCCCGCTGTGCCACCTGCCTGGCCTGGGGACTCGGGGAGGCTTCAGACCCCTTGTAAGGCTCCCTTCCTCCCTAACAAGTGCAAGTCCTGCTTCGTGAGTCAAACTCCCATCAGTAACAACATTCGTAGGCACTGTGTGGCCGCCTCTGGCTTAAGTGATCGAATCCGCGAGAGCACAGCCCATGTGAGGCGGGTCAGCCCAGGCACCTCGAGGCCCTTGCACACGCCTTTTGTTCTCCCTCCCCCCTCTCTCGTCCTCTCTCTCTCACCAAGAAGTGTTGCCTTTTCAGGGAATGGGGTCACGTTGCCCATCAGACACCTAGGGAGGCAGATGGAGACGGGACACCTGAAGTCTCCGCGTTTCCACTCCCTCCCCCCGGCTCCCCGCGGCGCCCCGCCTGAGCGCAGAAGCTGGCCGGCTGCCCACGGGGGGCGGGGGGCCGCAGGGGGCGGGGCTCCATCCAGGCCGCCCGGTCCCCTCCCTGCTCTACTTTTCTCCGTGGTCTAACCACAGGTGTTTCTTTCCGTCTCGTTTTGGAAAGGCTGCCCCTAGCTTTCACACCGTTTCCTGCCACTCCTTCATCATCATCTCAACTGCCATGAAATAACATCTTTTCGCCTTAATCCGAGCGGCAAGAAGGCACTCCTCGTGGAGTCTGCTGCCCCGTCACGTCTCTGGCTGTGCTTCGGACCCTGGGCCCCCCCGCTGTCTGCAGATACCTAGGGATAAAAGCGTGAATAAGGCAACTACCATAATAAAATAACTGATTGACCTTCTCCTAAGTGCTCTCCACGGCTCATTCAGCTCCCCAGCAACCTTTGAGGGCCACGCACTTCTTAGTCCCATTGGACAGATGAGGAAGCTGAGGCACAACGAAGCTGAGAGATTTGCTCCAGGTCTCCGAGCCCTGGGCTTGGGGGCCAGGGTGTGAGCCCACGTGGCCTCTCTCCGGAGTCTGCGGGCTGAACCCCACACTCTTTTGACGCTACACCAATGAACAGGACCGTACCCCTCAGTTAGCCCGCGGGTGAGCGCAAGGAGGGCGAGCGTGCGGGCGGCGAGCAGGGCTGCGTGCTGACACCCGGGGCAGCGGCCAGACGGTAGGCTCTTGTCCTGCAGACACGCGCAGATGTGAGGCCACGACAGTAGCTAGAACCCTCCCTGATAAGCATCTCGGGGCAAGCAGGTGGCCTTTGAAAGACGGGGGGCGGGGGTGGGGGGATGCCTGGGTGTGAGCAAGCCTTCCTCCCGCACAAACGTACTCCCCCCCTCCCCCCATCGCCCTGCTGCACATTTAGACCTGGAACGGCCCTGTGGTCCGGTGATCAGATGATCGTACCGAACAAGGACAATTAATTTCTCTGCCCCTATCTTATCTCCCGGATCTCACAAGCCATTTCCAAGTTCAGTTTCTGGTTCCCGGTTCCCCGGCACCGGCAGCTCCATGGCAAGAGTTCAGAAACGTGTAATTCCACGTGGCAAGAGCACACTCCAGGGCTGAATGCTGAGTCCATGCCGGTTTTTCATAATTGGTTTTCAGAGCAGCCTGTTCTGTGATGTGTAATTGTTAGCAGTTGTAAAAAGATAACTCACATTTTTAAAAGCTTAAAGCTTGCTCTGTGCAGATAAAAACTGTGACAAATTATGTTCTGAAAAATCATAAAAGCAGAGAGAGACATGTTAATAACCAAAGGTGGCGTTTCATTTAGAGGTCAGCCAGAGCTATTAAAGTGGCCAGGAATTTCAAGCTTTGGCAGTAGTGATTTGACCATATCACTTATCTCCTCCAGCCCATGCCTAAGTATCTCTCTCGGTAAAAAAAAATAATCCACGGACAGTAATACAGGAGGTCAGGGGAAACTGGGAGAAATGCAGTGTTGCCAAAATAAACCCAGCTTTCCAGGAGAGCCGTTCGGATGGGCCAAAGCCAGTTAATGCTCCGAGGCCCCCAGCTTCGCCCCCAATATTTGGGAACAGACTCCTATGCACAGCCACCAACCCATGGCTAGGGACACACACACACATGCATGTGCACACACACACACCACGTGAAGAGCCATGTGAAAGATGTTTCTGAAAAAAAAAATGAAAATGATCTAAAGATGTGATCACCTGGGTGATCAAGACAGACAAGCATGTAAAAGGCCATCTGGTCTTCCCAAACTTAAAAAGGGTGTTTTATTGGTTGGTTGGTTTTCGTTAGCCAGGGTCAAGGGAAGTCCGAAAGAGGAAAAATCTGTAGCCAGGAGGAGAGAATTCCGGGGGTAGGGTAGGAGTTGGATAGAGTCTGACCATTGGCCGTTTGGCAAAGAAGAGTTGACAGGCTCTTGGTGGAATCCTTTCCAACGTGAGCCACCCAGCCTGTCCGGTTACAACCAGACATGGGACGGGTCTCACGTGTGGTTGATTTTCTAAACTGAATGACTCTTTGGGAAACAGATCCAGAGTCCACATCAAGACTCAGATTGAAATGGCCTCCTTGTAGGATAATGATAAAAAGGCAGGGTAGGAAGACCAGTCTAGAAAGTGGGAAAAGCATGAACTGCAAGTCAAGCTAGCCGAGTTTTTGGCTTCGTGACTAATGAGCTGGGCCCTGCTAAGCTAGTGGCTCAACTTTTCTGGGCCTCAGTTTTCTCACCTGTGAAGTGGGCAGACCCTACTACTGGTCTCCCCGAGGGTCACGAGAATGTGCGTAAAAGGTGCTAATGCTGTGCTCTGCGTAGACATCATGTTCCTCCCCGCCCCGTCCTCAAGATACTGTAAATTTTCTGTGTTTCTCTGTTTTGTAGAAATCAGCAAATTTCATTCATTTCTGAAATCACTCATTTTTTTTCATGCCGTTTTATTACCTATTGTTTCTTGGAAAGCGATAAGGAAAAACAAACAAAGGCTTATAGATGGAGAGAGAGAGAGAGAGAGAGAGAGAGAGAGAGAGTGCTGTCTTGATAAGCAGATTGCCCCAGAGTTGTTTGTTTGGTTTTTAAAATAGATTTAATACACATTCAAGAGAAACAACTGACAAAATGGCCTCTACTTGTTGAAGAAAAATATCGTGTGTGTTGTATATGGCGGCAGGTATGTTCACGCCGAGGATTTCCACTCGAGCAAGAGGCTCATGGTGAGGAATCCATCTAAGAGCAGACAGTTGGCTTTTTAAACATCTGCATGACTTACTTTTACTATAATGTAGAAATCATCACAGCCAAGAAATATGAACACTCTGCAAAGGTTATAAAATGCGTGCTATTTATCCACGAGCCAGACCAGCATGCGTAACTTGGGCAAATATATGTAGCTGAATTTAATGCATTATAAATGAACATAATTATGCATTTATTTATTTCAATTCCTCATAGATCTTCTATATCACTTAAGCCCTGAGAAAGGAGAAGGAAGTGAAAACAGGAGAGCTGGCCCTATAATTTAGTTCCGAATCTAAAATGGATTTTTTAATAAAAAGACACAGAAATCTTGAGACAAGAATATCATCATATTACAAGCTCACTGTGTTTTCTCCCATTCATGAAGAAATTATTACTATTTATTATTTGTTTCCAATCGACTAGGCACTCTGCTAACTGGGAAGTCACTGAATAAAACTTCTGCCCTCAAGGGATTTAATTAATAAGAAATTATCTACATTTCTTCATTGGAATCCTCATATGATGAAGGGAGTGTTCTCTAATGCTCAACCTTCTTAACTATTTGGCTTCACTTAAGTTACCAGAATTGCTTGTAAGTAGCAATGTTATAAGTAATAGAGCTCAATTGTGAATATTTGTGATATAGACATTAGAATTTTGGTCTGTTCTCATTATCCTAATTAGACATACTATCCTCAAAGGTCTGGGCATATACAGGTGATCAATAAGTACCCATTATTACATTACTTGTAATAAAGATTGCACACACACACACACACACACACACACACACACACACACACAGAGCTCAGAGTGAGTGCACCGGTAACCATTGCGTTATTCAACTTGCATTGGCTGTTCATGTAAAATGATGGTCCAGACTTAGCGTAATACCAAGATGACACTAATAACTTCCCATTGGGACTCATGCTTTGACCTGGTGGTTTTCGTTTTTCTCCTTTAGTGGTGGATGTTGGGATCTTAAGGATGGATTTCCATCTAGCTGGGAAGGCTATAAATAGATATGAAAAAGAGAGCCTCGCTTGGCCCTCTGTGTGTTAAGATGGCTCTTGGTCTCCTCCACATGCGTATAGGAAGGGTTAAAAGTGCAGAGATGGGGGATGGCCAGTCGAGTGTAAATGCTCAGTAGCATCCGGTGCCCATTCATGGAGGGTATCACTGTTCTGTGGGTCCCAGAGGAGAGAGGCCTCTGCCATTGCTGTGTGCTGCTGGCTTCTGGAATGGTTAGTGGAGAACGTGCTCACCGTAATGGAAGATAAAATAACAAAACCCAAAACAGCAGGTGTGACATCTTTGAAGAGATATTTACTCTGGAGAAATCCGCTTTCGAAGCCATGGGGTGTAGTTAAACCGTTGAGTAGCTTAACATATCATATCCAGATCAAAAGCTCACATCCAGATCTAAAGCTAGGTCAACTCACCAGTGAATGTATGTCTTCGAGAAAGTTCCATGGGCTCCTGGAGCCTCAGTTTCCCCTTCTGTACAGTGAGGTTTATAATAATACCAACCTAATGGAGTATTAATTTAGAATGCTTTATAATAATTTCTCTGATAGAAACCCTGCCTTCTTTTGGCTCGAAGGAGGTTTGGTGGCTTGTCCCCTTCTATCTCACCTTCTGAGAGCGGCATCCATGACCTCATTACTGAATAACTCTTCCCTCTTATTCGGTTTCCCATTCATCCTTTTTCCTATCATTTCACTTCACAATTTGTGATTATTTTATATAATATAAATCATACTTGTGTCTGTGATTATATACTTACTTATCTGCTTGGTGATTTTCTTTCCTCTGCCTCTAGACTCTAAGTTCTGAGAGCAGTCTCCTGGTTTCACTCCCTCAGAGCCTAATAAAGAGTCGGACACCTGGTAGATGTTCAAGAACTATCTATTAAATACATTAATGCATTTTAAAAAACCAAACTGAGACTAGGGTGTGTAAAGTATAATCTTACCTTAAAGACATAACATGAATGCTTGCATATATTAAAAGAGAAGATTTAGGCTTTTTGTTTGTTTCACTTCAACCCTTTCCTCAATTTTTTTTTTCTTTAGAGAACATATAGAGTTTAAAATTGAAAAAAAATAAGCAGCAAAATTTTATGCATAAAAAATGAAATTAAATTTAAACCTTTACTTGGGCAGAGACAAAATTCATATTAGAATTGACAGTCTGTTAATCACTATTCTTGGTGTAATCCAATGAGCAACTCTGTTCCCTTTATAAGTTAAATTGATTCATACATATTGGCAAGTTAGCTATTTCCCTCAAAGGGAGTTGAATTTATTTGGGCTGTATATTAATATCTTATTATCCTTCTTATGCACCAGTGACATGATCATTATTTCATCTTGTATGTTTATTAGAGTAAATGCTTTTGGAAGGGGAAGTTGAAAAAAAAAAATCCATCCTCAGCAATCTTTGTAGGCAGGTACATTTAAAATTCTGGTCTGTATTATGGTGGTAGTTCTTCTCTGCACACCTTCCCTGCCTATGTCTCCAAGATGTGTTCCCAGCAATCCATAGCCAGAACATATTGTTTGAAAATGACTCCAGTATTTTCTTGAGGTATTTCTTCTGTGCCATGGTATAAGATGAGGCTTGCTGTAGAATTTTGCTTGCAGGATCTACTGTCGTTGATGAACAACTGGTCAACCCCCAACTGGAAATACACTCAAATAATCTTATAAGTGGGTCATATTTATATGTTGAAGTTGGGAAGGTGGACAATGGCAATGGGTTGATCTTGGACGATTGCAACCCAGACAGACCTACTGGAGTTGGGTTGACTCTTTGGCAGATGGAGTGATCATCTCATTGGCCCCTACCAAGTAGATGCCATTTAGATGAGTCCCAGTGCCTAGTGCAAAAGAAACATCCATCTGACCTCAAGAGCCTTGAGCAGTAATGCGAGTCTTTACTGAGACCAGGGGAGAATTATTTTATATCTCACACAGACCACTTTACTTTCCCAAAGTCCTCTTGTCATGTCAGCTGCTCCCCATTCCTCCCCTTCTATTCCCCTACAAACCCTAGCCCACCTCTTCATCCTCTTCCCAGCCCTCTGATCTAGAATGCCCTTCTGGACTCCCTCCATTTCCTTTCATGTGTAACTTTGCTTTGCTTTCTTCAAGTCTGCAATTTGACTGTGAGCAGAGAAACTGAGCTAGAGACTCCTCCTGGGAAGATCAGGGAAGGGGTGAGGCTGGGGTTACATACACTTTAGCCTCCTTGTCTCTTTCATGATGATCACAGATACCTGCTACCGGCATTGACTAATTTGATTCTCCCTATTTTACATATGAGGAAGCCAAAGCAATCAGAAGTAACTGCCTAAATCATACAGTCAGAGAACTGGGTTGGGGTTGAGCTCCTTAACTAATGGCCTCATCTTGCCCCTCCTGATGAAAGTAATCAGAAAAAGAAAAATCTAGCAGCCAGCACCACTCAAGGGTTTCAGGCCCATCTTCAACTGCTGACGGAGAAACAAACTAGGAAATTGGAATCGTTGCTTGGCTCCATGTAGCAATTCTACCAGTAAAACCAACTTCAGAGTTGGAATTTGATCTTGAACTAGAAAGAAATGCAAGAGCCCCCACATTCTCCTTGTCAGTGGGTTCAAATCTGCAAAAGCCCAGGGATTCATCTTGCTTCCTGGGAGGAGGTAATATGGGTAGATATGAAAGACAGCTATGGACATTTGAGAGCTGAGAGACCCGAAAGTCATCACATTGAGACAGAAAACATAAAACCAGAAGAAATCTTCGCTCTGTCTGATCCAGACTTCCACAGGCAGGACTTCTTACTAAAAGTACCTGCCATTTCTCTCCCTCTAGCAGTGGAGAACTCGCAGCTCTGTGAGGAGGTCCACCACCTCCCCATCAGTGCCCAGGCCTTTCCCTGGTAGTTTATCATTTCTTTCTGGAGTAGATATCATCTAGTACTTAGCTTCCTCATGTTAGTTACCTTCGTTCTCTAGAACCCTTTAAAAGTACAAGTCCAGCCATTTTAAAAAATAGGCATTCTCTTGCAGAAGGGGATAATTGAGCCTCCTGCATTTTCTTCCCCATCACCCTCCAGGATGTTGTCTCATTGCTGTCCTGTCAGGGAGAACTCTTGCCCCTGGGGCTTTTTCTCATGAGTAACTTTTCAGGCAAGACCCTCTTTATCTCATAATTTGGAAAAAATAAAGAAAAGTTTTCAATTTCAATACTGCGAGACTTGACAGGTATAGATTCTATGTTAATGATTTTAGTCTCTTGTTCTAAGCTATATAAATCTTTCTGGACCCTCATAAGTCACCTAGCTTTTTGACTTTTTCATTTCGTACTAGCTGCAGATTTAATGAGCACATCTCAAAGGCCTTATTTAAAATAATGCACTCAGACAGGACCTTCCCAGACCCTTACAGACCCTTCTCTCCAGGTCAGAAAGAATGAATCCATAAGGATCTCCCTGAATAAAGTTAAGTAGCTGCAAATCCTCTAGTTCTTCCCATTCATTTCACATTTTTCCTTCTCGTCTTCAGTTATTTCTTGAGGGACACCATCATACGCCTTCCTGAGATCCAAACATACTTTTATTTCATCCTCTCTTTGAGATACTAGTTATCATCTTCTTTTTTCTAAAATCAACTTGGTAATAATCCATTGTTAGATCATGCTAGTACAAAGTCACCATCCTGTGGTTTCCGGAATCTGTTGTCTCTTCATGTTTTGTTTTGTTTGTTTGTTTGTTTTAAAATAAGACATTTAAGAATCTGGTTTTCTTCCCTTCTCCCCTCTTCCCATCTCTTGAATTTCCACCTGTGAATCTTTTCATACTCTCGGGATATTATCATTTTTATGGATGCAGGGATTTGAACCATCTCAAGTAATCATCCAAAATGGTTAATGGTTTCTTTATCTCTTGCCCTCACCCCACTCCCACCCCACTCCCGAGTTTCAGCTGTGGTTTAAGTACTGCTTCCAGTCTGAACATGTCTTCCTACTTAAGAAGTCTAAAGAAAGTTGCAACACACCCATTCTTCAAATGTCCCTTGTAGCTCACAGTTCATCCACATACTACATACATTATCTATGTAGGCATTATATATTATTTCTTCCTTTATGGGTGAAGAAACTGAGATACTGTGCATGGTGTATAGTAGAGATTTAGTAAATACCGGATGAATGAATGAACGAACGAATGAACGAATACTGGAGCATAGGTCCGGGCTCCAGAATGCCAAATCCCATCCCATTAGTAATTTTGTACAAAGTGTTCCCACTCTGATATGGTTGCATCCTATTACCTAACCCATGCACTAAGCCATTTCTTCTTTTGCTCTTTGTCTTGCTTCAAGTCTCAATAGAAATGCATCATTTCAACACTTTGGCATATTCAACTTCAGATTTTTCTGAGATACTATGTTCAGGACAACAAAAGTAAGGTCATCTACAACATGGGGACTCGTTACAGTGTTTGGGCGAGATAAACCAGTTGAATGGATAATTGCAATTAAAAAAAATCTTACCACTACTTCATCAATAGCACAGCTCAGGGTACAGTTTTTCCTATCAGTCTCTACTGATACATGAGTGTGTATCTGGATTTAATTTTATATTTAAATTAATTAAAATTAACATAGTTTAAAATTCGGTTCTTCAGTTGCAATTGCCACTTGTCAGTTGCTCGATAGTGGCTAGCAGTTTCCATATTGAACAACCCGGATATGGAACATTTCCATCCTTCTGGGCAGTTCTACTGGACAGCTCCAGTGTAAAATCTATGCATATGCATTCTCCATTAAATCAGCCAAAGGGATAGAGAGAAGCAGGTTTTCGTGTTGGAGGGTGGTGGTTTTGAATTTCCCTAGTAGGATTAGACGCTAATTTACCAGACGAAACTCCTAGATGAGCTGGAAGAAAAATGATTGAGTTGTGTCTAAAAAAGTGAAAACCCTCTGACATGTTGATATTCTAGGCTGGCGACTTTGCTTGTGGCATTTTGGAACAAGATTCAGAATCAGGCAAGTGTCACCCAAGTTGAAAGCTCCCCTGTAAGAAATGTCTCAGTTTGACCTAAAGTAAGTGGAAGAGACAGGGCAAAGGAAGAGGAAGCCAGCGGAGGATGTCTAAGTGATAAATGGTACCCTGTCATATCACATTTGACGTCTTAACAGGAAAAGGGGGCTGTTGAGCCAGATGTGGGTTAAGGGAGGAAGTTCAAACCTTTCCCTCGTCTTCATTTTGTTTTTCAAGGCGCAGGTTGAGTTCAAGAGCGCTGAGTTCAATCACAGCGTATCCACTCTGCAGAGTAACAAGCCAGTCAGGGCAAATGTGTTCTCCGAGGCAGCCTCTGCCTTTCTCAAGAGCAGGATGATGGCAGGGCTTCCAAGCTGTTGAGAAAGATCGAAGCCAAGAGGGAATCTCTCCAAGAGAAGATTGCCATTCTCAGCCACGTCATCTGTGTTGTACCTACTGAGGTAGAGTGTGGGGCCCCTGGAGAGAGCGACAGCCCCCACAAGCCCGTCTGCCTCTCCTTGCAGCAAGCAGGGCAAGGGTGTCGTCTGTCGGTGTGGAGGGCCGCCCGCCTCCAGGGGTGGCTTTCCTCACAGGAACACCAAAGGAAGTTGCCATGCTCCAGCCTTCAGGAGCCCCTGCCGGCCAAGCAGCTGTGTCTGCGCCCGCTTCATTTCCCCCCCTTTCCATCTTCCCAGGGTAACTTCCACATCCCGAACACACTTCTCTGGGTTTCATGTCAGCCGAAAGATTCGGAGTATGGATCTGTTTTCCAGACTGACCGTCTGACTGTCTGACCTATGGTTGTTTGCTCTCACAGAAATGCATAATATTACCCTTGTTAAAACCACAATTAGTCTAAACCCTTTACAGGAAATATCGGTTTGGTAAGACGAGAGATACGGTTAATAGGAAGTCACATGGTTCGGAGGGAGAGCAGGCGACCGTGGCTGATGGGCAGGCTCTCTACTTATCATCGATCTCCCGCAGCAGCTGCCGGCTACCGAACGCCAAGGTTAACAAGCACACGTGGCCTCCGTTCTGCCTGGGGAGGTCAGAGCAGGCGCGAGCCCTCCAGGCCCGGAGGCCGGAGGACTTCCGAGTGCAGCTCTGGTCCCAGGGATTGGAGGCTTTTGGGGGAGAGGCTCGTCCACAGAGCCTTCCCATCCCATCTGAACTGCAGGCGAAGACCAGAGCGGTCGTCAGTGTTCAGGTTGTCAGAACACCCCTAGCCAACCCCACACGTGGCAGGCAGCTTCAGTTAGGACAAAAGCGAGTCACAGCACAGATGAATACAAGATCAGAATAATACAAGAGCTTTGGGGCTGATGGCCACTGTGTGTGCAGCTTTGGATTGGAACTGTTGTGTGGCTCTGCCATATATTAGCTTAGAGGCTGTGGCCTCAGTCTGCCTATCTGTACAATGGGGCTAATGCTACGTATGGGGAGTATTTTAGTTATTGGTCTGCAGCAACGGTGCTACTAAGCATTATGAGAGACCATTTATTGTATTTCTTTTGTTGCAGATACACTGTAAGATGTAAGAATCAGAAAATAGGACCGTGGGAAGAGCAGTTAATGCGCAGAGAAACAGTCTTAGCTCAGTAGCCAGGCAGCCATGACAACATGTCTTCATCCTTTTGAGTTTCTGTTTCTTCCTCTCTAGTATAGATAATAATCCCTCTCTCACATTGCTATTGGATGAATTACGTGAGGTCGTTGTTAGCACAGTTCCTGCTCCCTGAGAAGCATTCAATCGCCTCTACAATTGTTAATATTATTACTCTTATAATTATCATCCCCCATGATGCTCACAATTATCCTCGAAGTTGGTGGTATTATTTTGTCTTGTAGACAAGGAAACTGAGGAGTCACAGTCAATGAGTAGCTGTCATAATTAGTGTACTTAACGTTTCAAATGGACTTCTGCTGGAAAAGCTGAAGTTGCATTTAACCAATGTGGAACAGATTTTTGAGAGTTGTCAGCCAAGATTAAGTAGTAAGAAAGTGAAGTGGTTAAGCCAAAGGAACATAAGCCTAGAAGGTCCTCTACATAGTTTAGAGATTTGATTTCAAAGCCTTCACTGACTCAGAAGAGCTCATGCTCCCTAGATCTGTGAGCAAAGTAGAGACATTGGACCCGTGCTTTATTTTTCTTTCAGCTTTTTTCACAACCCCAGAGAGCGTGTGAGCTACTCCAGCATGGACTCAGACTGTGTCCCAGTGGTGTCTCTGAGCTCAGACAAGCTTGCTTCTTTCCACGCAGTGGGGCCTCAGGGAGATGCCCCCCCAGCTGACAGGACAACGGCTCCTGAAGCTCAGATCTCCTCAGCTGGGGGCATTTGGTCTTCTGCTGTAACAACGACCCTTGTGGACATTCAGACCCAAGATACACCTTCTTCCTTGCATCTCCCCTACCCCCCAAAAGTGAAGCAGGAAGAGACATGGGGCCAGACTCTCAGCCCCTGAGATTAACCACTTTCACTTACCCGAAATGATCTGTTCTTTGCATCCAGGATATACCGTCTCTTAGTAAAGAGAAGCTAAAACTCAAAAAGAGTTTAGCTGGAAAGTAAGAGAAAATATAACATAATTGTGTGTAGGATGACCTGGCCAGAACTGGTGTGCCATACTCCCCAGCAGTGTTTGCTAGGGGTGTGTGTGTGTGTGTGTGTGTTTGCGTTTGCGTTTGCGTTT
>LNAC01000819.1:621482-663487 GCA_002007465.1 Ailurus styani
CACACACACACACACACACACACACACACACACACACACACAGAGCTCAGAGTGAGTGCACCGGTAACCATTGCGTTATTCAACTTGCATTGGCTGTTCATGTAAAATGATGGTCCAGACTTAGCGTAATACCAAGATGACACTAATAACTTCCCATTGGGACTCATGCTTTGACCTGGTGGTTTTCGTTTTTCTCCTTTAGTGGTGGATGTTGGGATCTTAAGGATGGATTTCCATCTAGCTGGGAAGGCTATAAATAGATATGAAAAAGAGAGCCTCGCTTGGCCCTCTGTGTGTTAAGATGGCTCTTGGTCTCCTCCACATGCGTATAGGAAGGGTTAAAAGTGCAGAGATGGGGGATGGCCAGTCGAGTGTAAATGCTCAGTAGCATCCGGTGCCCATTCATGGAGGGTATCACTGTTCTGTGGGTCCCAGAGGAGAGAGGCCTCTGCCATTGCTGTGTGCTGCTGGCTTCTGGAATGGTTAGTGGAGAACGTGCTCACCGTAATGGAAGATAAAATAACAAAACCCAAAACAGCAGGTGTGACATCTTTGAAGAGATATTTACTCTGGAGAAATCCGCTTTCGAAGCCATGGGGTGTAGTTAAACCGTTGAGTAGCTTAACATATCATATCCAGATCAAAAGCTCACATCCAGATCTAAAGCTAGGTCAACTCACCAGTGAATGTATGTCTTCGAGAAAGTTCCATGGGCTCCTGGAGCCTCAGTTTCCCCTTCTGTACAGTGAGGTTTATAATAATACCAACCTAATGGAGTATTAATTTAGAATGCTTTATAATAATTTCTCTGATAGAAACCCTGCCTTCTTTTGGCTCGAAGGAGGTTTGGTGGCTTGTCCCCTTCTATCTCACCTTCTGAGAGCGGCATCCATGACCTCATTACTGAATAACTCTTCCCTCTTATTCGGTTTCCCATTCATCCTTTTTCCTATCATTTCACTTCACAATTTGTGATTATTTTATATAATATAAATCATACTTGTGTCTGTGATTATATACTTACTTATCTGCTTGGTGATTTTCTTTCCTCTGCCTCTAGACTCTAAGTTCTGAGAGCAGTCTCCTGGTTTCACTCCCTCAGAGCCTAATAAAGAGTCGGACACCTGGTAGATGTTCAAGAACTATCTATTAAATACATTAATGCATTTTAAAAAACCAAACTGAGACTAGGGTGTGTAAAGTATAATCTTACCTTAAAGACATAACATGAATGCTTGCATATATTAAAAGAGAAGATTTAGGCTTTTTGTTTGTTTCACTTCAACCCTTTCCTCAATTTTTTTTTTCTTTAGAGAACATATAGAGTTTAAAATTGAAAAAAAATAAGCAGCAAAATTTTATGCATAAAAAATGAAATTAAATTTAAACCTTTACTTGGGCAGAGACAAAATTCATATTAGAATTGACAGTCTGTTAATCACTATTCTTGGTGTAATCCAATGAGCAACTCTGTTCCCTTTATAAGTTAAATTGATTCATACATATTGGCAAGTTAGCTATTTCCCTCAAAGGGAGTTGAATTTATTTGGGCTGTATATTAATATCTTATTATCCTTCTTATGCACCAGTGACATGATCATTATTTCATCTTGTATGTTTATTAGAGTAAATGCTTTTGGAAGGGGAAGTTGAAAAAAAAAAATCCATCCTCAGCAATCTTTGTAGGCAGGTACATTTAAAATTCTGGTCTGTATTATGGTGGTAGTTCTTCTCTGCACACCTTCCCTGCCTATGTCTCCAAGATGTGTTCCCAGCAATCCATAGCCAGAACATATTGTTTGAAAATGACTCCAGTATTTTCTTGAGGTATTTCTTCTGTGCCATGGTATAAGATGAGGCTTGCTGTAGAATTTTGCTTGCAGGATCTACTGTCGTTGATGAACAACTGGTCAACCCCCAACTGGAAATACACTCAAATAATCTTATAAGTGGGTCATATTTATATGTTGAAGTTGGGAAGGTGGACAATGGCAATGGGTTGATCTTGGACGATTGCAACCCAGACAGACCTACTGGAGTTGGGTTGACTCTTTGGCAGATGGAGTGATCATCTCATTGGCCCCTACCAAGTAGATGCCATTTAGATGAGTCCCAGTGCCTAGTGCAAAAGAAACATCCATCTGACCTCAAGAGCCTTGAGCAGTAATGCGAGTCTTTACTGAGACCAGGGGAGAATTATTTTATATCTCACACAGACCACTTTACTTTCCCAAAGTCCTCTTGTCATGTCAGCTGCTCCCCATTCCTCCCCTTCTATTCCCCTACAAACCCTAGCCCACCTCTTCATCCTCTTCCCAGCCCTCTGATCTAGAATGCCCTTCTGGACTCCCTCCATTTCCTTTCATGTGTAACTTTGCTTTGCTTTCTTCAAGTCTGCAATTTGACTGTGAGCAGAGAAACTGAGCTAGAGACTCCTCCTGGGAAGATCAGGGAAGGGGTGAGGCTGGGGTTACATACACTTTAGCCTCCTTGTCTCTTTCATGATGATCACAGATACCTGCTACCGGCATTGACTAATTTGATTCTCCCTATTTTACATATGAGGAAGCCAAAGCAATCAGAAGTAACTGCCTAAATCATACAGTCAGAGAACTGGGTTGGGGTTGAGCTCCTTAACTAATGGCCTCATCTTGCCCCTCCTGATGAAAGTAATCAGAAAAAGAAAAATCTAGCAGCCAGCACCACTCAAGGGTTTCAGGCCCATCTTCAACTGCTGACGGAGAAACAAACTAGGAAATTGGAATCGTTGCTTGGCTCCATGTAGCAATTCTACCAGTAAAACCAACTTCAGAGTTGGAATTTGATCTTGAACTAGAAAGAAATGCAAGAGCCCCCACATTCTCCTTGTCAGTGGGTTCAAATCTGCAAAAGCCCAGGGATTCATCTTGCTTCCTGGGAGGAGGTAATATGGGTAGATATGAAAGACAGCTATGGACATTTGAGAGCTGAGAGACCCGAAAGTCATCACATTGAGACAGAAAACATAAAACCAGAAGAAATCTTCGCTCTGTCTGATCCAGACTTCCACAGGCAGGACTTCTTACTAAAAGTACCTGCCATTTCTCTCCCTCTAGCAGTGGAGAACTCGCAGCTCTGTGAGGAGGTCCACCACCTCCCCATCAGTGCCCAGGCCTTTCCCTGGTAGTTTATCATTTCTTTCTGGAGTAGATATCATCTAGTACTTAGCTTCCTCATGTTAGTTACCTTCGTTCTCTAGAACCCTTTAAAAGTACAAGTCCAGCCATTTTAAAAAATAGGCATTCTCTTGCAGAAGGGGATAATTGAGCCTCCTGCATTTTCTTCCCCATCACCCTCCAGGATGTTGTCTCATTGCTGTCCTGTCAGGGAGAACTCTTGCCCCTGGGGCTTTTTCTCATGAGTAACTTTTCAGGCAAGACCCTCTTTATCTCATAATTTGGAAAAAATAAAGAAAAGTTTTCAATTTCAATACTGCGAGACTTGACAGGTATAGATTCTATGTTAATGATTTTAGTCTCTTGTTCTAAGCTATATAAATCTTTCTGGACCCTCATAAGTCACCTAGCTTTTTGACTTTTTCATTTCGTACTAGCTGCAGATTTAATGAGCACATCTCAAAGGCCTTATTTAAAATAATGCACTCAGACAGGACCTTCCCAGACCCTTACAGACCCTTCTCTCCAGGTCAGAAAGAATGAATCCATAAGGATCTCCCTGAATAAAGTTAAGTAGCTGCAAATCCTCTAGTTCTTCCCATTCATTTCACATTTTTCCTTCTCGTCTTCAGTTATTTCTTGAGGGACACCATCATACGCCTTCCTGAGATCCAAACATACTTTTATTTCATCCTCTCTTTGAGATACTAGTTATCATCTTCTTTTTTCTAAAATCAACTTGGTAATAATCCATTGTTAGATCATGCTAGTACAAAGTCACCATCCTGTGGTTTCCGGAATCTGTTGTCTCTTCATGTTTTGTTTTGTTTGTTTGTTTGTTTTAAAATAAGACATTTAAGAATCTGGTTTTCTTCCCTTCTCCCCTCTTCCCATCTCTTGAATTTCCACCTGTGAATCTTTTCATACTCTCGGGATATTATCATTTTTATGGATGCAGGGATTTGAACCATCTCAAGTAATCATCCAAAATGGTTAATGGTTTCTTTATCTCTTGCCCTCACCCCACTCCCACCCCACTCCCGAGTTTCAGCTGTGGTTTAAGTACTGCTTCCAGTCTGAACATGTCTTCCTACTTAAGAAGTCTAAAGAAAGTTGCAACACACCCATTCTTCAAATGTCCCTTGTAGCTCACAGTTCATCCACATACTACATACATTATCTATGTAGGCATTATATATTATTTCTTCCTTTATGGGTGAAGAAACTGAGATACTGTGCATGGTGTATAGTAGAGATTTAGTAAATACCGGATGAATGAATGAACGAACGAATGAACGAATACTGGAGCATAGGTCCGGGCTCCAGAATGCCAAATCCCATCCCATTAGTAATTTTGTACAAAGTGTTCCCACTCTGATATGGTTGCATCCTATTACCTAACCCATGCACTAAGCCATTTCTTCTTTTGCTCTTTGTCTTGCTTCAAGTCTCAATAGAAATGCATCATTTCAACACTTTGGCATATTCAACTTCAGATTTTTCTGAGATACTATGTTCAGGACAACAAAAGTAAGGTCATCTACAACATGGGGACTCGTTACAGTGTTTGGGCGAGATAAACCAGTTGAATGGATAATTGCAATTAAAAAAAATCTTACCACTACTTCATCAATAGCACAGCTCAGGGTACAGTTTTTCCTATCAGTCTCTACTGATACATGAGTGTGTATCTGGATTTAATTTTATATTTAAATTAATTAAAATTAACATAGTTTAAAATTCGGTTCTTCAGTTGCAATTGCCACTTGTCAGTTGCTCGATAGTGGCTAGCAGTTTCCATATTGAACAACCCGGATATGGAACATTTCCATCCTTCTGGGCAGTTCTACTGGACAGCTCCAGTGTAAAATCTATGCATATGCATTCTCCATTAAATCAGCCAAAGGGATAGAGAGAAGCAGGTTTTCGTGTTGGAGGGTGGTGGTTTTGAATTTCCCTAGTAGGATTAGACGCTAATTTACCAGACGAAACTCCTAGATGAGCTGGAAGAAAAATGATTGAGTTGTGTCTAAAAAAGTGAAAACCCTCTGACATGTTGATATTCTAGGCTGGCGACTTTGCTTGTGGCATTTTGGAACAAGATTCAGAATCAGGCAAGTGTCACCCAAGTTGAAAGCTCCCCTGTAAGAAATGTCTCAGTTTGACCTAAAGTAAGTGGAAGAGACAGGGCAAAGGAAGAGGAAGCCAGCGGAGGATGTCTAAGTGATAAATGGTACCCTGTCATATCACATTTGACGTCTTAACAGGAAAAGGGGGCTGTTGAGCCAGATGTGGGTTAAGGGAGGAAGTTCAAACCTTTCCCTCGTCTTCATTTTGTTTTTCAAGGCGCAGGTTGAGTTCAAGAGCGCTGAGTTCAATCACAGCGTATCCACTCTGCAGAGTAACAAGCCAGTCAGGGCAAATGTGTTCTCCGAGGCAGCCTCTGCCTTTCTCAAGAGCAGGATGATGGCAGGGCTTCCAAGCTGTTGAGAAAGATCGAAGCCAAGAGGGAATCTCTCCAAGAGAAGATTGCCATTCTCAGCCACGTCATCTGTGTTGTACCTACTGAGGTAGAGTGTGGGGCCCCTGGAGAGAGCGACAGCCCCCACAAGCCCGTCTGCCTCTCCTTGCAGCAAGCAGGGCAAGGGTGTCGTCTGTCGGTGTGGAGGGCCGCCCGCCTCCAGGGGTGGCTTTCCTCACAGGAACACCAAAGGAAGTTGCCATGCTCCAGCCTTCAGGAGCCCCTGCCGGCCAAGCAGCTGTGTCTGCGCCCGCTTCATTTCCCCCCCTTTCCATCTTCCCAGGGTAACTTCCACATCCCGAACACACTTCTCTGGGTTTCATGTCAGCCGAAAGATTCGGAGTATGGATCTGTTTTCCAGACTGACCGTCTGACTGTCTGACCTATGGTTGTTTGCTCTCACAGAAATGCATAATATTACCCTTGTTAAAACCACAATTAGTCTAAACCCTTTACAGGAAATATCGGTTTGGTAAGACGAGAGATACGGTTAATAGGAAGTCACATGGTTCGGAGGGAGAGCAGGCGACCGTGGCTGATGGGCAGGCTCTCTACTTATCATCGATCTCCCGCAGCAGCTGCCGGCTACCGAACGCCAAGGTTAACAAGCACACGTGGCCTCCGTTCTGCCTGGGGAGGTCAGAGCAGGCGCGAGCCCTCCAGGCCCGGAGGCCGGAGGACTTCCGAGTGCAGCTCTGGTCCCAGGGATTGGAGGCTTTTGGGGGAGAGGCTCGTCCACAGAGCCTTCCCATCCCATCTGAACTGCAGGCGAAGACCAGAGCGGTCGTCAGTGTTCAGGTTGTCAGAACACCCCTAGCCAACCCCACACGTGGCAGGCAGCTTCAGTTAGGACAAAAGCGAGTCACAGCACAGATGAATACAAGATCAGAATAATACAAGAGCTTTGGGGCTGATGGCCACTGTGTGTGCAGCTTTGGATTGGAACTGTTGTGTGGCTCTGCCATATATTAGCTTAGAGGCTGTGGCCTCAGTCTGCCTATCTGTACAATGGGGCTAATGCTACGTATGGGGAGTATTTTAGTTATTGGTCTGCAGCAACGGTGCTACTAAGCATTATGAGAGACCATTTATTGTATTTCTTTTGTTGCAGATACACTGTAAGATGTAAGAATCAGAAAATAGGACCGTGGGAAGAGCAGTTAATGCGCAGAGAAACAGTCTTAGCTCAGTAGCCAGGCAGCCATGACAACATGTCTTCATCCTTTTGAGTTTCTGTTTCTTCCTCTCTAGTATAGATAATAATCCCTCTCTCACATTGCTATTGGATGAATTACGTGAGGTCGTTGTTAGCACAGTTCCTGCTCCCTGAGAAGCATTCAATCGCCTCTACAATTGTTAATATTATTACTCTTATAATTATCATCCCCCATGATGCTCACAATTATCCTCGAAGTTGGTGGTATTATTTTGTCTTGTAGACAAGGAAACTGAGGAGTCACAGTCAATGAGTAGCTGTCATAATTAGTGTACTTAACGTTTCAAATGGACTTCTGCTGGAAAAGCTGAAGTTGCATTTAACCAATGTGGAACAGATTTTTGAGAGTTGTCAGCCAAGATTAAGTAGTAAGAAAGTGAAGTGGTTAAGCCAAAGGAACATAAGCCTAGAAGGTCCTCTACATAGTTTAGAGATTTGATTTCAAAGCCTTCACTGACTCAGAAGAGCTCATGCTCCCTAGATCTGTGAGCAAAGTAGAGACATTGGACCCGTGCTTTATTTTTCTTTCAGCTTTTTTCACAACCCCAGAGAGCGTGTGAGCTACTCCAGCATGGACTCAGACTGTGTCCCAGTGGTGTCTCTGAGCTCAGACAAGCTTGCTTCTTTCCACGCAGTGGGGCCTCAGGGAGATGCCCCCCCAGCTGACAGGACAACGGCTCCTGAAGCTCAGATCTCCTCAGCTGGGGGCATTTGGTCTTCTGCTGTAACAACGACCCTTGTGGACATTCAGACCCAAGATACACCTTCTTCCTTGCATCTCCCCTACCCCCCAAAAGTGAAGCAGGAAGAGACATGGGGCCAGACTCTCAGCCCCTGAGATTAACCACTTTCACTTACCCGAAATGATCTGTTCTTTGCATCCAGGATATACCGTCTCTTAGTAAAGAGAAGCTAAAACTCAAAAAGAGTTTAGCTGGAAAGTAAGAGAAAATATAACATAATTGTGTGTAGGATGACCTGGCCAGAACTGGTGTGCCATACTCCCCAGCAGTGTTTGCTAGGGGTGTGTGTGTGTGTGTGTGTGTTTGCGTTTGCGTTTGCGTTTGCGTTTACTGCCGACTCAGACACACACGGCTGGTACTCCTACATCTGCTCCTGCCCAGATCTCAGATACACTTTTTCCCGGCAGTTCCACAGTGCAGCTTGTACCTAAACGCAATGACAGGGCATGACATCAGCAAGGCAGCCGTCCTCACGCTGTAGAATAGGGCTGGCAAGCTTGGGGCCAATACCCTAGTACTCCGTGTCGGCATCCTGACAGGCCCGGCTAATGGATCGGCGTGCGGCTCGGCCCCACCACTCAACACAGTTCTCCAGGCAGACACGACCCGGCGGTGGGAGCTGGCAGGCCAAGGGGAAGACTGTCCTCCTCACCGTCACCCTGGCCGAGAGACTCCTCACACCGGATCGGTGATCCGGGACCATGTTCCTCACCTTATGTTAAAATCATTACCAATCATTCAATTTTGTCACAAGCTGAATCTGGGTTTGTTTTTGTTTTTCTTTTTAATAAAACGTAGAACTCCTCGCAAGGAGAAAATTGTATTCTATGGGACCAAGCCAGGGCAGTCGACCTGAGACAAGGTCTTTCTTTTCTTTTTTTTTCTTACTTGAGTCTAAATTAAAACAGATATTGACCGTTTATAAATAGCAACTGAAAATATGTATACCAGTTGACCCAGTAATTCTATTTCTGAGATTCTAAACTGGAGGAAAAAATGTTAGTTCAGGAAATTCCTTATAAGAAAAAGCTATTCGCTGGACCAGTGCTTATGCCAGTAACAGTAATCTAGATGCTCAACAATAACAAAGGAGATAAACAATTAGTACATAATCACTTGATTTACTATCAGGTAGCAGCTGAAATAATGTACTTAGAAGACATATTCCTTAAAAAATAAACGTAAAGAGACTTGGGGATATAAACAAGTATTTACAGTGATCATCTCTGGTGGACAGATTATGGAGACATATTAGCTCCTTCATTCTGCTTATCCCTATTGCTCTTTTTTAATAATGGATGATTATTTTGCATTAAAATGCCTATGGAAGTATCACATACATACAGAAAGTGCTCAGGTCATACGCGAACCCTTCAATGAAATTTAATAGGGCTAATGCACCTTACATGTTCCAGATCAAGAAACAGAACAGCTTGGTTTTGCTCTGGTTTTGAATTTTACAATAATGCAATCGATAGTTGAACACTTTTTTCCCATGGACTTCTTTCTCTTACTACCATGCTTCTGAAATTCAGCCAGGTAGCTGCTTTTAGTGACAGGATGGTCATTGGCATTGCTGTGTCGTGTTCTGTTCTGGGACGCCAGCTTTGCATGACTGGCGGACTTCTCCACTTCGGGGATGTTCCAGTCACAATGCTTCTGGCTTTTGAAGAACATACCCAAACCTTTCCGTGAGGGCGTATGAGGGGTGAAGGTGTGAAGGTCCTGACTCACAGGATAACAACTTTTCCACTGCACAAAAATACGTTAGTTAAGATACAACAATATTTAAAAGTCCCATTTGTCAAAAGCAAAAGCAGAGAAGGTTCGAGAAATCCAGGTTGGCATGGAAGCTCCCGTATTTTTTTGTGTAAGAGACCCAAAGAAAACCTAGAACAAAGCCAAAGGAAAGAAGCAAACATCCCCCCAAAATGAACCCAACTAAATTCAACCCAACTAAAAGTGAGATTCTAAGTCATGTGAAGGAATAACATTTCTGTTTCTGTGCTCCGTTTTCTGTCCCAGAGTTGCTTTGTTCTTCTCCCAGGCAATATCATTATTTTGAAAGGATTCTGCTGACAGGTTTCTCAGGACACAGAAACTGAGCTATCGCGTTGACTTGTTTTCCATCGTGAAGGAGTCCTCGCCAGTTCACAGTTCTTCTAATCCACATCTCCGGCACCGTAGCTGGTATGTTCTGATTCTATCTGTGTTTTCATACCTGCTCATGAAGTCCTTCATCCTGCATTACCGTCTTGCGCTTCCCAGAACATTTTGGGTTCCGAACCTGGGAACCATGGAGGATTAAACTGGAATTTGCCAAGATGTAGGAGGGCAGAGAGTGGGTGATTCTTCGGCTGGGCGTAAACTGTAGTAAGTTCTTTTTGTGTCTCAGAGCTTCAGTGTCCCTCTCTGTGATGTGGTGCTAGTAACCGCTTTGGTGGTTAGCTGCTGGTCAGCTGTCTGGGGTAGTGTCTGGTGTGTAATGGGTGTGCAGGAAGTGGTGGCCATGATCGTTGTCGTTGTCATTGTCACCATCATTGTCATCATCATCATCTCCTCTAGGGATCAACATGAGTTCGATGTGAAATCACTAAGCCCTTTCTCTCTCTTCTAGAGAGCGGCGAGCAAGGCCTCTGGTCAAATTTCCACGGCATCTGGGTTGTGCTTAAGGACAAGAACGCGAACATTGGGAGGGGAGGAGGGATTCTCTCTTCTTAGCTGGACAGAGTCAGTGTCTTAAACCATCTTACGCGGGCAGAATTCCAGAGATTCCCACCTCTGGCTCAGAGGGGATTTTCTACTCAACTTGAGGCATCAGAACTCTCCTGCGGAGAGAGGTTGATTCTTCTGAAAACACTCCTTGGCTTTTCCCACTAGGTCAGTTTTTCCTTTACCTGCATGGGTTTATTCCATAAATACTCACCAACTTACTATGTCCCGACCCTATGTCATGTTTTAGAGGCTAGAAGATCAAACAGGTTTCTGGCCCTAGAGGAACTGAACACCCACCACACAAGTGGGTACATGGGTGGGCTTGTGTGTACCCAGAAGTGCATACATGCACCCTGAAAAGGCAGCCTTTTATCGGGCGACTCCACACCACGTTCATTTCCATACACCTCTCGCATCCTGTCAAACATATCTATCTGGTCTGTCACCGGACAGTGTTTTCTGAATGAACAAATGAATGAATGAATGAGTGGGAAAGAGAAACAGACAAAGCCCGAGTGTAAGAGAGGGAGGGAGGGAGGAAGGAATAAATAATCTCTCCCAACTTCTCCATCCCTGTGCCTGCTCATTCCCCTGTGACAGCCGTCACTCCCTTGCCCCTAGAATGCTGTCATTGGTTACACACCTGTCTCTTCTCGGAGGTCACAGCGGCCTTATATCCCGGGTGCCTTCACAGTGGCTGTCTTATAATAGCATCATCAATAAGTAGCTACTGCACGGATGCTTTGTAACCTAGAAATATTGCCAGGTGTCACTGGAAAAAGGATAACCGGCAGGGGTGATTGCGAGGAGTCGGTAAGAGGCTGTTGTGGCAATTGCAAGCAATTGGGGAGCGAGAGGGAAGGGTGTGAACTGAAGCTGAGGCAAAGGCTTGGGGAGGAGAGAGCAAACAATGAAGAGGCTGGGAGGAAACTTCAACAGAGCTTGTCGGCCAGTTGGCTGAAGAAGGTGAGAGAAAGGGAAAGAGCCAAAGGGGACACCGAGATCCTGAACCTGGGCAGCTTGGGAGGGAAAATGGCACCATGAATTCCAGTTGGTTTTGGAGCAAAGTCAAGGAGGATAATTGATGGATAAAGGGACAAATGGGGGCAGGAGAGAGATAAGCACCAGGATGGCACCGGAGGTCAAAGATCCCAGAGCACCTTCGACATGTCGCATTTATTTCTGTCCCTTGATCTGTTTTCACTGACAAGGCAAAAGAGGAGACTGAAGGCTTCCGTGGCAGATCAGGCCAATAAGGTTAATGAAACACAGCCTCGAATCCCCCCACCTCTCAGAATCGTGAGGATTAACTTTATTCCCTTGCCGTATTGGGAAATTTTTCTGGATCTATTCCTGCATTTGTGGTTACTTGTTGGTTTTCTGGTCTAGGAGACTAGGTGCTTTTGGTGCAATAGTGAGGGAACAGAAATGAGATCCCTGCTGCTACAGGGATTAGGAGAGGGGTTGCGGATGCCTCATGACCACCCATATCGTGTAGAGTGGCTCATGTCAAAACAGCAAAGGGGAGGAGGCAGAGGCCCTGCGTACAACTTCTGGGAAGCATCTGGAGATGTTCTAGAAGAAGCAGCTCTCCAGCAGAGATCTAGGTGAGGAGGAGGTAACCCAAGAAGTTAAGAGGGGAAGAAAGAGTGTCCTAGAAAGAGGCAAGAGGAGATTGAGCGTCCTGCAGCAGGAGGAAGCTGGATAAAAAAGTCACAAAGGCTTGTCTCTGGGGTCCGAGCTGAGAGGGGTCCTGCAGGATGAAGAGGCTAGTGAGAGAGGTTGAAACCGAACCAGACAGGGTTTTGTGGGTCTCATCAGGGACGCAGAACCTGCTGGAGGGAGTGAATTATGACTCCTGAGGTCAGATACGAAATTTCTCCATAATTTTGATTCCCACGGTGGAGCCTGCCAGGAGCCCAGCCGCCAGGCCACAGCCTGCCCTACTGAAGGGGATTGGAAGGCACCTCCGTAGGTCTCCACTGCTAAGGCATTAGAGTGCCTCTCCTCGTTCTTTCCAGTCTGATGTAATCTTTCCGAGGACTGGCAGCAGTTGCAAGAAAACTGTTTCAGATATCTATTAATATTTTAACATGCTTTTAAGAAAATTTGGCCTTTTGTTGAGCTGGTCTCCAAGCAGACATATATCACAGTTCATGATAGACATTACACTTATTCCTATTCAGTGGGTATATTTCTCTTGTTTGTATTCATTTTTAAACATCTATTATTAAAAAAATCTTTCTTGCCAGTTATGTGTTTGCTCCTACAGTTCCTAAGCTTGTTTACTCGGAGCAAGTTACTCTGTCCTCACCCTCCCTGTGAGGAATGGCATGTGTCGAATTTTCTGACCAGGACTACCTGAGATTACTGCTTTCAAATTAAACAGAGAACCGTCTGGAACTCAGAGGCCAAACTAGAATGCCTACTAATAACTGGCCTTGCACTTGGAAAACAAACAAACAATTTCTCTTTTTTTCACAAATATTTATTGAAACTTAACTACATCCAGATACTCCCTACAGTGATTACACCTGGGTCATCTCATTTTTTTTTTCCTATGACAACACTTAAGGGGATTGTTGTTTTTCCATGTTGAACAGATAAGTAAAGCTTTCTTTCTGGGGGGTGGTGGTGGTAGTGAATAGCCTCCCAGTAGACAGACTTTAAACTCATCTCTAAGAACACGGTGTGTTCTATCTCCTTAGGGCCTCATACCAATTCCTTCCTTCAATCTCTTAAAGGATGCTGTTGACCTTCTAGAAGATTCTAGCCCAGGTGCTTTAAATGGCAGTGGGACGAACTCAGGGGCTCCCTGGGAGAATATGCTGGTGAGGGTAATCAGTATAAAGAAGACACATGAGCTGAGGCCTGAACAATGCAGAGGAGCCAGTATGGGAAGAGTGTGAGGAAGAGCATTTCAGGCAGAGGGAAAGCACATGTGAAGTTTCTTGGGTGAGAAGCAAGAGTTTGGTGTGCCTATGGAATAGGGAAGAGTCCAACATGGCTGGAGGAAGAGCTGGGGGGAAGAAAGTGGTATATGAGGCAGATAAGGGCTGGATCATGAGGGTCTTGTTGGTCAGCCAAGAAAGTAGATGTCTTTCTGAGTGAGTGTGGTTGTGGGGCAAATTAAAGATGGCCACATATCCTTAAACACTCTTCCCATTAAGAGGTGGCTTCTGTGTCCTTTTCCTTGAATCTAGGAGCCTATCTGTCTTCTTTGAGCAATGGAATATGGCAGAAGTGATGCTATGCCAGTTTCCCATCCCTGGCTTCATGGGAGGGGCATCTTCTACTACTTCTTTTGAAATACTCTCTGGGAGTCCTAAGCCACTATGTATGAAGCCAAGTGACCACGAGGCTGCCACGTTGGAGTGGTGACCTACAGATGCTCCAGTCAACAATCCCCTCTGAGCCTAGCCCTCCAGCCACCCCCACCAAAGCACCAAAATATGTGAATGAAGCCAGAAAAACCATCTAGCTTGAGCCCTGTCCAAATTCTTGATGTGCATGCTGAAAGCTACCATGGAACTGTGGTTGTGTTAAGCCACTACATTTTGACGTAGGTTGTTGCATAGCACTGGATCCACAGAACCGATGAGTCATTGGGAGGATGCCAGGGAGTGTGACTTTGTGAATACACCGTAGAGAGATGCCTCCGGCCACTGTGTAGAGACTGCGAGGGCAGGAGTGGAATTGGGAAGATGGAGTCTAGAGTTTATTTCAGTCATCCAGGCGAGACTGTGAGGAACAACAGAAAAGCAGTGAATCTGATATATGCTTTGAAGGAAAATAAGAACAAAACCCAGAACTCACTGATGGGTTGAACATTGGCTGGTGAAGTAGGAGGAGTGGAGGACAAGCGCCTGGACCTAAAATCCTGGGGAGACAGCACTGCCTTTCCATGACACAGATCAGACACTGGCCCTCCTTGGGTCTTGCTCCTCACAGGCGCTCTTCTCTCCATGGACAAGAGGCGTGTGCCCTTGCAAGGGACCCAAGAAGGGTTTGGCCGCCATTGGGCAAGCTTCAGTGTGGGCAGGGGGCGGTCTCCTTGGGAGCCCTGCATGTCTAGAAGTGTCTTGGCCAGTGGGCCACCCAGCACACTGAGTGTTCCCAAGTTGGGTGTCCTAAGGGCTTCTGGTCTCCGATACCAGCTTGTTGCCCATCTATCCTTGTCCACTGTGATTGTGGGCAGACGTTCTCTGCACTCAGTCCCAAGAGGAAGGACTCAACACCAACCACCTTCCAACGTCTTTTCCCCACCTGTTCCCTGCACTACAGGAAAGCCTCAACACCCTCCATTGCCCATCTCGAAATTACCCAGGTACACTTTGGCCAGGCAGTCCCCCATGGAAGGAAAGTTTTGGAGGAAAGAGATGTCTGAGTCTCCTCTGGTTGGCCCAGTAACTAGTCATGTGGGTGAGTCAGTCTCCTCTTATCAGCATTTTCTTTCAGGCTCTTGGCTGAGTCACCCCCGTTACATTTATGGTGAGTGCCAATGACAGAGCAGCTTGAGAAGGTCAGGAGAGGTCACCGGGGGAGGAGGCCATCTTTGAGGATTTGGAAGCCAGGCCTTTGCTGGATTTCAGTTCCCTTTCAAGTTATTGCTTCACTCCAGCTGGGGCTCAGGTCATGGTGATCTGCTCTTGTCCAAAATTTTCACGATTGGAGATTAGCCGGGGTGCCCTGTGTGTGTGTGCCAAGCCTCAACTCCATCATGGAGGGTGGAGGCATTTGCTGTGGCTAGGATCTGTCAGGTTGCCATCTGGCCTTAGACTTGGGGCAGCTTCCCGAATGTCTCCTTTTCCAAATGTCAGTGAGAGGCCAGGCTACAGTTTCTCCAGAGTCACTTCCATTTACACAAACTCTCAAGTTTTGGGTGTTGGCATCCCTGAAGCCACTGCGGGAGTAGATATTTTACAAACGCACCAATAAGCCAGACACCATGGAGGTACACCATTCTCTCAGGATGTACGATATCAGAGTAGCCTTCATCTTCAAGAAGAACAGCTGACTTATTTCCCAGGACACAATAATGTTTGCCTGAACATGGAGGGTAGTGTCATGCAGTAGAGAAATATGGCCTTGGGATGAGACAGACTTGAAGTTGACTCCTGAGAATCACTCGAGTCATTAGAACGTAAGTTCCATACAGACAGGGATCTTGTCTGACTCGTTCATTCCCTGTAACCCAGTGCCCAGGACAGAGCGAATTCTCAAGAAGTCTTTGTTTTGCTGGGGGAATTAGTTAATGGCATTCTTCTTCTTATCAGCTGTGAAACTTTAGGCAATTAACTTCTCTAAGCTCTGCTTACCTCATTTGTAAAGATGTGGAGTGTAGATAATGAAGACTGAATAAGAGAGAATTCATATACTCAGTGAACATTCCTTGAGCTCCTACTGTGTGCCCAACACTGTTCTAGGTACTGATGATATAGCACACACTGATGATATAGCACAGAACAAAGCAGATAAAACTCCCAGCCCTCATGGACCCTGTTTTCTAGTAGGGGAAATAGACAATAAATAAAAAAAGCATGGTGCATTAAAAAGTAAGATATTGAATGTAGAAATTAAAGCAGGAAATGGGGCAGGAGGTCAGAAGCAAGAAGTTCCCAGTTTTGAATTGGGAGAGAAGGTCAAGGAAGGCTTGCTTAGGCAGCTGATATTTGAGCAAAGACTAAGGATGTGAGGAGTCAGTCATGTGGATATCAGACAGAAGAGCACATGTAAAGGTCCTGAGGTCGGAGCTTAAATGGCATGTTCCAGAAACAGAGGCTAGCTGCTGTGCCTGGAAAAGTAAGAGGTGAAGCCATAGGGTATCAGGGGCCATCTTGGTAGAGACTTAAAGGCCACTTAGAGAAAGTCTTTAGCATCTGCTCTGAGAAGGGGTGTGTTTCCAGTAACACACCTGGTACATAGTAGGCACTTTACAAACATCTACATGTTTCCTTTGTGAAAACCGACCAGTATCACTTTTCTCATACTCATGTGCTAAAAACCACTGCTATCACATGGGTCGCTCTGTAAAACATACCCTCCTAGACTCGTGGAACCTGAGCTCTAGAAAAGGTACAGACACCTGGTCTTGATTATTCAAAATTAGATACCATCCTGTCTACTCCTGACTCATGCCATTCTCTTCTCCTGCGGGTGCTTGCAGGCAGACAAAATCAGGAACCCTGAGAACCAGGGACATGGCTGATTCCAGAGTTGTTATAAAATGAGCTTCAGTGAGATAGAAGAGTCGGCCCCCAGACAAGATGCCCTCTGAATGATCCCCAACCTGGGTGATCCCTGGGTTTCATCTTAAAGCCAGAGATCCCCTCCCCTGTTGCTATAGGAGAGCAGGGAGCGGGTGCCAATGCGGAAGCCTCCAGCCTCAGAGCAGGCCTGCAGGGAGCCATGTGGCCAGTATCTTTCTGTGCTTGTCACTCATTGGACAAATGGAGAGTGTGGTAACACAGAGCATCGCTGATTGGCCTGGTCTGGTGTCTAGTCAGATTTTTTCCTCTCGTGAAAGTACTTAGCTGCTGGCAAGGTGTATGAGAGCTGAAGGCCCCGAAGAGGAGTTTTGGTTTTATGAAGTCTTGCAGAAACAGAAAAATGAGTAGTGAAGTGCTGGGTTGTTGAGTGCCTCTGACCCACGAGGCTTGTGCATTCGCTAGGTCTGTGCCATCGGATGAGGCGGGAGCCACAGGCATGTGTAGCTACTGCCATGTGAATTTAAGTGAACTAGAATTAAATCAAACTGAAAATTCAGTTCCTTGGTCACAGTAGCCAAACTCCAAGCACTCAGTAGCCACATGTGGGCAGCACAGACAGACAACTTGTCCGTCATCGAAAAGAGTTCTGTTGGACAGCACTGCTCCGTGTCCTTGAGTCCTCCCTGGACCCCTGAAAGCAGTGCTAGAACCCCCACTGGGCAGCTGAGGAGGAGCCTCAATGGGGCGGAGCCCTCACCGTGGGGACAGGAAGAGGTGGAGCCTTGGAGGCTCACACCTGGAAGGCAGGAAGCTCTTGTGTTTTCGGGGTTTTACAGAGCCTGTGGGAACTCGAGAGTGATGGAGCCACAGCTGTTGCCTGTGAGGATGCTGGTACTTCCGGGGGCATGAATGCTTATAGAAAGCTGCCCTTTCCATTGTAAACACTTTCTTCCCTACCCCCGCTCTCTCCCTTCCCTTCCTTCCTTTCTTGGGCTATGGCCCATCGGATTGGTTCAGGTGAACAGCAGTGACTCTGTTCCACTCTGCTTTTTTCTGGGGGTGACCATAAAGAACCACTTAGAAGAGAGACAGAGATAGGAGGAAAAGAAAAGGAACAGGATTCTTTCTAAATGTCGAGAGCAATCATGGGACAGGTATTGGCATGCTCTTTACACAGGCTAGAAAACTGAGGCCCAGAAAGGAGGCTTGTCCCAGGTGATAGAGATAATGGGTGCTTGGTCTTGGGTGGTTGGTCTAGGACTCAAGCCAGCAGCTGACTTGTCACTGAATGTGTGTTCTTTCCACGGGGCCAAGCAGCCTCTGTCATTGCCGCAATTTCAATGGGGAATTTTCCCATCATTCTGTTCTCCTCATCACACACCCTCAACGATTTGACCTGGAGGTGAGGCATCTAATTGAGGGCTGACTGTGAGCTCCCCAAAACCTCCTTTGTGGAACATTTTTTCTTTTAGTAATCAGGCAAATAAATATGAAAACACAACATGATCTGGGATTTGGTCATCTAGGGGGACCGTCTGCCATGAACTAGTTCAGGATGTGTTTTCCCCCTATGAGTTCTGTAGAACTTGTAACTGCGATTCCAAAAAGCAACTATCCCAAATATTTATCTTAGAACAGTCTTATTTTATTTCACTTTTTTTTTTTTAAGAAATGGAAACATAAAGTGATCATCTGAATATTTGGGTCAGGAGAACCAGCTACATAATTTCCGGGTATCAGTGCAAAATAAAATGTGAGCTCTTTATTCAGAAATCAGGGGAAAAAATATCATTCATGGTATGAAAATATGAATCCTCTTCCTTCCTTCCATGGTGTCTTTTTCAGATCACCATGGTGTTTTCTCACTAGAGATTTAATGTCATTCTAAGTAATGAAAAATGAAAACTTTAAATTATTAGCATGAGTTTTAGCATCCACCTCTCAATCATTCCATACCATTTTTAAATGCAAATGTGAGACTATTTAACTTCCTATGTGAGATTGCCAGAATTGCACACCTGGTATCTTATAGCTCCAACATGCAAATGAATTAGGTTCTTGATCAAGATATTGGCGATGCTGTACAAAACCAACTCATCCGCTCTTATTCTGCTTCTTGATACGTGCACATCCTACCAACGTTCTCTACCTTGACTTCCTGAAGGGCCAGGAAGGACTGGAAGGAAAGGGAACTGTGAGTTGCCCAACCTCTCCCTGTGCCTCCGGCTCATCATTTTCAACCTAAGTGGTTGCCTAATAAAGGGAAGAAACGCAAGTAAGACAGGATATGATAGGGCTCCTTGGTCACTCATGTTCCTTAGGATGGCACCACAGTCTTCTTGTGTTCAAAGCGAGTTCTGTTTTGAATGGAAAGGGTGGTCTCTCAGGGCCACTGGCTGCCTAAAACTTACTTCGTCGTAGATGTAACATGTACCTGCTACTTGCTTTGAGTCCTGCCGAGCTCCCATGCACTGTAGGCCCCAATGACTGCATAGGTTTGCTGTGAGCTGGTCATGCCTAAACTCACCTGGCTGTTAAGAATCACCAGGGGACTTTCCAAAACATACATCCTGGCCCTGCCGCAGATGTCCCAAAGCAGAATCTCTCAAAAGGAGCTTATGGACTTTTCTTTTTTCCTTTCCTTTTATTTTTTTAACTTTTACAAGCTCCCAGATGATTATTATAATCAGAAAACTGATTATACTGGGACAAGTCAAAGCTGGACATACTAGATGGGGACGTAGAAACTTTTGAGATTGCCAACGCTAGGCTAGAATCTTAGCCCTGATGATCACTGGTGGGGTGACCTTGGGCTGCATGACCCTCCTGGCTCCCCAATTTCTGTATTTGTCAAAAGGACTAAAATGGGTGATGCATCTTGAGCAGAGTTTGTGTGAGGAGGTAATGAATTCACACATGTAAGCCAGTTTGGGGAAGGAGCTCATGCTCAATAAGTGGTGGCTAAGATTATTTGAATTAGGGGACTCAGCATCCTGTAAGATGAGAAAATTTGTTGCATATCTGGGGCTTCATATGTGATAACCCTCCTCTTTTTCCATATGGTAACCATTTAACTGTCTCTGTGAGTGTCAGATCGTTTAAGTCTCTGGGTTCCTTGCATGTGATGGTGTAAACCTTTACTTCCTTTAATATAAGCACTTTGGAAGTAAACGAAGAGTTCCTAAGGCCCTAGTTTGGCTGCAAAATCTCGACCCCATCAAGTCTGTTCTGACAGAAGACAGGCAGCCCTGTGACTGGGTCTGTTGGTCTTTCTTGCTTCCCTCAGCCCTGTTGAAGAAGACCATTGTCTTCCCAGCCAGGGAGGTGGGGCCCCGTCCACAATGGCCTCACGTGGCAGGTGCTGAAACAAAACACAACTGGTCAATAACAAGGCTATCACCAGAGTGGTCAGGCAGAGGCAGGGAGAGCTAACTTCCTCAGGGAAATGGTTGTTCGGTGAAGTCAAGCACCCACAGGAGTGACAGAGAACTATTTCAAGGGGAGGAGAAACTTGACTCACTCTGTGGAAGATTCCGGTCTCCACGTGGCCGATCTTTGCACTCCCATGGAGGCTCAAAGAGCAGTGAAGAAGTGACAGATTTTAGGGAAGTCCTTCTTTATCAGACAGAGGGAAAAATTCTTGAGTTTTTCATGGAATTTTCTTGGGGATCAACAACAATGGTACCTAGTATTTATGGAACAAGTGTTACACACCAGGTGCTATGGTAAGTCCTTTCCATGCACGATCTCAGTAAGTCTTTATGAGTCTGTATGGGTCAGGCTATGCAGCAATAACAAACAGTTCCCAAGTCTCCATAGCTTACAGAATTATTGGTTTGTTTCTTGCTCCTGCTGCCTGTTCATCATGCATCAGTGAGCATCTCTGTTTCCACATGTTTCTTCTGCCAGGACCCCATCTTCTGACTGAGAACCCCAGCCAGGGGGTCCCAGTTATGATGGGACATGGGAAGAAGGCATGAAAAATTGTATCCTTACTTTCAAAACTTCCACCAGAAAAGCAACAGTCATCACTCCTATTCACATTTCATTGATTAAAGCAAGTCACATAATTATACCTAACCTTAAGGGACCAGAAGGTACACCCTTATCAGGTGTCTAGAAGGGCAGGAAACCCAACATGTATGAAAATCTCTAACTGTACTTTACTATTGTTAATCCAGTTTTACAACTAAGGGAGCCAAGACTTAGTCAGCTTCTAAGACTTACCCAGGGTCTCAAAACCAACTTGAGATGTGAACTTGGGCAATTTGGCCTCTATTCATAGGCCCACCCAGCCTATACTTTTGACTTCTATTTTCTGCCTGGGTTTCCAAGAGATATTCAGTACCACGAGATCCCACCCTGCAGTTATTTTTTAAAGGTTGGCTCTCTTACAGCTGAATTCTTGTTGCCTACTTCCCTTTCTTGAGGCTTCGAGTGTCCTGACACTATTCCCAGGCCTGGGAAAAGCTTACCACCATGAGAATGACAGCTGGTAAACCAAGGGTGTTCTTAGTAACGGTAAACAAATATTCATTTTGCTAAAGGAAAAACACAGCGGAATCTTAAATCGTTTTACAGAGAGACCAGGAGGAAGAGGAGATCTCAAGAAATTAAACATTTGTTTGTGGAAATGTGTGTCTTTGAAATGTTGACTTGAAAGAAGAGATCAGATGACAATTAGTGAAAGTCGTTAAATCCCAACAGGTCAAATCTGCACAGACCAATGAGCAACCAAGTCCAGGTATTGTCTTGAAAAGCACCGCTTTAGTGTTCTTGGAAACAGCACATGCTGAGTAATTTTAAAGGAATATGCACCTGGCCCAAAGTTTCATGGTTCTCTGAAAATTCTCCCCTGTGTAATAATCGACCTCTGGGTATATAGTATCGTTTTGAAGATAGTGAGATAAAGACATTCTGGTCCTGACCAGTTCAACCTAGATCAGCCAGCTCCCAGGCAAACCATGGCATATGAGCCAGCCCAGCTGCGATCCAGTCACCATCCCCCTCTCCACCAAAGATGCAGCAAATTCTCGGAGCCTGTAGCATCTCCAAGAGGAGAGCTTGGGCTCCTGATCACAAAGTGTAATGAAAAGGCCACCCACCAATCAGTCCTTCCTTTAATAGATATTTGCCAAGCTGAAAATTTGTTCCAGGTACTGTGCTAGGCTCTGGAAGTGCAGCAGAAATGCTAAAGGTGTGACCTTGAACCGTATAGTTCCACAGGAGGTCATAGGCTTCTACCCTCCAGGTATTTGTTCTTTTCATCCCCTTGCTCCCATGCCCATCCAGGTAGCCAACTCTTAATCATCCTCCGTACCCTGCCTCGAATCTCCTCTCTGTTTTGAAGTCTGGCCCCAGCAACCCCAGGCAGAATTAACCATCCCTTCCTTTATGTCTCTATATACTTTATCAGACCTCCACCTAAGCACCAGTCTCACTGTATTATAATTATTTTACTATGTCTCTTGTGCTGAGCTGAGAAATGCTCAAAAGCAGGGACCTCCTTACCCCACCTCCCTTTCCGCTCTTGTTCATCTGTGCATCCCTAATGTCTTATCTTGAGTTAAGAACTTCCCAAATGACTTTTCAATTAATAGATGTCCAGATAAACTCCACTTTGCCCCCTCTTCTTTCCTGCATGTTTTGCCCCTTTTAGAAATCCAAACTGGACATTAATGGAAGATGTGGGGCAGCTCCTAAAAATGGAATGAGTTTGCAGATGAACCACAAAGTCCCTACACCAGGCCAACAGCATTAATGGTTGGATGGTCACTCAAGAAAGGTTGTTGGAGCAGGGAATCATAAGAACAGACACACCAGTATATAACAAACAGTGTGCTTTAACTTAAAACATGCAAGTGCAGACACACTCTCACTGGTCTCTCTCGTAAGAGCAAGGCGTTTGCTTTGAGCAGGCTGGATCGTGTTCCCATGGCACGAACCACACCCGTAATGCAACATCTGTACCTTGGGGTTTCACTGTCTTTAAGGAGAAGCTAAAGTCGTGCGGTCTAGAAGTTTATCAGTGGTGTGAATAGACTTACACATTGAACTGGACTCCTCATTTGCCTTTGATAAGTCTTCTAGAACATTCTATGTATTTTCACTATACCAACTCCTTTTTATGCCCATAGTTCATCCAAACTTCCTAAAATTCCATTTCCTCGCTATAAGAGTATGTCTAAGGATGACTAATAAGTAGCCATCATGTGCTTAGAGATCTCCACGCGCTGGGTACTGAGTCAACGCTTGAAATTAAGGATCTTGACGTAATGCTCCCCACAAAAAATGTCATTGAGGCAAGTGCTGTTGTCTCGCTATGGAAAGTGGAGAGAACTCATGCTGCAGGGCATCAGAGAGGATTAATTGGAGTGATAGTTTTAGTAAAGAGCCTGGAAAGCAGGGGTTGTAAGACCACACCCTCCAAAACAAGCCCATATTATAGGCCACTTACCTTCAGGATGGTAGTCTCGATGCTTATATTGGATGAACTCACTGAATTCTCAGAGTGACTTTGTGGGGGTAATAAGCACCGTTCATATCAGCATTTCATAGATGAGGAAATTGAGGCACAGGGTCAGAGGTAGGAAGCAGCCCCCAAGTCCAGCCAGGATTATAAATTTTAATTCCAGAGTCTGCCACCCTAATTGGAATCATCTGCAAATAGTATTACCAACCAACCCCCGTCATACAGAATTTTGGAAAAGATTAAGCAAAGTAGTGATTATTTCAGTGAAATGCTTGTTACCTGGTAGTTATAGGACAAGTGTCCCTCCTGTTCCATTCCTTTCCTTTCTTAGAGAACACGAGTGTTTGGCAATTATCATTTTTCTCAATTCTTTCATATTCTCCCTATAATAAGAATCAAAACAATGCCTGCTTGGGTGGGGGGTTAGTTACCCAACTTCACCTTGGGAGATCAAAGACCACCAAATCCGTTATATAAAACAACCAAAAAAAAAAAATCTTCTGTGCAGACACAATTTCTCTTGAAAGGTGACACAGTCCTTTAAAAATAGCTATGGGCTCCATTGTGCAAAGACAGTGACAGAGACTGACAGCTTTTAGAGAGGTGTAATGTTCCCAGGCAGCCGGCTAGCATGGCTCACCCAGATAGAGATCAGTCATTTGATCTGGGGGAGAGTGCTAAATGTTAGAGGTTACGCTGCTATGTTCTTATTACTAATCAAACTTCGACACCATGCCCGGACTCCTCCATCCCCTATAAGGCAATGGTAGATTATCGAGAGGCTCCAACGCAGGCTCCTGGCTTCAGAGGCCCTGCTGTCCCTAGTCACTGGAGGGCCCTGCTTCTGGGGAGGGTGCCCGAGATGCGGGGCTCCCAAGACGCTCCCAGAATGCTAGCAATCTGAGGTTAAGACAGGTAGCCACCCCTGCTTCTCCAGTGAAGACACAACAGACAGGGGCGTGAACCCTGGGTGCAGACTCTGCTAAGCAGCTCTCACTCTGGATCCACCCGAGACAGAAGGAGCTGCTCTGGGGTTTGCTTTTGCTCTGGCGCCCCGCCCCCAGTTCCTCTTTCTCATCAGCACAGATTTGAAGGTGAATCTTGCAATTTGGGCCACTCTTCCGACTGTCACAAGCAGTGATGTGCTGGAAAATGTCTACTAATCAGCTTTCTGGGGGTGGAGGAGCCCTGCTTTGGAGCGTCTGCCAATTTCCGTGGTGTCAATGCCCCCAGCATGGCTGATTCAAGCTAATGAGGTGACGTCACTGAACCCAGAGTTCGGAAGGGAGGTGCACGGTCTGCTGTCATGGTACCCGCAGCTCCGGGACACTGCTGGTGGAAGGACAGGTAGCCTAGGATCCCCTCTCCAGGGCAGTCCGAGCCCCTATCCCTTGTCCCTGTCAGGCAGATCTTGCCTTCTCTGAGATTTCATGGAAAGGCCCACAGCTCTTGTAGAACAAGCAGAAAAGGCAAAACCTGCCCTACTTTGATTTTCCAAGTTTGTGTCTGCTTGATTCCCAGCTCCTGGCTACAGAGTAATTTGGTAAAATTGGTTAGTTACTTATAAAAAAAGAAAGAAAGAAAGTAGACCATTTCCCCAGAGCCTGTGGGTATCCATCCAGGATCTCATCGAATGGCTGACAAAGTCCTGGCAAGTGGTGTCACCCTGACTCCCCCTACTTTACAGATGAGGAAACAGACTCAGAGAAACCAAGCACATGAGCCCATTTGACCTTTTAGTGGTGGTCCTAAGATTTGATACCACAATTGCCTTACTCCTATACCCATGTTCTCAGCTGCTACTGTGTCCCACCCAGTCCCAAACAAGTGTCATCCAAGGGTATTGGGGAGGTATGGGTGAGATTTCCCAGGGAAGCTGAAACAGAACAACAGCAGAACAAGAAAGAGGTGAGAAGGTTTGAAAGGATGAGGTAAGCCATCAACATATATGGAATTTCCTTTTCACTGGAGCTGGTCGTGAGCATGGGGGCAGGTGGCTGATAGGACAGAACGGAGACGAGACACCTCTTTCAGGGGCAGCTCCCCGTGTCCTGAGGCAGCCACTCCAGGAATCAGGAGCCCCTTATGTGGACCTAACAGTCACCCCCACCCTGTTCCACCCACCCCTCCACGTTCTTCCTTCTGGTCCTGCTCGGCATAACTCTGCCCATTTAATAGCAAGCCTTCAGGTGTCATGAGACAGCTTCCCAACATCCCATGGTCTTCTCTTGTCTAGGCTGAGGTCCTTCCACTTTCCAGCTCTCCTGGGTGCGCAGCAGTGGGTTGATCCACCATCACGATGGTCTCCTACTTCTGGAATGTCTCCTGAGTATCAGGGTACCTCTTGAAGGTGCATGGGAGAACTGAGCTCCTGGGACATGGGTGTGGCCTTGCTCTGTAGCATTCATCCCAGGAAAATGTTGGCTTGATCTGGGTGATCACCTCATTACTATCTGAATTCTTCTTGGCTGGCTGCATCCCAAGCGCAAACACTGTGGCTGGTTTTGTCCCCCAATATACCCCTTTCCTGGCATGATGAGAGTTCGGTAAACATTAGCTCCGGGCGCTGGCAGGGGCGGGGGAGGGGTGGTCTGATGAATGTAGAGGACAGTGAACCAAACTGTCCTCTCTTCTACAAGATTCTTCAGCTAGAGTGGCCTCGAAACACTGGCACCCTATCAAAGCCACTTCTTGGTGTGCCCTAGAACTCCCTGTTAAGTCATCGTTCGCCAACACCTCTGTCTGTGAGCTACTGGAATTGATGCCACCGTCACTTCCTGAGACCTCATTCAGACAGCTGTCAGCATGCCCTTTGGGGTACAGGGTGACACATGACCTGGTTTAGGAAAGTAACGGCGTAAAACACCCTCCTGACTCTCCATTTCCAGAGTGGTGGGGGCCCGGCTGCGCAGGAGGGTGTACGAAGTGGAAGGATTGGGCACATGGGGGCACACCGCCGCTCTGAACCCCTGCTGGGCTCCAAATGGACCCGGCTCCCGCACGCTGCCAGCTTCCAAGGGTTGCCCCAGGCCACCCACGGGCACCAGCCCTCTCCCTGCCTCGATTCCCCCAGACTCCAGCCTCCCTGAGAAAGGACCCTTTGTAGAAGCCTTCAGGTCCTTCCAGGACTCAAATCCATGCCTTTCTGGGCTGTGAGAGGTGGCCTGCCCTGATGCTCGTGACATTGATCACTCCTGCTGGGGCAAAGCCCTTCGCATCAGAGCAGCCTCGGAAGCGTCCTGGCCGCAGCCTCGATCTTGGACTTGCCAGAAACGGGTTCCAGAGCGAGAAGCCGGGGGGATCAGGTCACTGACTTGGGCTTCGTAATTGGAGAGGCGTTCTTGTTTCGGGGCAAAGCTTGCACGCTTGAAAATGAACTCTGGTGGTATTTACTGCCTCTCTGTCTGCCGGACGTGTACTCGCCCACCATCTCCCTTACCGGTCGTACTTGTCACAAAAAGGGTAAATGACTTGTCCGCGTGTGATGACCTGCCATCGAGGTGGGCTTCTCCACGACATTCATGTGCCCCCCGTTACTACTGCCCCCCCCCACTCATGAGATACCCAGTCCTGGATCTCTGGAGTTGGATGGGACGGTGTAGCTGTGTTGAGCTACAAAAATGAACATCACTGAAATAATAATAATCAGTGGGCTCAGTGAACAGGGCGGCATCAACGGTCGACCCGCCTGTCACATTCTCATGGCTTTAAACTCCCGAGGCTGATCTGGCCCACGAGGCTGATCCTGGTGATTGTCACCTGCAGTGTGCTGGGAGGGGGACCATTCTGACAGCCCTCGGGTCCTGGGATCCAAGCTCCGCTGGAGCCGATGGAAACCAGGAGTTATCAGCAGGGAGCAAGGAGCATTCCAGACAGCAGGGACAGCACGTGCAAAGGCCCTGTGGGGTGGGGAAGAAAAGTGGGTTTAAGAAACCGAACGATTGTGTGGAGAGTGAAGGGACACCTGGTGTGTGTTGGTGCTGCCAGGGTAGACAGTGGTCTCGGGGTTTAATGTCAGAGTGATGAAAACTCAGGAGAGGTTGACAACATAATGGAAGGAAGGTTGTCGTGGTGTAATCAGTGACATTAGGGGTCTCAAACAATTGCCCTGGCTGCTGTGAGGAGATTGAATTATGGGAACCAGGGTGAGCGAGTGCAACAAGCCAGGCAAGACTAGGATGTGGCAGTGAGATGAGAAAGGGCAGATGTGAAAGGCATTTAGAAGGTAGCGAGCTGGGCGCCTGGGTGGCTCAGTGGGTTAAAGCCGCTGCCTTCGGCTCGGGTCATGATCCCAGGGTCCTGGGATCGAGGCCCACGTCGGGCTCTCTGCTCAGCAGGGAGCCTGCTTCCTTCTCTCTCCTCTCTCTCTGCCTGCCTCTCTGCCGACTTGTAATCTCTCTCTCTCTGTGTCAAATGAATAAATAAAAAAATCTTTAAAAAAAAAAAAAAAAAAAAAAAAGAAGGTAGCGAGCTTGGGGCTGGCAAAAATGGGAGGTAATGGAGGAAGGAGAGAGACAGGTCAAGCTTGGCTCCCAAGGATTGCCTTATGCAGCTGACCCTCGGAGCTGAATTCCAGCACCCACAGATTGCCGCAGAAGCACCATGGTTAGGGGTGAACATTATCCATTGACTTGTGGTCATCGAGGAAGGGGAATCCTTAAGAGAGGGCGTCTACTTTGCCTGGATAGGGGAGAGGACGTGATGGAGGCTTCCCAGAAGCAGCAGCATCTTAGGCTAAGCTATAAACAGCTGTGAGCTCTTGGTGGCAATGATGCTGCTTCTGTTTATCAGCTCCACCTCCAGCGTGTGCACCCACACACATTCCCAGCTCTGAATCTTGCATGTGGGAAGTGCTCAGTAAACAATCACTAAGCCAGGAGTGCAGGCCCGAGATGGAGTTTGCCAGATAGACAAGGTGGAAACAGAACGGCATGGCATGCTCAGACGCAGAGAGGCCCGAGCCCAGAGGGAATGTGGCCCCGGCTGCAGAAGTGTGCGGCACAAGGTCAAGGATATGGGAGGCAGGCGAGGGGGACTGGGAGCAAGCCCCATGGGGCCTCACTCCTGGGCTGCAAAGTTCCGTGGCAAGAGAGTCGGTGAAAGTCTGACCCAGACAGGCTGCTTGCATTGGGTTTGGAGAAGCCAGGCAACCCGGCCGGCTGGGTCAGACATCTGAAAAGACAGCTGCGTGACTTGGGGATTTCCTGCTCTTTAGCTGAAACTGGGCTGGTGAGAAGAAGTGGGTTTTGGCAAGACATGGTGTGTGTGTGTGTGTGTGTGTGTGTGTGTGTGTGTGTGTGTGTGTGTTGCACATGTGCGCACGCATATGAAATTGAGTGTGTTGCACGTGTGTGAGGGTGCATGGATGTGTTGCACGGGACTTGTGGATACACGCATTTGGGAGGGTCTAAGTGAGTACTCATGTGTGAGTGTATGGGTAAGCACTGTAGCTGCCCTTGTATGTTTGTGGGCAAGCATGCCTGTGTGAGTAAGCATGTGTGATACATGTGTAGGAATGTGCACACGTGTGGGGCTGCTGCTGGAAGAAGAGAAAGGAGCAAGGCATGGAGAAGTTTCTAGAAATATTAGCTGTGCAAAAGAATATTAAGAAGCTGGGTGCTCACAGTTCTTATTTGGAGTTCACGTTAAGTTCCATTTGGAAGTTCATCCCTCTTTGGGAATATTGACAGTGGGGCTGGATGGTCAGGGGTGAGGACCCCATCACAGTTCCGGTGGTCACGCCGTCCATCCCCCTCCCAGAGGCACTTTGCTGGAGGCCATTGGAATCACTGTAGCTCAGCTCTCCCTGCAAAATACAAACTTTTCCAGCCACTTCTTCTTGGGTACTAGGAACAACTTCAGCTTTGATTAAGACAGATCATATTTGAATCTCGACTACGTGCTGTTCTCATTTAATTATCCAAACCACTCAGGGGGAGAGGGCTGAGTTCCCAGAGGGGGAGGAGGCTGGGGCTGCTCCTCTGAGGAGGTCCAACAGAGCGGTGGACCTGGGGCTCGAACATATGTCCTCCAACAGGAAACCCCAGCGCCTTGCTCTCACTGCCCCGCAGTGTCACCATCCCACAGCCATGGAAGGACCTGGAGTCCCCTATCCGCCCCCCCTGAACCACCTTGAACCAGTGAGGGGCTCCCACTAAACCCTGCGGGGCTCTACGTATCCCCCTGGAACAGGCTGCGTCTTAAATCGGGAGGTTTCTGAGGGTTGAAAAGTCCTAGGAGCAGAAGGAGAGCAACGACTGGGCACGTGCCCACCCGCTCTTCCTTGTTCCCTCCTGTCCCCTCCGTGTCTGGGGAGACCCTGGTCCCAGCCCGGGCCGTGCTGGCGGCCAGGTGCCCTCTGCCCGCGGCGTGCGTGACTTCGACGCCCTGCCCACCAACTTCAGCCAGAGCCGATGCTATTTTAAGAACGTGGGATGCATCTTCCAGGAGGGGAGGTTGCGAAATGCTGGTGTGAGAGCTCCAGGCACTGCCAATGCTCACGAGGAGTTTTAAGGAAGATCCGTCAAGAAGGTAGACTTTGGATGAACTGTCCCGAAGTAAAGATTAGTTTAGCGCTGTTGAAATGGTTGAGGGGGGCGAAGTCATCTTATCAAGGAAGGAGAAATCTTCTGTATTTGAGCCAACTTTGATTTTAAGGTGTTACGAAACAACTTCTGACTATTTCCCAAACAAGCTTTGGATTTTTTTCCCTCCCCTCGCAGAGCTCTGGGAGCTCCTGGGTTCCCGCTCCCCAGCCCTGCCCCCCGGCTCCCAGCCAGTCTGACCCTGTCCGTCTGGGCTTCTTAGAGTTCTTCTTTTCTTCTTCTTTTTCCACTAGAAGAAACTAAATTCCTGTTACCGTTGAGATGGCTTTGTGTTTTCCATGGGTCCGGGCGCGGGGATGTCATAGAAATCACACCTGGAGAGGAGAAGAAGGGATTAAAAATTAAAAATGCACCCATGGAGGGTGATGTGACAGCTTCCAGGGACAGTGTTCCCAGAATGGGGCCCTGTGACCGCCACCGTCCCTCCGCTGGCCCAGTCCCCTCCGCTCCTGCCGAGGGAAGTGGATAGTCGGAATGCGTGTAGTCTCTCGCCAGCTTCCAGTGTGGACTGTGGCTCTTACTGGTCCAGTTGCTTCCTTCGCCTGCCTTGCTCCGCCCACTAGAGCCTCTGTGCTTTGCATCTTCAGACTCAGTCAGCATCCCCTCTCCAGGGAAAGGCCCCTCACCTCCTGCTCCCCAGCTCCCGCGTTGCCCAAAGGGTGCAGTGTGGAGTGGGTGACAGTCACGCCGCACACGCAGCGACCGGCTGCATCCGCGCCCCAGGCCTGATGCGCCTTCTCTTCCGCTCGCCCGGCCTCTCTCGCGTTCTGGTCCTGTCGCACTCTTGACCTTGCCCTGAAATGCCCCAGGTCACTACCTCTGGGTGGCTCACTGACAGGTGTACAGGGATCCCCGGAAAGCTTTGTGCATCTAGAAAACGCTGAAGGGCACCCGTGGGCGTGGACAGAAGATCATTTCCATGTACAAGAGTCTCTAGAAGCATTAGGGCCAACTTGGTATTTTTGGGGGGGACCCCAGGAGTTAAGACGGTTGTCTGAATGATTTTTATTTCAGTCCTGGCTCGCCACAGGCTGGAGTGTGGAAGCAGGAGAACAGGAGAGAATAGGGCCATCCTGCCAGGGCTCTTGGGGGGACGGAACAGGATGCAAGGCCCCTAGCAGGGTTTGATCTCCAACAGGTGCCACGCGGCGAGTCCTCCTCCCTGCCACTGTTTCTCACCTCCAGGTCCCCCTGTCTGGAGGTCACTCTGTGTGCGAAGATTCGTGCCACTGAGCGTGCGCACGGCGTTCCCGTCTCGTCCCCTCACGGAAAAAATCCTTTATGCATTTGCATATTTTATCAATTCCATGTGGATTTTGCTCTGTGCTCCTTTCGTTAGAGAAGGCTGATAACTGCCTCTCGCTCGCTCGCTCGCTCTAGACACGGGCTACAGGGCAAGGGTTCCGCGTTTTGAATTCTAGTAATGGCAGTTGTCGATACCGCATGTCTCTGGGCCTGCGTCTGTATCCCCACATCCCATCTGATCCTTTGTTCTTTTCAGTGGTTTTCAGAGTATTTGACTCTACCCCCTGACCCCTGGCAATGTCTGCAGACGTTGTTGCCCGTCAAAAGTGAGTGGGTTTGTGTGCTACTAGCATCTCACTAAACGCCTACAATGCCCAGGGCCGTCCCCCGGCCACAGAGGATTTTCTGCCTCAAAAGGTCAGTAGCACTGAGGTCGAGAAGCCCGCTCTGTCTCTGTGGCTGAAAGCTCGCTTCTCTCGGTCTCCATCTCTTACTGGCTGAGTGACCTGGGGCACTGGTGACCCATTTTTTCGAACCTGTTAGGAAAAGATAAATCATACTTAGCGGATAAGGTTGTTGCCAAGTGAGGTAAGACCTAGCGCGATTCCTAGTACACAGCACACCAACTCCTAGAATTCTCAGGCCTGGAGAATTTCCGAAACTAGGCAGAGCTCCCGCAGCTAATCAAGGGCAGACTCAGGAACCAACCTTGTGTCTGCTGGAGCTCTTCACCCTGGATCTCACCTCTGTGCCATGAGGCCTCCCTCCTCGCAGCCATGCACCAGCACAGAGACCAAAATACCCCCAGAACATTCTGTGTACTTCTAGAAGAGGTATCATATGCGACTAGTGTTAATGAGTCCCAGAATGACAAAAGCAGGTAAGGCGAGTCTCTGCATGACATTTTTCTTACCCAGAGATGAGCCGTATACCTTCTCGGAGTTGAGAGGATGATTTAATGCTGAGACCAGGGTGTGGCTGCCTCAGCCTTTGGCAGGACATTTTGTGTTTCAGTCACTTTTTCATGGCCCTCAAGCAGGTGCCACTTCCCCTAAGAACTGGCCCCGGGTCTTTGGCTGCCCAGGGCTTGGTCGGACACTTCCCAGGAGGCTCAGATCCTGAGGCAGGAAGCAGGGCCAAAAGGAGGGCTAGTGTCATCTCCACTGTGACATTTCCATCAGTGGACTGAATCCCAGTGTGCTCATCTCAGGACGTAAAAATCTCAGGATGGTGGCTTGGCGTGTTCTCTGTCATTGCATTTTTCCCCCTGGGATAAGAAAGAAGGGGCGGCACACACCAGGGCAGAGTTGCCGGATTTCCCAGCAACGTGTTGAGGCGACAAGTGCGTGCTCCGGCTGCCGTTCCAGGCTTTTGTCTGACATCTGTCACTGGAGAACCTGGCAGGTCACATCCTGCCACACCTCCTGGGGTGGGGAACAGACGCTGGTCGCTGAGGCTGGAACATGGCTCCAAGCTCCACCCCACAGACTGGGAGCGTTGAGAATGCGTTCAAACAGGATTCTGCACTTCCAAGATCCCTTGAATCCATGATTCCGAGATGCTGGAATTTAGAAATTTCAGGATTCTGTGCCTCTGGAACTCTGGAACACGCCAGGATCATTTTTGCGTGGATTTGTGGATTTTGAAATCACAATGATGTCACTTCTTATTTCCTAGTACCCTCCCATTAAAAACAAAAAACCAAAACAACAACAAAAATTTACCCCCCCAAGGCTGGGACAAAGCTGAAAATAGGTAACTGTGTGGGGGGGGAGCACATTCAGGTGTACTGAGAGTTCTTGTGTGAATGCCAAATCAAGAGGCCTTTGTTTGCCATGTAGGAAAGGACCGACCACCTTGACCCCTTGTGAGCCATGGTCAGAAACGGTTATGAAGCACCCTGTGGTTCAGGACCGCACGAACAGGATCAGCAAAGGTGGCCGACCACTGAGCTCTGTAGCCTTAGCAGGGACGAAGCAAGAGGTCTTTGCCAAAAACAGAAAGAGAGAGCAGAACTCACAGAGAATGCAGTCAAGTTCTAAAACAAGGACTCAACAACAGGGAACCCTTGGAGGAGGAGTATTTCAAGTTAGCATGACAGTTGTTATGACAGCTGACAGATGGGGACATCAGGCTTCCTATGGGAGTGGCCAGTGTGTTTGTAGGACCCTTGAGTCTGGAAGCTGCAGGTGGTAGAGGAATGTTGGCCAAGCCATCTCGGATTGTGTGGGATTCCTCCTGAGCATGGGGTGGGTCTCAGAGGTCTTTTGGACGGACACACACACACACACACACACCACTGTTGTCGCTCTGTTAGGGCAGCCTGTTGGCCGTAACACAGAGTCCCACCATCTCAGCTGCTGAACACAGTAAGAATTGTATTTCTCGCTCACTCAAAGACATCGTGCCTGGTTGAGCAGGCCTGGGGGCAGCCCTCCTGCAGGGAGATTCTTAGCAGGCCGTGCTCCTTCTGTGTTTCAGCTCCACCCTCCGCTGGGTCCCAGGGATCCCCTCCAGTCTGTAGTTGGATGGGGAGAGAGCAGAGAGGAGCACCAGGAGGTTTTCACACTTCTGCTCACCACCCAGAACTCAGTCGGATGAGCTCGCCTAACTGCAAGGGAGGCTGGGAAATGTAGTCCATCCATGTGTCCCAAAAAGGAAAGGGGAAAAAAAAGACAGTGATTTGGTGAACGCGTAGCCAGTAACTACAACAGTGTCAAGCATGTGCTATGGGCCCCAGTTTTCCCGACTGAGTCCTGTTCCTTGGGTCAGGTCTCTCCGAAGGTGGACAGATTTCTAAGGTCATGGGTTGTCTGTGCGACTGACTCAGTAACTCCAGGGCTCAGTATGATTTGGCACATAGTGGGATTGTAGAAGTGCTGGTTAACTCACCTACAAGTTCTTTCATTTCACCAACAAGCATACTTGGATCAGGTATATAGCATCCAAGATGAAAAGGACACAGCCTCTGCTTTAACAAATCCAAGGAGAGGCAGGATATGAGCAAATTGTTCCTACAAAGGCTGGGCAGGGGAGAGAGGCAATATAGAGGGGCATTGGGAAGCCAGAGCAAGGAGGCATGTGATGTGACTCAAGCTGGGGCAATCAGGGGAGGCTTCTCAGAGGAGGTGACTTTTTCTTGTGCTTTTAAGGGGGAAAGCCAATCAAAGTGTGAGCAAAAGCAGAGTGTTGAAGGATGGGGGGAATGAGGAAAAATTGTGTATGGGTGAAACACAGAGTGTGTTTGGAATTGTGGGGGAGGGGGCAGCTGGGTGCTGAGGAGGTATTAAAGGCAGATTGCAAAGGGCCTTACCACAATGCCAAGGCAAAGAGGTGGGTTTTCAAGGTGATTAGTGGCCTGCGGAGGATCTTGGACAGGACAGGTATGAAAAGTGTTCTTGGGCAAGGGCAGGGGAGAGCTCTCCGCTCAAGCGAAGTGCCACCACAAAGTGCCCCCGAGCCCCAGCAGGGGAGAAAGGCAAGGACCTCTGAGCTCTCGTACAGACAGAGGTTGCACTCGGGGTAAGGAGGTCAGCACAGAGGCATTTTCTGCCTTCTTGAGCAGATCTGAATTGGCCTGGTCAGTGATTAGTTCCAGAGTAAAACCAGAAATGGGATTCTTGGATTACATGTCATTTTCCAAACTGGCGATGACCATTCCCTTTTGCTGGTAGAGAAAGAATGGAATCTGTGAGACAAATGCTTTCCTGAACAGATGAGCCCGGTGACGCTTGAAGTCCTCCATAAATCAGAACGGACACCAGAAGTTCTGGGAGGATGGAGAGTGTCAGGGATCGAATCACAGGACAGCAGCCTCAGATCCTTCTGAGGAGCCTGATTGGGAGATAACCAGTGGGAGAGAGTGTGGGCTTTGGATTCAGGCAGACATGGGTTTGAATCCCAGCCCTGCCCCTTATAAGCTGTGTGTCCTCGGCCAAGATGCAAGACGTCTCTGAGCTTCTGTTTGCTCTGTAAACTGGGGTTCCTAACTTTGCCCCTGAGGTGATTATGAAGATTCAGGGAATACTTGATGTCATGTGAGCCCTCAGCAAAGGTTAGGTGTCCTCATTGCAGGGTAAGGAGCCGATTCTCATGCCCAGGGCTGAGAGCAACAGGGATCTGACCCCAGAGTGCTACGGGGGACACACAGGAGAGTCACCGAAACCGACTTCACTGAATCTGGGGCATGAAGTGAACCCACTGGGTCACTGGAGCATTTAACTCAACACCTCTCAGGAGATAGGACCCTGTCCTTTAGGCCGATGGCGATGGATCAGAGTATCTGGCCTGACTCATTCGGGGTCAGTTTAAGAATCCTCAGAATGGGCCATCAGATGCATCAGAATTGCTTTTTCGACAACAGTGGTTTCCTGAAACCTGCCCTCACTGTACGGCTCTGCCGATGAATGTCACCGAGCCCCGAGAATGCTTTTGTTTCTCTGTCGTACAAGTCTGGCCTCATATCATAGGGACACGTTGAATTCTTCAAAGAGTAATTCCCGCTTACCTTTTTTCTTCTTTTCCCCTTCAGGTTCAACCCCTTTTATCACACTAAAGTGCCAATCAATATTTCGAGATAGATGTTACATCTTAGCTTTTTATAACATTACTCGTCCCAGAAGGGACACTGTATCTTTAAGGAAATGGACCCCGTATCCTGTTTCTGAAGGATTAAAACCCTTTAAAGAGACAGAAGAGGCTGTAAACCCCGATCATATTCTTATTCTCTCTTCATTATCCTGTCCACTATCTATCCCTGCTGAGTAAATCTGGTTGTGTGTTTCTCCAAAGTGGTCATAAGAAGAAATTTATTTACTCCGCTTGGCACTGGAGGGGCATTACTGAGCTTCAAGGCTCTCCGAAGTAATAAAGATTTTGCAGTGTGTGCAAAAGGAGCAGAAATTCAGAACTTCTTTCCCCCTCTGAGGTCGTTTGGCCATCCAAAGGGGGAGTCACTTCTCATTTTCTGACAGGGTTTATTTCCGTAAGATTTTCCAATTAGCAGGAAAAGGTCACACTAATGTTGGTGCTGGATGCAGGAAGGGGGCCAAACTATGCAAATAGAGACACCCTTGAAAGGACAATATTAAAAAAAAAGGAGAGAGTGGATTTCCTTCATTTCCTGATTTAAAAATTATATATGCATGTGTATGGAGAGAGACCCTTCCCTCCACCGTGAAGGGAAAAGGTGGCTGTGTTTGACCTGCAGCTCTTGCCTGGGACAAAGGGGCCCATTGTTCCCGGGTCTGCCCACCGGTGGACGGTGGTGGCCCATTTGGGAGCAGAAGACAGCCGTGAAAAGAGCTCTTAGCCCGGGCAGGCGGGTATGCAGGGGGTGGGAGGAGCAGAGCAGGAACTCCAGCTGCCCGTACAACCTCTCTGGACCTTGACAATGGTCACACCGTCCCCAACCCGGCGGAGCGGACTGCCGGCATATCATTTTTAAACCCGACTCAGGTCTCCCTCCGACGCTTCCCCTTCCGCTTTTGTTCCCTGCTCGGTGCACGCGAAGCACAAGAACTTTTCTCGATAATACGGAGGGCTGGGAGCGGTGTCAGGGGAGACGTACTCCAGCCGTGCCGGGACGAAAAGTCGCCGTTGCGCATTAAAACGGATCCAGGGGACAGCTCCGCCTTGGGTTTGGAGCTGATGCTCCTTGTCAACTGGCAAGTGCTATGCAAATGTTCAGGCCAGCATTCTGGCTCGCTGCTCCCGGCTGCTGCTGGCAACCCGCTGGGTAAGCTCGTTGGAAGGCAGAGCCGTGCGCGGAGGGAGCCTGGGGCTTTGCACACCCCTCACCCGTATTTCTGCACACCCAGATGGTTGTCTGTGCAGCTGCAGTCAAAATGGAAGGTTATATTCCTCCGGCAAGACCCGGTCTTCCACACGGAAGTTCCGTGTTGTAGCAGAGAGCTCAGCAAATGAAATAACGTGGCCAGTTTCTGACATAAGGAGAACCATAACAGGACCCCAGAGCAGGTGCTGGGTTTGGAAACTTGCTCAAGGTCACACAGCTGCTACATGATGGAGTCTGGATTCATCCAGGTCTATCTGTCTAATAACTCCACCAGCCACGCTGTTGGTTTTACTTTATTCGTGAGTTAAAAAAAAAAAAAAAGCTAGTGGGATTATTTTGATAGCAGGTTAAGTCTTGTCACATACTAAGAGCACCATTTGTCAGTTTCCCTAGGAACTGAGCAAAACAATGCAAAAGTATGTTTGGGGGAGTTTAAAACTCAAATATATACCATGTTTTCAGGCTATTATAAATATATCATGTAGCTGTTCATATGGGGCAATAGGACACGTACATGTAGTCGGTGACACACGTATGCTATGGTGTCATTTGGATCTGCTGTGATGTTTATCATTGCCACACAGAACAAGACAGAAACAGTCCATCCTTGGCTTAAAAATCCTTGAAGTTGAAGACCAAAGCCCCAGAAGGCATTACTCCTTGCATTTCACCATGAAAGAGAAGGCCCTTTTATATTTCTTTGCCATTAAGCAAAAGTGGCCCCCCCCTTTTTTTTTCTGTTTTCAGAATACTAATGATAGATACATTTATTTTTATTTACCAAGTACTCATTTTAGCCAATTCTTGACCCTGGTTTTCCTCAGAACACATTGGGATGAAAAGGAGAGTTACATACCAAATTGGAAATCATTCTAAAAATACACAACTGGTTAACAAACGTGAGCAGTATACTTATAATGGAATACTGTGGGGCCAGTAGAAAGGGTGTTGAAGAAATATTTTAAATTATGTCTTTTTCCATTTTCAGAATACCAGTTCTTACTAGTGTTCAGCACATCATTATTGTAGCAGATCCTTACCCCTTGTGCATTGCAGGACAAAGTCAGGTGGAGTAGGAAGAGTTCCACCAATTGGTTATGAGCAGAGTGACAAGAGGTGGCCAGATGTCAGGGGGTGGTGGTACAGTGGTTTAGAGTCAGGAAAGGTATTATATTGTAATTAGGCAAAGTAATATATAAATGTAATGAGAAGCAAAAGGACTATAAAAATTACAAAGCAAGTTGGGGAAAATCAGGTACTGGCAAAAATCTTTAATGGTCATTACATTTTAGCGAGCTCTTTCTCCACGCTACGTACGATTATAAGTAATTTAAATGTTACCCAATTAAATCAGGATATTCCCATTGATAATCCTTTTGTAAACATGAGTAAACTGAGGCACAGAGAAGTAAATAAACTTGCCCCAGTTGCTCACACAACAACCTGGGGTGGTGGGGGTGGAGGGTGTGCCTTCTTTTTGACTCCAGTCTTCACAAAAGAACACAGCAAACTTCCAAGGAGAGTTAATATGAAGGATTTGTCTCCCTTCCCCTGTGTGACAAAATGCAAAGCTACATTCCCAATTCAGTCCCTGTATTGCTGATCACAGTTCCTAAGTTTAGCAGAAAGCATCAGAGACCCCTGTTAAAAATCTAAAACTCTGAGCCCCAGACCAGCCATACCAAATGTAGCTGCACAGGGTGGTAGACCCCACCCCAAAACAGTATTTTGATAAGCTCTTTCGATGATTCCGAAGTAGCCAGCCATGACTCAGGGACCACTTCGCAGCAATGAGAGTGCTCTGAGGGGCTTACTAAACAGAGTGTCCATCCCTCCGCTAGACATTTGATTCCACAGGTCTGGGATGGGGGCATGGGAACTCACCCCTTTCAGTGCCTTTCTCGTGTCCTGATTGTCTGGGACTGTCCTGAACAAACCTATGATGAACATGTTTAGTAATAGCGCCCCCTTTTCATGCTCAAAGTCACCTCAGTCTGGGCAACGAGTTACATGTTTAACCAGGACCAGAGGTGGTTCATCTCCAAAGGACAGAGGGTAAGCACAGCTCTGAAGAATGTCAATGACCAGGACCCAGTCTCCATCAGTCACTTAGCTAGCCAGGTAGCCTTGGGTGAGTTACTAAACTTCGCTAGGGTCTCAGTTTTCTCATCTGAAAAATGGGTATAAAGATTCTGCCACCACCACCTCCTCTCCCTCCCCCGACCACCACCCCAGTTGTTGGGAAACGCATGTCTCATCCCTTCTAAAGAGTTGGAACGCTTAGGAGACACTCAGCATACAAAAGCTTCCTTCTATCAGGGGTGTCAAGTCGTTCCTCAGGTCAGCCCTCAGCAGCATGCTCGAGGTCATGGGCACAGTGCTTCTGTGGAATGTGGATCTCTCTGCAGTGCTCAGGGGGTACTGGGCCACGGTCTTGTGAGCTCATATGCACATTTCACTGTTTTCAGGGGACATAGAAATCCAAGCATCAGATTGACTTCACCAAGCAAGTAGTTTTGTTTTCAACTGTCAGAACCACACCGTGAGGTTGTCTTCTATGTCGCTACAATGACCTATTAAGAAAGACAGACAGACAGACATGGGGACATGGGGACATGGGGTTAGGAAGCCCTGGTCAATAAACCATTTGGAAACTGTCAGACCTTTTGCCAAAGGTGGGTGAATATGCTGTCCCGTGTGCACACAGGAAGAATTGTGACAAATAATCCAAAGAGAGATATAATCCCAATGACATTTCAAAGATTACGGATTGAAAAGTCAAGTTTGCTAATGTAAATGGCCTTGACCACAACATTTGCATTCACGACAATCCCTTTACTGCGTGTCTAAAGGAAGGTGTCAGAGTAACTGGTTCAGACAATACAGTACCAGGCAGTCTGTTTCTAGGCAAAACCAAAAAAAAAAAAAAAAAAAAAAAAAAAGAAAGTTTCCATTTCTGATTACGGTTGTGTCGTGGTATGTGTACTTTTTTGACGACCCCATGGAACATCTTCAGGGTTATCTTCACGGACGGACGTGGGTTTCAACAGGATGACACAGCTGCCCAATTCCAGATACACTTCTTCCGTCCCTTTACAGGGACCACTCAGCTGAGAAGACTGAGTCCGATGCTGACATATAGTCTTTAAAGGTGTCCTCTTCTGTGAACCACTTATGGGAAATAGCAAGGAGAAAGACGGGAACACACAAAGAAGGTGTTTGGGGGGGGTTGCTTCATTTCATTTTTTTCGTGGCTGATCCAACCCCACAGGCAGAATCTGTCATAATCTTAGCTTCGTGGGACTGGGACACAGTTCCTTAAGGAGTGCCCTGCTCTCACCCAGAGGGACCTGAGTGCCTCCTGGTTCCCGTACCACCTCCAGTTATTCTGACAAGCCTTGAATTGTTGTGTCCAGCTCACTCTTCACCTGGCTGAAGTGGCTGATTCACTCTGGGGTGGGAACAAGGCAGGGTGTCCAGGGGACCGTTGTAAGGGCTCCCTATTACCAACGTTGGCCAAAAAAAAAGAAAAAAAATACCTATGGGACATTTGTATATCTTAGCCTTTGGAAGTAACCAATGATGTACAGAGCAATTTAATTGCAAGAAGAAGTATTTCAGACACCAAGAACCTCATGACCTCTTAATGGATTTGCATTCTGGCTGTGCCATTTACTGGCCGTGTTATTTGAGCAATCAGACCTTTAATTTTCTCCGAGCCTCAGTTTCTCCATCTACATGTAGGATTAATCATGCGGCCGCCTCACAGAGTTCTCGTAAGCCAAGAAAGTAAGACATTTTGCACAGTACCTATTGCACTGTTAGCAATTCGACAGGATATGATAATGTATTCATATGTACTCACGTCAGTAACTCTTAGGTTGTTGGTCTGGTGATGACGATGGTGGTGATAATGGTGACAATGATGACGACCATCTGCCCAGGGACTTCAGAGCCCCTTCTTTGAATCCTTATAAAATCTGACAAGGAAAAAGAGACTCAGAAAGTTGGGGAGAGGGACGCCTGGGGGGCTCAGTCGGTTAAGCGTCTGCCTTCGGCTCAGATCATGATCCCAGGGTCCTGGGATCGAACCCCACATGGGGCTCCCTGCTCGACAGGAGGCCTGTTTCTCCCTCTCCCACTCCCCCTGCTTGTGTTCGCTCTATCGCTGTGTCTCTCTCTGTCAAATAAATAAAACATTTAAAAAAGAAAGACAGTTGGGGAGGAGGGCTTGGAAGTGAGAAAGGCAAAGACCAAGACTTAAGCCCCTTTAACCTTCCCCGTGCTGTGGCCTCACCTGGATTCCATACTCGTGACATATTCTAGAGAAGTGGCCTAGGCATCAGTCCCAGGACCCCCCGGGAGCAAGGAGCACCCCCCTCCCAGGCCAGGGCACTTGTGGAGCGGATCAGACTGGAGAGGCAGGGAGGCAGGCTGGCAGTGGGCACACGCTTCCAGTCAGAGATAGTGGATCGAAGTCCCCTGTATGCCCCCTGCTCCCTGGGCAGCTTGGAGCAGGTCCCTTCACTCCCTAAGCCTCAGTGTCACACCCTCGACTTGTGGTTAATTATAATTCTCTCATGGCATTTTGGAGATCAGAGAAAATATACGGAAGTTGTCTATGCCCTGTATGCAGGTCCTTGGTAAAAGGCGACCACAAACACTGTATTGTTTGCTGCCGTTAATGGTAGCGTAACAGCCATATCACCTTCCACGTGGCTCCCCCATCCGGAAACACCACCCTCTTCTCTTTCTTCCATGGCATCCAGCCGACCGGCACGTCTGTCCCCCAGGCTGTGTCTCAGCTCTGTCCCCATCTCCAAACCTAGCCCTCACTGCCGGGTCAGGGCGGGCCTCCCTTGGCAGCGTCACTGCCCAGGCCTCTCCTCTGGTCTCCCTGCCTCCGGCCCTGCCCTCACTGCTCCATCTGTTCTCTACAGAAGAGTCACAGTTGCGCTTTAAAAACATAAATCTTGGGCCGCCTTGGTGGCTCGGTCGATGGAGCGTCTGGCTCCTGATTTCGGCTCAGGTCATGATCTCAGGGTCCTGGGATCCGGCCCCACATCGGGCTCTGCTCAGCCAGGAGTCTGCTTGAGATTTTACTCTCTCTCTCCCTCTCAAATAAATACCATCTTAAAAAAAAAATCAGAACAGAAATCTGATTGTGCTCCTCCTGTGTTCAAAGCCCTTCAATAGCCGACGTAATAATACAAGCCAGTGACTAGGGCTGAGCTGGTTAAGGACCGTAGACCTTGGCACTCCGGGGTGGGGAGAAACCCTGACTCCCAGCCCTGGCCGGTGTCCCTGGCGGGGGGGGGGGGGGGGGG